>OY856415.1:127458579-128058579 GCA_963693085.1 Alisma plantago-aquatica
AGTATATGAATTGAGTCACCCAGTGCATGATCCCTATGAAAAATTTTGAATCCTGGACTTCTTTTGAAAGAACCTAACCCTAGAAAAAAGAGGTTTTTGAATAATGTTTGAAACTCCATGTAGGTGAGGGTGGTGTCCCAGAACCCTAGAGGAAGTAGATGATATGTTATCACTATCATGATCCTCATACTCAGGTTGGTGGTTCCATGTAAAGGAAGTGAGTGGTTGTACCCACTTTTGAGTGTTTTTAGATTGTTTTGATATGGGTAGAAATTATGTGTGGTTAGAAATCAGGATTTACTTATGTGGGTCCTATCTTGAGTGGCTTGAAGCTTGAACCTCATCCTTAGCAACAAGTGAGATAACTATGAAACCCTAATGTGAATAATGGATTTTCTCTTCAGATAATGGATGATGAAATAATGTATCTCACTTGAGCTAAAGTTTTGATATATGTAGGATATGCCACTAAGATAAGCTTGAACCAGATTTCTATCCTTCCTTCCATATCATACATGAAATATGTGTATGGAAATATACCGTTAGAGTAGGAAACAAAAATAAAAAATTAATTTCCATATTCTCCTTATAACAGTTGATCGTGTCAAAAACAATTAATGGGAAGGATGGTTTTGAGGATATACTTGGTCCTAGAGTAAGTCCAGCAACAATATCCTCATTGTAGCATGTTCCTTTCTTCAAGTCACACTTGAACATTGCCTATAGCAGCTCCTAGTCAATCACCATGGATGGCAGCTTGACTTTGTCCACCTAGAAAGAAAATCTCCTCGCATCTAGAGTAGTCCACACAGACTACTGGTAGCTCCTATCATTCTAGAAGAACATATGGTAAGGAATTGCCCCTTCACATTGGTGTACTAGCACCAACTTGCTCTCCCACAATCTTTTTCCCTTGATGTCCCTCCCTTTATGGGTAGGACTTGCTCGAGTTCTCTTGGTTGCCACAACTAGAGAAGCCAGCCATTGTTAGAGGAAATTGATTTGTTCCTCTAGGAAGCCACTAGTACCCCTCTATTTATATGAGGGTTAGGGTTAGGGTTCCCAGTCTGTGTGGGAGTGGAAGCAATCAAAATTTCATGCATTTTTGCATCATGTGAGTGGAAAAATAGTCATTTCATAGGTGAACTGATCAGTTGGCATGTGAGTTGATCGGGTCAATCCTTGTGTTGGTCGTTTTTTCATGTTTCCCAATCACAATTGTATTGGCAATTATAATTCGATAAATGCAAAACATAGCATAAGCACTAATCCATGATGCAATTGAATTCATCCATGAATCAGTTGGTTCATCCCATGAACCAATTGCCTTGATCCAACTGGTTAATTTAATGAAGTGTTCAGTTCATGCCCTGATTCACCTAGAATTCACCCAATGCAATTTCCAATCAACTTGACACCCCAACCGATCAGTCCAACACTTGAACCTATCGGTTCAAAGTCCAATTATATGACCCCTGACCTATATTTATGCTTAATCTTGCTTGCCTATAATAATTAGATTCTTAAAACCTTAATCTATCATGTTGATGTGCTTTGATAACATGTGACAAGCTTATGCTTCAAGTTTGGTACAATTGGATGTTGTTTGAGCTAGTTATATTATGTATGTGCTTTTTTTGAGCTAATTGCAATTTACCCATGCTTAGGAATTTTTTTGCCAAGTGTCACATGCTAGTTATACCTAACATATTTTAATGTCATGTTGGATAGAGTGGCACCCCAAAGCCTTTTTGTACCTTGGTTTGATGAGGTGACATCATCACGTGTTGAGGTTTAGGGTTTTCTTAGATGCCCTATGTAGATGGTTGACCTTGATGTGTGTTGGCCGATGATCACCTTGTTTTTAGTGATCACCAAGTTTTCCTTTGGCCAAATTTTCTTTTGTTGATGGTGTCTTTGAGTGTGCCTCTAACCTTGGTGGTCGATGAGGCATATGACCCCTCTAGGTTGCCAAGAGTCAAGGGTCAGCGCTCGTTGATATCACCTTGGTCGCAGAAGATTTTCAGTGGTCACCAAACATGGTGATCTTCAGTAGTTAAACTTTTCCCGGAACAGTTTGGTCATTGATTTTCATTGGTTTTAACGTCCTCAATTTCATGGTCAATCATGGTTCTTTCATGGAGACGGTTTGGTGGACACTTGGCATATGTTTTCATGACACCTAACCTTCCTTCTCTCTCCAACTCTTGGCTATATAAACATCTCTCCTTGCATTCCACTAAACCATGTGCACGTATTTCCTTCTATATTCTTTCTTAGAGCTTGCCCCCTTGTGTTTGGTGATGAAGGTGGAGCTTAAGTGACCAATCCATCTTACATGTGAGCTAGGGTTTTGGAGCAACCCTTCCTTAGTGATTGTTTGGTGATCCTCTTGCTTTGATAAGGGATCTCTATCTCTTAATCTTCATTTTCCTTACCCTACCTTCTTCTTCTTCTCTCTTCTTGGACAAATTCATGGTTTTCCATGGTGGTGCTCGAGTTGACCTTGAAGGACTTCCCTCTTCTTAGTTGAATTCATTATTCTCCATGGTAGTGTTTGAGTTGAGTTGAAGAACTTCTCTTTCTTGTCTTTCTGGCCTAGGGTTTTGCTTTATTTTGTGCTCCTTTTAGCCTAGGGTTTGTTTCCTTCTTGGAGGTGGTTCTAGCTTGGCCAAAGTGGTGATTGGTCTAGGGTTTTCTCTCTCTTTTTGGAGCTTTCCTACTATTGGAGTTATTTCTTCATATCAAAGGTGAGTTATATAACTTTCCCCTCAAATATTGCTTACAATTACCTTTCATATAATTAATCTACCCAAAAAACATGGTTATAAGTTCAATAATGATAATATCTATGATCTAGGGTTTGTGTTCCAAGGTGATATTGAGTAGATAACTTCCCCTTGCTAAACCTTAATCTTTGTACATGAAATCTTATTTGATGATAGAGGTTGTGATCCTTGTATGCATGTGCTAAACATTAGTTTTCTCTCTCTAAGGCATGGTTTTCTTTAGGCCTTGGGAGTTGACCTTCTTCATGTGTTTTACACCTTGGTGGTTTTCAGTTTCATGGTGATGATCAACCTGATGCCGGTGAGGTTTTGGTCGCCAAGGTTTTCTCTCTCTTCCCTTGAGGTTGCCAAGTTGTTGAGTGGTCGCTATGTTTTGGGGTTGTGGTTGCTAAGTTTGGTTTCTCTCCTTGGTGTATGAGATTCTTCATGTTTCTTTGGTTGCCAAGAATGGTCCTATGAGGTTGTTGAATCTTAGACCTTAAAGGTTGTCTTTGCCTTGGGTTTTATATGGTCATTGAGGGTAGTTAACCCTAGTTCAGTGGTCCATGAGATGGGCCAATCTCAGTGGTCAGTGAAGGGGTTGAACCCTAGACTTCTTTTGTCACCAACCTTGGGTTCTTGACAGTCGCCCATGTAGATGACCCTCAGTGGTCGATGAAGATGGTTTGACCTAGTTTTTAACATTTGATTATGTGTCCAATACAAAGTGGTCGATGATATTTTCTGGTCCATATGGTTATTATGCTTTGTTGACTTTATTATGATGATAGTTGACCTAGTTGCTTACAAGATTGTTGGATATGACATAATTAAGGTTTACTTCTCTTTGCTGATTTGAAACCCTAATCTTGTTTGTTTTTTTGAACTTAGCCCTAATATATCTAAATAATAATGATGCTTAGCTTTCTTGAGTAAATAGCATGATGATGGAAATAATTTCTCTCTCCTAAACTATTATAACCCAAATTTGTTATCTTATGAGCATCATAATTCTTAAATGAATGGTTATACCGAACTTATGTAATACATGTATGGTGATGGTAAAGAGTCTTGATGAAGCATGGAGAGATGATGATGTTCTTATAGGGAGATATGTGAATGGTCTTAGGACTTTGACACGGTTGATTACCCTAATTGAGGTGATATCTTCTGATGATGTGACAAGATATTGGTATCATGTGGTGATGTGATTATGGTGATGGTCTCATGAGTGATAGAGAAACAATATCATGTGGTGATGTGATAAGCTCTATGCTTTATATGTTTTATATCTTATGAAATTGCAATCTACACTTACCTTTTGTAGAATCTTCCTAGGGTTTATATGTAACTTGATTGATGTAGTTAAAGGATACCCAATTGGCTTTGACCAATCAAGTGAAACCCTAATCATGTAGTGCATTGTGTCATAGATCCATTCCAATGTCAGAATTCACTGGATGCTGAAATGAGTATTACTAAGGGAAACTCGAAGCATTATTGTTGACTATGCGAGGTACAAGTGACTATGTCTCCTTAACATCTTGATCTCAGGTGTATGTAGGATGGATATGGTCATGCCTTGGTGTGAGAATGGCTACGGTCGTGTCTCAGAGATTTGTATATTAGATATTTTGAGGGCAATGAAAATTGTACCTCGGTGGTAGGGCTTCATACCATGGTATCTAGTGTTGTGACCTATATACCAAGGCGGACTAGGTGTTTTGGAGTTTGACTTTATATGTCATTGTGGTGGACTCATACTAACTGAGGGTGTGGGAGATCCTAGGAGTCTAACTCTCCTAGATCTTATATGGCACTATTTTTTACTTCACAATGGATAGTTGGGGTTTGAGTGGTATACCTCAAACTCCTCATGGCTTAAAATATGTAATAGAGTCATCTAGAATATTTTCTTAGGGTTAAACATGCTTCACATTAGATGTTTACCCTTGTCTTGATTCTTGTACTACTTAATTTCTATATAATGTGGTAAGAGAAATTAACTGTTTAAGTAGGTGGTGTTTATACATGTTCTTCATATTCCTTTTAATCATGTATAATGCTTTGCTTATCTGTTGTAGCTACTCAACCTACTTAATCTATATAATTAGTTTAAAGTATTCATTTAGCTGAGTCTACTCACCTATTTAATGGTAATATAACATGTTGTGTTACAATAATCATTGGTTGAGAGTTATATCTCTCGCTGGGACATGGGTCTCATCTCTAGGATTACCACATATTTTTAGTTAGTCACCAGTGGCATGTTCAAGATCTTGCTATTGAGGAAGAGCAGCTTGGAGATCAATAGTCATCGAAGATTGGAAAGCTTCTAGTATTGTAGAAGAGACCTAGTGTCATCCTTGTACTCTCAAGTATGGAAAGGGATGTGTTTTATAGATGTTGTATATCGATACGTGGTTTTGGCAGTATGCCTTGGTTTGTATAGTTGGCATGTATATGTGGACATGATCTCTTTTGTATACATGTTGCGGATGAGGTCACTGGACAGATGTAAATATCTGATATGGTATGAGAAATGATATAGGTTGATTGACATTTATGTAATATGTTTCCACACATGATAGTATTATGAGTTTGGTTTTAATTTGTTTACTTATCTTGGTAATGTGATGGTTTGGTTGTTGATCACGTGTTTTGTTTTGAGTAGTCTCATTTCTGTGGCATTGGGTATCACATCAGTCGGTCAATTGTTGTTTAAATTGAATACCTAAACACTTTAGTAATCATGTTAAATATCATTCATGAACAAACTCCTATTCCAAGTGTATCCCAAGTATGTGACTCTATATGTTCCATATTACGTTGGTAGTGAATGTCCATAACTAGTTTATGTCATCACAAGCAAAGAGTGATGTCTAGAAACACATCATTGCTACCCAAGTAAATGGAAAGTTGTTCAACCTACAATTTATGATTTATGTTATAGTGTTTGTATAGTTCCTTTGTCATGATATACATATTGAACTCAAGGCATGGAATCATCATCCTCTTCAACATTCAATCTCTATTCCTTGAACTAGAGTAGATTGTTTGAGATATAAGCAAGCTCAATATCACATATTGAGTCACATGTGCATGGCCATGCATTTCTCAGTGTCGCTTATAAAGTGGACATGATATCATACTCATGTAGGAGGGACGAATCCCATCTACATCACTCACTGTCATCCCCATGTGTCATAGTGAATCCAATAACCACCTTTATTGCAACCCTTATTCAAGGTCATGGTGGATGATGTCATATTACACTGAACGACATGTGATGAGTGTAGGCATTTTAGGCCTAAGAACTACAATTACCACCAACACTATGAGAGATGACTCTGACTACCATGCAATGGTTTCCATGTGTCACTCTCATGGTGGGTCCGTCTGATACATTGTTCTCTTACAAGAATCTATTTGTTTGCTTTGATATCACATATCATGACTGATGAGATTTTGTCATCAACCAATGCCCACTCTAGTCTTGTGTATTATTTCTATCTATTAGCCTTCAAAAATAACACCAGACGAGGGACATGGCAAGAACATATATACTCTTGGCATTTGTATGATCTCATTTTTCAGGCCATCAACCTGATGACATATGTCATTGATTAATATCATTATTGATACATTTATTATGTTACATCAGTATCTCATAACTAAATACAACTAAATAAATTGTAAGATTTTATTTATTTTTAATCAAATCATTCAAAAGATGTGCCATTACAATCATCACATGATTGGCTCTCTAGGCAGACATACCAATAATATGTAAGTATGAAATTATGAGCTCAAAATAAAGAAATCTTTGGATCATGGATTACATGTTCAAAAAATATAGTTCTTAACCTCAAACTCTTTGAATTTATGCATTTAATTTCAAGACAACTCTCACACAATAGGGTGAAAACCCTAACATGTAGATGCAAAAATCAATCCCCTCTAATGTGGAAATCCTAGTATGATGTTGATCATAAACCACATGAATGAGGTTAAATCTGGTAATTCTTGTAAATAATGACATTGAATCTTGACATCACCTTGTATGATTTAGTAGAGTGAAGGGTGAAACCTTGAGTAATTTCTCTTTTAGCTTCAATGTTATGAAAAAAAATCAAATTCTTATGGAAAGAGGGTTTTAAACGCAAAATTACTAAAATGTCATGATATGACTAAGATGTTAAGTGATGCTTCAAATCTTTAAAAGAAAATAATTCTTCAATCTATATAAGGTGACTTGATTAGAGCCTAGATGTTTTGATAACCTAATATGACACATAGAGCTATGATGATCTTATAACCTAGAAGTGGTGGCCTAGGGACACTAGAAATTAAACTTTATAATACCATCTTGAGTATGAGATTAGTTGAATTTAGAGGAAAAATTTCCATATAAGTTGGGGGAATGTGATAACCCTATCTTTTGTCTTTTGATACCCAATGAAATATTTGAGGAAATAATTGGATTAAATGATTTAAATATGTAATTTGATGTCTTATATGGTCAATTTGAGTAATTTGATCTTCCATTGATATTAATAGAGATTATATCAATGTATACATTAAGTTGTTTATTCTCAAATATTAAGTTGGGATAGTTATGACTTCATGTATCAATTTGGAATATGCATGGACCCAAACAGTTGAATAATGAACTTTCATATGCATCTAGTCAAACAATATGGATTGAAATTGTTTCATTAGGGTTTGATGATTAGTTGAATTTGATTCAAAGTTTATACACCCATATATAAGGTTATTTGAGGAATTTTTTTACATGATCATATAATGGAATTATTGGTCTCAATCATTACTACATGATACTTTATACAACAAAAGAGTTGTTTTTAAAATTGCATAACATTTGAGGGTTCCAATTTAAAGATATAAATTTTAAGAAATGTGATCAATTCGTTTAAACAATGCAAAAGAACTTTGTTGTTGTCAGTTTTTGTCTTAGGCCTTTGACAAATGAATGGCATCCAGCTACTAGAATCATGGGGCACATTGGTCTAGGGTGGTGCCTTCCAGTTTGGGTTGTCTCTGTGATCTAAAAGTGGAGATTATTTCCTACCTCCAAACATTGACAACCAGGAGATTGACCAGGCTGCTATATGTCCATGGGTGCATAGAGAAAAGACTGGAGATCAAAGAACAATCATTGTGGATTTGTTAGGTTTGCTTTATCGAAAAATACCCAATGTCCCTTACATTACAGATGTAAGATAAACATGGAGGGGATCAACCCTATCATTCCCTCTCCATTAGAGATCGATTGCAACATATGGGACAATGGAAACATAGGGAAGAAGGAGTCAGAGTTGATCTTGTATCTCTCTTGAGATAGCCCCTACATCCATAAACGTCCTTAGATACTTACTTGATGGATGTTTAGCTTCCTTAGAGTTTGCGAGCTCCACCATGACTAGAGGGAAGGAGGGTTGGGGGAACGAGCCACAGGGAATTCAACGATTTACCACTAACCCAGAGTTCTATGGGAGGTTGTGGTTCTTCTTGACTTGTTTCCAGAGCGGGGAGATGCATGTGGAGAAAATACCCAATCTCATAGAGATTTCTCTACCATTGATCCAAACTATAAATAGGCATGACATTTTAGGCCACTTAACATCCCCATAAATCATTGTTGTGGATGTAGGTTCCTCCACAAAGCTTCCATAGCCATTACTTCTTGATGAAGATGATGTATAGGCCATGAATCTCTCATCAAAGTCCATTCCTGTGGAAGCCTCACACAAGGTGAATAGTGTAAAGGAAGCTATGTGACCATGATTCGGAACATGTGAGAGAGAGGGATGGGCCAATCTAGCCTGACCTGATCACAAGATGGATGGGTCAAGAGGCATTGAGTTGTGACCCTCTTTGACAATAGCGTGCATCTACACTACCTGAAAGATGATTTGAAGACCATGAGATATGAAAAAGGTAAATCTCAGTTTAAATTTTTAAAATTATATATTGATTTAGAAAGTACCTTATAAATAGCTCCCTTGGCCTAAAAAATCCCCAAACATACCCATGAACTTAGAATAATATCCTCTTCCTTATAAAATCTCTAGATAACACCTTTGAGACATTCTTATCAATGGTGTGTAATGTAGATGACAATGATTACTTTAGGGTTCATTTAATTGGTATAAAAAATAGAACATGATGGATATTAAATCTAACAAAAATATTGTTGAATCCTAATATCATTTTGAGACCATATGTTGAATCTAATTCAAACTATATTTCCCAATATCATGCCATTTTCTTTGAAATAAAACTAAGAGCTTTAATCCATATATTGATCACAAAAATTAGGCTGAGCATTGGGAAAATTATGAAGATCAAACCAGACCTATATAATAACCTCTATATCAACACCAAAAACCAGATCTTATCCTAATATAAAATCAAAATAATTTGCAATGGGAACAATTGTGATGCTTAAACTAAAGTTATGAATATTGCATGGATAATTTTGATATAAGTTCTTCCAAGCATAGTCCGGCCATAGTAGCCCGGGTGGTAGGAGCTCGGTAAGTCCCAATAAAGGACTTGGGTTCGAACCTCACTGAAGGCACTCTACGAACAGTAATCCACACTGATTTGGCATGCACGAGGGGTGACTGGACCACACCATCTCATGCCTCGAGAGTGTACCATGTCGGCATTGCTCAAAGTGGGTTCTCTTGATCACCCAAAAAAAGTTCTTTGAAGCATACTTTTAATATTATACTATTATACTTCAACCTATTTGTGTTGACTTGTTTACCTATTTTAACAATGTTTTAGGTTCAGAGATAGCATTGAAAAAGATGGCCTGTGTGAATTTGTATGGTTGTATATATTGTGTAAAGATCCTAGTTAGTGTACACGACTATAGATTAGTAAAATATCTCCTTCAAGTATGTAAATGTAAGTTATAATAATTCATTTTTAATAATCTTATATGTTAATTGTTGAGATGTTGTGGTTTAGGCACCAAGTTTATTGTTCATTTGTGATTTTTATTCTACATTTGTACTCTTGTATCTTCTCTTATTCATGGATTTTGAGTCTATGACAGATATTGTGATGTCCCAATATTTGAGGCATTAGATAAAATGATCCTAAAAGGAATGATTGGACTACACATATCACTAAGGTGCATCTCTTTTTCAAGGAGCCCATCACTAAGAACTATGTGGTTAAGTGTGCTCAGCCTAAAGTAGAACTAGGATCGGTGAACTATTAGGAAGTTTATATCAGCTTGTGTATGAGCAAGGACAAAGTGTGTGTGCTTTAGGACAGTGGTGTTCTGTGACGCCAGTCATCATTCTTAAAACTCTACTAGAGCCTTGTATAGTGGTCCCAAGTCTTAAATTGGTATTAGAGCCATAGCCTCTCCAGTAAGTGGGGCCCACATGGGCATGTAACATGCCAGTATTGAGTTCTGCAGCCCAGGCATGTTGGAAAGGATTGTTTATAGTTATGTAGCCACCTTTGCACTAGTAGCCATGATTGGGAGTTGGGTGTCCATAGATCATTCTGGGTCTACACTAAAGTGAGGAAAATTTATGAGGATGTATAGCTGAGCCATGACGAGGTCATCAAGAGCCTAAGTGGGGAAGATCACAACGTCCCAAGATTTGAGGTATTGGATAAAATGATCTTGAAGAGAATGATTGGACTACCCATATCACCAAGGTACACCTCCTTTATAAGATCCCATCACTAAGAACTATATGGTTAAGCATGCTTAGCCTAGAATAGTACTAGGATGAGTGATTAGTCAGGGAATTTGGTTCTGACTTGTGCATGAGTCAGGACAAAGTGTGCAGTTTAGTCTAGTGATTGTTAATGGGGCCATTCGTCATTCTTGAAACTCTACTAGAGCCTTGGGCTATGGGCTCAAGTGTTATACAGAGAGTAGAATGAGAGAAAATATGCAGAGGAGCATCCTTCCATGTGTTGCATTCTCATTGGTTGTCGGGGTCAAGAAACCCCTAGTAAAATAAGAGAGATGGAATAAGAAGATGTGGTTCCAAAATAAAGATTCTCTAGATTGAAAAGAAGTAGCCTATTCTACTCGAGCCAACTAGGATCATAAGAGAGAAATGATGAAATACTTTTTGTTAGTGATTTAGTCTCAAAGACAAGAGGGGAGAGTCATGGATGAATCTGGGACCCCCCTCGTGTGGCACCCTGGATCAGATGTCCCTCTCATGTACTCTCCACTAATGCATCATACATGAGGCTTATAGTAACCTCCTCTCAAGTTTCTCTCCAAACCAGCACACAAAGGGTGGAGGAGTCCCCGAACTACCCAGCAAGAGAGCCACTTAGTACCACTAATGTAAGACCCCTGACCTATGTTTTGGGTTAACCTTATTTGTTTTGCTTTAATAAGTGCTTAGAACATTTCTATAATTCGTTGATATGTTATTAAAGCTTGTGGAGAGCTTAAGTCTCCATTTTGAGCTTGTTTGGATGATGTTTGTGCTTTATGTGCTTGTTTTGGATCAAATTGCAAGTTTCCCATTTGAGAGGGTTATCTTGCAATTTAGCACACCTACTATGTACCTTCTCTTTCTTGGATTTAGGAGAGAGAGTGTGATTCTTTGAGGTGATTTCATTGAGCCTTGGATGAGTGGTGACACCCTTAGAGGTGACTAGGGTTTCTAGGGTTTTGATGTGTCTCAACCATGTGTGCATGGTTGAGTGTAGCAACCCTTATCTCTACCTTGAGGATGTGTCTTGTGAGTGTCTCAATCGAGACACCCTCTCTATATGTTTTTGTCTCAACCATGATGGTTTTGGAGTGGCTTGGTCACGATAGTTGTCCTTTTGTGAAGTGTCTCAACCTTGGTGGTCTTTTGTCTTGACCATGTTGTGTGTGATGCTCTTTGTCTCGACCCCCTTGGTGTTCCTCAATCGAGACCCATGTGTTGGGGACCTAAGTGGTAAAGACCCAACATTGGTTGCATCACCATCTCGTGCATGCATGACTTAAGTGGTTGCATGTGTGTTTCTTGGGTGGACAAGTGTCCCTTTGGTGCCTTTAGGTGTTGACACCTCATCTCCACCTTACCTCCCTCCTCAAGTATATAAACCCTACTCTCTTCATGCAAGTGAACCTTTCAACCTTTCTTCTTCCTCCCTCTCTTTTGCTTGTCCTTGTATCTTGGTAGGGCAAGGAGGACTAATCCTTGGAGATTTGGTGACCGAGATCCCTTGCATGTGGTGACTTCTGGTCATCTTCAACCTTAGAAAGTGCTTGCCTTTCTTTGGTGACATTTTATTTGGATCTCCTACCCCATATTCTTCTCTTTTCTCTACCATAGACCATGAATCCTCCATGGTGGTAGTTTTGGAGAGAAACTCCTCATCACAAGGATCATAGGCCATGTTTTGACAAGGTGGTACCCCAGTGTGGGAAAGTTTCTTCTCTCTTTCTCCCTTCTTCTTTTGGTTTGGCCTAGGGTTTCTTTCCCTATTTTCTTGATCTATCTTTGACCTTGGTGTCTTATTCTTATTGAGGTGATCTTGTGGCCAAAAGTGTCACTTTTGGTGGAGATTCATCACCCTTGGTGATCATGTACTTGGAGCTTGTGATCCTTGGAGTTGATCATCCTTATGGCTGGTTATATAACCCTCTACCCTCTCTATTTTGCACTTTTCTTTACATGCATGTTATTGTTTCTCTATATAAATGTGCCTTTAACATGGTAGTAGATAATACCATGCTTTAGAACATGGATGATGATGGTTATCATACTTGTTTTCTTATAATCTGAGACCCTAATTCTTAGTACCCAATTTTTAAAATGGTTGTTTCATGGTGGCTTTCTTCCCATCTTTTGATCTTGGTAACGACCACATGCATGTGGTTCGCCTACCTTGATGTATTATGAAGTTTTAGTTCTGTTTTGGAAGTGTTAAATGTGGCTTATTACTCTTGCATGAGGTTCTTTCATGGTGATTGTATGGCACATTTTTTAGGGCTTTTGATGACCAATTTTGTGTGAAGTTTCTCTCCTTGAGGATGGTGGTTTTCTTTGTTGTTATCTTCTATTTTAGTCATGGAATATTTCGGTTTTGATCTTGGTTAATCCATGTTTTCATGATGGTTCTTTGCCTTGGTGGTAGCTTGAACTTAGTGGTTGCTACACATTGATTTCTTCTTGGGTCAAGACACTTTTCTATGGTGTTTGGTTGAGTTGTTGTTCCTATTTTGGGTCGAGTCATGTAACTTAGTTTTGGTGGAGACATCATGCCTTGTGTTGGTCAAGACATGCCCTTGTTTTGAGGTCAAGACATGCTCTAGTTTGAGGTCAAGACGTGTTTTAAGAGGTGCATGGTTGAGACACCTAGTCTTATCCCAGTCGAGACACCTAGTCTTGTCGCAGTCGAGACATCTTGTATAAAGGTGGTCAAGACATTTTGCTTGAGGGTGGTCATGACACTTATTCATGAGTGGTCAAGACACCTATGTGATGGATGTTCAAGACACATACATGAGCATATATTCAACACATGTGTATGATTAAGCAAGTAATGATTCATGTATAGTGTTGTTTGAATGATTGTTTGGTTAACCCTAATCATGCTCCTTAACCCTTATATGCTCCAAGAAAGTGGGAGGTGGTGTAATTAGGGCTTGGTGATTGTTCTAAAACCCTAATTAGACAAATAAGGAACACTAACCCCAGTGTTAGGTCATGTGATGTGTTTGCTTCTCTGTCTGTAAGTGGTTAACATATTATGATGTTTTCTATCTCATGTTTTATAAATCCCTAACCTTGCAGGTGATGTGAAATTGAATGACATATCTATGTGAATTCTATGGTGAATTCTATATTATATAGGATGGTGACTATGCACATTGTTGAGGCATAATATGATGGTGGACATGAAAGGATTATGTGATTGGGTCCTATGACCTGGAAGAGGCTATATGCCTAGTGTGAGGTGTTATCCTGTAGTGATGTGATAAGGGATTGGTATTCCATGATAGTGTGAATATGATGATGGCCTTGTGGGATAGTAGTATCGTGTGGTGATGTTGTAACTAGTTCACACCTTATACATTTTATATCTTCTAGAGTTGCACTATTCCCTTATCTTAGTAGAGTTTGTTTGGTATTTGTATGTTGTAACTTGATTGATGCTAAAAGATACCCAATTGGCTTAACTAATCTACTAAAACTTTATCCATGTAGGTTCCCAGTACCATAGATCCATTCCAGTTTCAGACTTAGTGTTGAATGGTGAAATGAGTCATTCCTACAAGAAATCAGAGTGCATATTTTTTAATATGCAGGGGTGCAAGTCGAGTATCTCATTGCATCCACAATTATAGGTTGTGTGAGATGTCCATGGTGATCTTCTCTCCTTGTGATATGGATGGCCATGTGTTAGCCAATCCTTCTTTTTAGAATGCTCATGCATGAGCCTATTCTTCTAGCACCTCTACCTGTACCAAGGTGGGCTAGGTGTTATTATGTGTGGATGGTCATGTGTGAGCCAATCCTTTAGCTAGACTATATGTCATTGTTGCAGTTGACTGATACTTCCACGTGGAGTGTTCTCGTGTTGACCAAGAGGTGTTGGGGAGGTCGTGGATTCTAGCTCTTCTTTTGACCTTGTATGGAACTGATTTTGAATTAGCAGTGGTCAGTTGGATTTTGGTGGTATGACTCAAATCCTCAGGGCAATAACAAATAATGTAAAATAGTCATGTAGTGTACTTTCCTAGGCCAAATACAAATAACATTGGTTGAGCCCTTTGCCTTATTTTGTACTAATTTATTGAATTATAAGCCGGTAAGAGAAGTCAACTATTATACATGTTCTTCATATTTCTTCTTAGAATATTTATTGTTCTATTTCTCATTAGTAACTATCTAGTTTTTCTTAATCTGCTTTATTTGTTGAATACATATCATTTAATTGATCTTCTCAACATGCTTAGTTATATGTTCTTTAATAGACGTTGGCAGAGAGTTGTATCTCTGGTTGGGGCATTTGGTCTCACCTTGTGGGTTTCCACATCTTTTAGGTGGTTGTGCACAAAGAGGTAGAGATTGTGCAGGTGAGGAAGAGCAGTAGTTGATATGGTTGAATGTGCTTCTAGTCTTTTGGCGATAGAGTCTTAGATGTTTTCCATGTACACTCAGGTCCTTGGGGTTGTTCTTAATGTTTTTTGTGGATATGATATCGATACAAGGTTTTTGGGATTATGAGTCGTGTGTGTAACATATGGCATGTGTATATGTATATTGTGGAACATGTACCTCATGTAACAAGTTGATGATAGGAATGATAGTGTATGATAATGTAAGAACCTTGTGATATGATATGTAATGCATGTGATAGGCTTGTGGGATTATATGTGATAAGTTTTTGGCTTATGGTGCTTTTGTGAAATCGGTTTTAATTTCATGTGTTTTCTGGTAATTCACTTGTTTATTTATAATTCCACATTTGGTTTTGAGTAATCTTGTTTGTTGCACGTTGGGGCATCATATTTTGGTTGGTATCAGAGCTTTGGGTTCATCGAGTCTATAGAGACATGGGACTAGGGTTTGTGTCTATTCTAGTGTCCTCCAGTATGTCTTATAGTGACTTCTGCTTATGCAGAAGAAAAAAAGAAGAATAAGAAGTGTAGAAAACATGTCTAGAGAACATGAAGAACACACTACAAAGAGCAATGTTGTTGTACGTGGAGGTGGTGCAAGAGACCCATCTAGAGAAGATCGGGTGCCTGAAGTACTGTGGTTTGACCCGGCCATGATGGAAAACCCTACCTTTTGGTTTTTGTTGGGACAGTTCATGGCAACAATGACACACATGGTAGACCAAATGCTTGCATCATAGCCAAGGGCAGTTGTTCCCAATGTTGAATCTATGGACTCTGAGAAGACCTTTGAGAGGCTAAGACGTGTCACGGCTTTGTAGTATGCTAGTACAGTGGATCTAGTAGATGCATGTATTTGGTTGATAGAGTTGGAGAAGACCTTCAAGATCCTCAACATCCCATAGGCAGACAAAGTAAAGCATGTTGTATATCTTTTGAAAAGGAGTGATGGCCATTGGTGGACCATTGAAGAGGAGAAGAGGCCTGGTGTTGTTGTTGGTTGGGAGGATTTCTGACCTAAGTTTGTCAGTAGGTACTTTCCTCAGAACTATTGTGATGATAAGATATCCCAGTTTCAGAGGATCCGACAGGGATCCATGTCGATCACCGAGTATGAAGCAAAGTTTATGGGGTTTCTAAGGTTTTGTCCTTGCATGGATGCTACAGATCAGAAAAGGATTATACATTTTGATAAGGGTCTGAGTATAGAGATGACAATGTCCATGTCATCCCTAGAGAATAGAGAGAAGTTTTCTACATTTATGGAGTCAGTTAGAAGGATATAGAGGTTAGTGGTTGAGAAGCATGAGACGAGTGCCAAGAAGAGATTGGCACAGTACCAGGAACTCTCTTCTAGAGGCTTTAAGAAGCCTCAGTTCTCAGCACCATCAGCACTGTAGAGGTTCAGAGCACAGACACAGTGGTCATCAAGTAGAGTCTAAGGCCACAATCTTCCACCAGCAAGAGCCCACAGTACAACATCAATATCAGTGATAGGGTCATCTAGGCCATGGTATGAAAGCAAGACTTGCTACAAGTGTGGACAGACCAGGCATACAAGACTATATCGCCCTGTGAAGGATGATGAGGTGACCCAATAGTCAAGATAGAGTCAGTAGGGCTCACAGAGGCAGTAGCTTAGTAGCAGTAGAGGCCAAGGATGTGGGCAAGCATCACAAGCTAATTCTTCTGGATAGGATTTGTAACATCCCTGACCTGGGTTATAACCTAACCCTGGAAGTTTTGCCTAAATATGTAATTATATACTTGTGAATACTCCTTGGCATGTAATTAAGTTCCTCAGGAACATTTACTTTCAATTTTTGCTCCTTTAAATGTAAAGTTGTAGCATTGTTTTGTAGTGCAAGGACCTATGTGCAAATTACCCAGTTAAAGGGGTTAACTTGCAATGTTCACAGGTTGAGATGTTCTTATGATAATAATACATCATATGAGTGAATATGATGAGGTAAGATGGATTTCCCAAGCTTGGGCATCAAGATGCATCTTGTGGAATGATCCTTGTGCTTAAAAAACCCTAATTTGGAGTAAAGTGCAATTTACCCAAATTGAGGGGTGCAATTTGTAAAATACTTCATCTAGAACATCTTTTATAACTCTGGTCATCATTTAGAGTAGAAATGATGAAAGGGACACATCAATGAACAATCAGATAAGAAAAATGATCTTTGTGATAAAAATCACCTAATATGGGTATGGAGACCTTTCATGTATGTACCCTAGTTGAAAGTTGGCTTTCTTTACCCTTAGATCTTGAGATTTCATGAGCTTTGCATAAGTTTAGATGAGTTTGGACGTGCCCTTGAGCAAGGAGGGACTTAGATGTAAATTCCATGCTTTAGAGGTCCTTATGGTGTAAAAAGGCCTAAAGTATATAAGCCTTCTCCCTTGCAACAAGTGAACCGATCTTTCATTTCCTTCACTTCTTCTCTTCCTTCTCAACCGAACAAGGCTAGCTATGGAGCAGAGAAGGACGACCAAGGGTCCTAGGTAAGTTTGGATCACCTCTTTTGCTTGAATTCAT
Source organism: Alisma plantago-aquatica (assembly GCA_963693085.1). Taxonomy (NCBI): domain Eukaryota; kingdom Viridiplantae; phylum Streptophyta; class Magnoliopsida; order Alismatales; family Alismataceae; genus Alisma; species Alisma plantago-aquatica. The sequence goes on from OY856415.1 coordinate 127,476,035, forward strand.
GGAGGAAACTCGTTTTCAAGGTTGGATTCATGGCTAGCTCACCTAGCTCTATCTTTCTAGCCTTTCCTTCCCAACGTTTCCTTGGAGAATTCACCTTGGCCGATCTGTGAAGCTCTAAGACGCCATTAAATCTTGGAGCTTGAAAGCTTGGAGCTCAAGGAACAACCTTTAGGCGGGTTTTATAACTCTAAACTCTTTGCTTTATATGCATATTTTGTTCTTGCAATTTAGCAATTAGTTCTTCTTCTACCTCTCTTCTTTCTTGCACTTTTGCAAGCAAAACGGTGGAATAACCGACCTTGACCGAGGTTGAAGATGATGGGTGTGAATTCCTAGGTTACTTTATCATACGGCCTTGGACCCTCTTGGTCCAAACGATTGCAAACCATTTAAGGTCAAACGGTTTCAAACCGTTTGCCCTCAAACGACCTTGCAAGACCGTTTGGATTGAAACGGTCTCAAGACCGTTTGATAGGGTTGACCAAGGGACGACCATTTGAGGGTCTGTTGGTAATATACTGAATTTCATTCCTGCAAAGAATCAAAGTTTAATTCTTAACCAATTGAGAGTTGAAGCCACTTCAACATCCTAACCCTAATCGGGTTGAAATTGCTGTTTTTAAACATAGATCTTGTTGAGTTTTGGGTTGAAGGACCCAAACGGTCTCAAGACCATTTGGGGGTTCTTCCAAACGGTCTCAAGACCGTTTGGGCACAACCCAAGACCGTTTGGAGGTCTAGGGTTGAGATAATCTAATGGTTTGAAGGTCCAATTGCATTAAGTTGATGAATTGATAAAATTACTGATTTTAGACCTATTTGGAGTTCAACCCTAATCCAACCGACTTGGTTTTTGGTCAAACTTTGGGCAAACGGTCTCAAGACCGTTTGGATGATTTCCAAACGATCTCAAGACCGTTTGGGCCAAGTTTGTGCCCAATTGGAGGTCAATTGATAGGTTCAACCTTGAATTGATTCACATTGTTGAATATTGATGACCATACGATTTGAAACCCTAATTGAGGTGGACTTAACCCTAATTGGCTTTCAATTGAGGGTTAATTTGGTGTCCAAGTGATTGAGGTTCATCCTAGTTGACTCAATTTATAAGTGGTTAACATGGCTTTGGCCAAGTGAGGGCTTCAACATACTTAATTATAAAAAAATTGTAACTTTTGAACCTAGTTGGAGGTCCAAACGGTTTGAGCCCATTTGGACCAAACGGTCTCAAGACCGTTTGGATCCAAATGGTCTCAAGACCGTTTGGGGCCAAACGGTCTCAAGACCGTTTGGGCTCAAACGATCTCAAGGTCTTTTGGACCAATCGATCTCAAGATACTTTGATCAAACGGTTTCAAACCGCATGAGCTTCAAACAGTTTGAAAGTCAAAACGGTCAACACACCCAAATGGTCTCAAGACCGTTTGAGGGCAAACGGTCTCAAGACCGTTTGACACGAAACGGTCTCAAGACCGTTTGGTGGTTGAAGGTTGAAACCGTTTGAAGGTGTTCAAGGTGGTTTGTGCTTAATCAATTGATGGTGTATTTGGTTCAATGGTGATTTAATCTAAATCCTAATGGTAACCTAGGTCATTAAGGGACTAAGAGGTTAATGAATTGACCCATGATGGTGATCATGAGGTAAATTACCAAAATACCCTTGAGGGGTTTAATTGAGTAATACTTTGTTCTAATCAAACCCTAATCACATGATAGTGATGTTTTGGCTTATGCTAGTCAATGAGGACTTAACCCAACCTGATCTAGAGTGGTGTTGTCACCATCTACTAGTATGAGGAGAGAGAAAGTATCCTAAGAGAGAGAAAGTACCCTTTTATGGTGGAAACTCAAGTAAGATACCTTCAATACACATGAATGTGCATGTTTAGGGTATGATCCACCTATGTGAGATCATGGGAACCCTAATTATGATGTTTAGTGAATCTTAATCCTATTTAAGAGCTTTAATGATGATGTTTCTCATACATGATGTTGTTATGAGTTCAATTCACCATGGAGTGAATAGTAAACCCTAATTCTAGGGTAATGACATGTAATATGAATAGTAAACCCTGATTGATGAATATTGGGGAGCTTGACTCTTCTAAGAGTTTGAAAGTGTATCTTCTAGAATGAATTGTTTACTGTTATCAGTTGAATTAACCATGCAGGTTGTCATGAGATGATGATCATATCCAGGTATGGATTATGAAACTATATTCATTGAAAGCATGCTTTAGCTTTATGAATAATGATATATCCTGATGCATTGTCAATAGCAACCTATGGATTAAAATGGGCTGTGAGAGCCATAATTATCATCAAGGTCATGCTTTAGAGATGACTTGTGATGAATGAATTGAGAAATGATGATTGATGAGAGTTAGGCTTGTTACATTTAGTATTCTCCTTTCATAGTTGTTATGCTAATGTTATTGTTTGAAGAACAATGTATGATGTTAAAAGAATACTGAATGTACCTAACTAATCAAGTGTAATGTAGAGCCCTGATCATAGATCCATCATTGTCAGAGATCAAATGATGGTGAAATAGGTTTTCCTAAGGGAACTCCTGGATCACATACTTTTGAGTATGTGGGGTATATGGATGTGTAGATCCTTACATCCTAGTGTAGGTGTTTGATGTAGATGTGTAATCCATCAATCCTTCACTATAATCCCATACCGTATCAGTGGATGGTAAACATGAAACCTCCTGATGATGAAGAAAGCACAGATATCTGTATCAGTGGAAGATAAACATGAAATCTCCTGATGACGAAGAGGGTACAGAACGCCACTGTAACTCTAAAATAGCGAAGGACCAGATTACCCTGGCAAGCTATTATAGTAGAGGCACGAGATGTCCTACAAGTAATCCTCTTACTAACTGAGGAAGGTGAAGGTCATGAGAATCCAGCTCTTTCAATGACCTAGTATGATACCGAGGCACTTAGCAGTGATTGGTTGGAGTATGAGTGGTAAACCTCATCTCCACAGGGCATAAAAGTAATGTTTGAAAAACATAATCCACAGCGTAGTATACCTGTTAGAGATAACTACGAGTTGATTGATTGATGTTACACTGTATAGTGCAAATGTCTTCATATTTCATAATTGTTGAACTCAGGCTTACTATTATATCTGATGTTGAATACTGTGAAGCTTTTACTGTTTAAGTTATTCTTTGAGGTGCTATAATAAAGCTTCTGGCGGAGAGTTATAACTCTCGCTGGGACAATTATGTAAAATTGTCTCACCCCGTAGACTTCAACTTTTTAGGTGGACGTCGAGGACGGAGGAATAGGTCTACAGGTGACCAGTCCCAGCAGCAGCAGCATCAGGGGCAGCAGTAAAATCTCAGGTGGAGATCTAGCCTGCCATGTGGTGTAGTTAGAGTCAGTCCTATGTGTCCTCTGTACTCTCAGGTCTTGGAGTCTTTTGGTCTGAGATTTTTAGTTATGAGTTCTTGAGATTTTGTATCATGTTGTATATAATTACTCAAGAAGTAATTATCTGAGATGTAAACAGTTTACCTCCTTTTATGAAGAAAGTTTTATGGTTTCAATGCTTTATCACAAAAAGTTTTAATTTCCGCTGATTTTTGGTATTCCGCTGCTAATCGAATCGCTTCTGCTAAGTTTAAATCGTGTTTATATCGTGGTTTGGAGATCAGAGCCCACAATTAAGTGGTATCAAAGCTCTAGGTTCACTGAGTCTACAGAGGCATAGGACTTAGGATGTCGGGTCTATCCTTAGTATCTCTTCCTTATCTAATAGAATCTTCTACTCCTCAGGAGAAGAAGATACATAAGGATGGCTGAGCCACATGATGAGTATGTGGCAGAGAGTAGTGCTAGTGCACCTCGAGGTGGTGTAAGGGTTCCAGAAATAGAACAGCCTGCACCTGAACCACCCCAGTTTGACCCAGCTGATATGGGTAACCCAGCTGTTCAAACTATGTTCGGACAGTTTATGACTGCCATGACACACATCACCGACAGGATGCCCATGCCTGCACCTAGGGCACCTGCCCAGCCTGAAGGACAAGGTATCGGTAAGACGTTCGAACGACTTCGTCGTGTCGGAGCTACCGAGTACTTTGGGACTGCCGACTCTGCAGATGTTGATCTGTAGTTAACAGAGTTGGAGAAAGCTTTTAGGATTCTTAATATCCCGGAGGGGGAGAAGGTTAGACATGTTGTCTATCTTCTCAAAGGCAGTGCTAGTCACTGGTGGAATATGGAAGAGCAGAAGAGATCTGGGATAGAGTTCTCGTGGGAAGAGTTTCGTCGGGAATTTATCAATAGATATTTTCCAAAGACCTTCCTAGATGAGAAGATCTCTCAGTTTGAGAGATTGAGGCAGGGCATGATGAACATTAGTGAGTATGAAGCTAAGTTCATGGAGTTGTTGCGGTTCTGTCCGCACATGGCTGCCACAGAAGAGGAAAGAATCAGGAGATTCGAGAAGGGTTTGAATGTTGATATATCAACCCATGTGTCTGCCTTAGAAAACCGAGAGAGATTCTCTACCTTCGTTGAGTCAGTCCAAAGGATAGAGAGATCTGTGGTTGAGAAGAGGCAAACCCAGAAAAGATATCCACAGTTCCAGGGTTCTTCATCTAGGGATTTCAAGAAATTGAGATTCTCTGCACCTAACCCTCCACCACCCAGATCAAGTTCCCAAACTCAGTGGTCACCAAGTAGAGGCAGGGGACGAAGCCTACCTCAATAAGAGACTTACAGTTCTGCATCAATGTCAGTTACTGGACCACCAAGACCACAACAACTGGAGATAAGTTGCTACAACTGTGGGAAGGTGGGACACTTGATGAAGGACTGTCGATCTAGGCCTGTCAGTGTGACACAACCTCAGAGGCAGAGTCAACAGGGATCTCAGAGAAGGCAATCTCAAGGAGCAGCTCGAGGACGTGGACAAGCGTCTCAAGCTGGATCATCAGCACCACCTCAACAGTAGGCTACAACAAGGTTCTATGCGATGTACCCACCAGATGCAGTGGTCAATCCACGGGTAGTGGCAGGTCAGATGGAACTTTTATATTCTGATATGTCTACATCCTGTGTTGTATCTGTTCTGATTGACCCGGGTGCTACGCACTCTTTTATCACTCAAAGAGTGATTTGTAACTGCAATATGACGGTTAGTCATAGGGTAGATAGTTTGTTGTTGGAGACTCCGTTGAGTGGGTCTGCCGTTTTGCAAGAGGTATGTTCTCCCTGCATCCTCTTCTTTTCTGATCATCGCATTCAAGTGGACCTTATACCACTTGATATGCAAGGATTTGATATAATCCTCGGGATGGATACCTTAGAAAAGTATAGAGTTGTCTTGGATTGTGAATCCAAGTTGGATGTGTTTGCTGATGAAGGCAACACATGGATCTTTCAAGGAGAAAGAAAGATTCTGCCCACCTGTCTTGTATCAGCTATGGTTGCTGATAAGCTGTTGAGGCAAGGATGTTATGCATTCTTGGCCCATGTGGTAGATGTTACCAAGGAAAGTTCCAATCCTGCTGAAGTTCCCATAGTCAGAGAATTCGAGGATGTGTTCCCTAAAGAACTTCCTGGTATACCACCACCTCGGGAGATTGATTTTGAAATCAATTTGGTCCCAGATACGAAACCCATAGCCCAGACACCGTATAGGATGGCGCCTGCCGAGATGGCAGAACTCAAGAAACAGCTTCAAGAGTTACTTGAGAAGGGTTTTATCCGACCAAGCACATCACCATGGGGTGCTCCGGTTTTGTTTGTTAGAAAGAAAGATGGGTCAATGCGATTATGCATTGACTACAGACAACTTAATAAAGTAACAATAAAGAACAAGTACCATTTTCCGAGGATTGATGATCTTTTTGACCAGTTGCGTGGTGCAACAGTCTTCTCAAAGATAGATTTGAGATCTGCATATCATCAACTCCGCATTAAGGATAGTGACATATCCAAGTCTTCCTTTAGGACAAGATATGGTCACTATGAGTTCACGGTTATGTCGTTTGGACTAACCAATGCACCAGCTGCATTCATGGAACTCATGAATAGAGTTTTTCGACCCTTCCTTGATCAGTGTGTTGTCGTCTTCATAGATGACATTCTGATCTATAGTAAGGATGCTCAGCAGCATGAGCAGCATCTTCGCCAAGCTTTAACCTTGCTAAGAGAACATAAGCTATATGCAAAGTTTAGCAAGTGTGAATTCTGGCTGCCGGAGGTATCTTTTCTTGGACATGTAATATCTGCCTCTGGAATTCATGTTGAACCTGTAAAGGTAGAATCTATTCTACAGTGGGAACAACCGAAAACACTGACGGAGATTAGAAGTTTCTTGGGATTAGCTGGTTACTATCGAAGGTTTATTAAGAATTTTAGTTCTATAGCCTTACCTTTGACCAAGTTAACCCGGAAATATGTTCCTTTTGCTTGGAGTGATAATTGTCAACAATCTTTTCAGCTGTTGAAGGAGAGGTTGACAAGTGCACTTGTGCTTGTGCTACCTGAGCAAGGAAAAGGATATGTAGTCTTCTGTGATGCCTCCAAGAATGTACTTGGATGTGTGTTGATGCAGGATAAACAAGTGATTTCTTTTGCTTCCCGACAGCTTAAGAAACACGAGGAAAATTATCCGACACACGATCTGGAGTTAGATGCTGTGGTCCATGCCTTGAAAATATGGAGACATTACCTCTACGGTGAAACCTTCCAGATTTTCACAGACCACAAGAACCTTAAGTATATCTTCTCTCAGCATGAGCTTAACATGAGGCAACGTCGCTGGATGGAGTTAATCAAGGACTACGATTGTACTATTGATTACCATCCGGGCAAGGCCAATGTGGTTGCAGATGCCTTGAGTAGGAAATCAGCAACATCAACCATGGATAGAGAACAACTAAGTTCCTTAGTATGCTCTAAGAGAGATATGCTTATCTCTTTAAGGCAAGACAATGTGCAGTTGAAGGTGTCATTGTTAGCTGGTTTGTTAGCTGAAATGCAGATTAAACCTACTCTAAGAGAGCAGATTAAGGAGGCACAACAAGTAGATGATGCAGTTCAACAGATTAGATCTGAGTATGGTAGTGAGAAGCATGATGGTTTTCATGAGTTAGATGACCAGGTGGAATGCTATCATGGGAGGATGATAGTACCAGATGTAGATAATCTGAGGAAGTTAGTTCTGGAGGAAGCTCATTATTCGATGTATGCTATGCATCCAGGGAGCACCAAGATGTATCGAAACTTGAAAGATATGTATTGGTGGCCTGGGATGAAGAAGGATGTAGCTGAGTTTGTTCTAAGGTGTCCTGTGTGTCACCAGGTAAAGGCTGAGCACCAGAAACCTGCAGGAACAATGCAACCCTTACCCATACCACAGTGGAAGTGGGACCATGTGACCATGGAATTTTTTGTTGGCCTACCCAGGACAAGCAAAGGACATGATTCCATTTGGGTAGTTGTTGATAGGCTGACAAAGACAGCGCATTTCTTACCTGTCAAAACAACCTATTCTGCTGAAAGGTTATCACAGTTGTATGTGCAAGAGATAGTACGGTTGCACGGAGTTCCTGTCACTATAGTTTCTGACAGAGGTCCCCAGTTTACAAGTCATTTTTGGGAGCAGTTACACAGAGCTTTAGGCACCAAGTTAAGGTTTAGTACAGCCTTTCATCCCCAGACTGATGGACAGTCTGAAAGGACTATACATACCTTGGAAGATCTGTTGAGAGCATGTGTTCTCCAGTTTACCGGGAGTTGGGATCTACATCTGAGCTTGATAGAGTTTGCCTATAACAATAGCTATCAGCATAGCATTGATATGGCACCATATGAAGCCTTATATGGTAGACGTTGTAGATCACCCTTGTGCTGGTATGAGACTGGTGAGCACCAGTTGTTAGGTCCTGATCTTGTGCAGCAAACTACAGAGAAGATTAAAGTTATACAACAACATCTTAAGACTGCACAGGATAGGCAGAAGTCGTATGCTGATAAACCTCGTAGACCCCTAGAGTTCCAGGTTGGAGACAGAGTGTATCTCAAGGTCTCACCTTGGAAAGGAGTCCTTCATTTTGGAAGGAAAGGGAAGTTAGCTGCTAGATTTATGGGACCTTATCCAATTATTGAAAGAGTTGGAAAGGCGGCCTATAGACTAGAGTTACCTCAGGAGTTGCAGAAGTTACACCCTGTGTTTCACATTTCCATGCTAAGGAAATGTCACCCCGACACCGAGTCAGTTCTACAACCTATGGAAATAGAATTGAATGAAGATATAACATATGAGGAGGGACCAGTGTCAATCCTAGATAACAGAATCAAAAAGTTAAAGAAGAAAGATATAAGCCTTGTAAAAGTCCTCTGGAACCATCGTGGTGTTGAAGAAGCCACTTGGGAACTAGAGGATGAGATGAGAAGGAAATACCCTTCTCTTTTCTCTTAAATACGTTTTATCGATTTCGGGGACGAAATCCTTGTGAAGGGGTGGATAATTTGTAACATCCCTGACCTGGGTTATAACCTAACCCTGGAAGTTTTTCCTAAATATGTAATTATATACTTGTGAATACTCCTTGGCATGTAATTAAGTTCCTCAGGAACATTTACTTTCAATTTTTGCTCCTTTAAATGTAAAGTTGTAGCATTGTTTTGTAGTGTAGGGACCTATGTGAAAATTACCCAGTTAAAGGGGTTAACTTGCAATGTTCACAGGTTGAGATGTTCTTATGATAATAAGACATCATATGAGTGAATATGATGAGGTAAGATGGATTTCCCAAGCTTGGGCATCAAGATGCAGCTTGTGGAATTATCCTTGTGCTTAAAAAACCCTAATTTGGAGTAAAGTGCAATTTACCCTAATTGAGGGGTGCAATTTGCAAAATACTTCATCTAGAACATCTTTTATAACTCTTTTCATCATTTAGAGTAGAAATGATGAAAGGGACACATCAATGAACAATCAGATAAGAAAAATGATCTTTGTGATAAAAATCACCTAATATGGGTATGGAGACCTTTCATGTATGTACCCTAGTTGAAAGTTGGCTTTCTTTACCCTTAGATCTTGAGATTTCATGATCTTTGCATAAGTTTAGATGAGTTTGGACGTGCCCTTGAGCAAGGAGGGACTTAGATGTAAATCCCATGCTTTAGAGGTCCTTATGGTGTAAAAAGGCCTAAAGTATATAAGCCTTCTCCCTTGCAACAAGTGAACGGATCTTTCATTTCCTTCACTTCTTCTCTTCCTTCTCAACCGACCAAGGCTAGATATGGAGCAGAGAAGGACGACCAAGGGTCCTAGGTAAGTTTGGATCACCTCTTTTGCTTGAATTCATGGAGGAAACTCGTTTTCAAGGTTGGATTCATGGCTAGCTCACCTAGCTCTATCTTTCTAGCCTTTCCTTCCCAACGTTTCCTTGGAGAATTCACCTTGGACGATCTGTGGAGCTCTAAGACACCATTAAAGCTTGGATCTTGAAAGCTTGGAGCTCAAGGAACAACCTTTAGGTGGGTTTTATAACTCTAAACTCTTTGCTTTATATGCATATTTTGTTCTTGCAATTTAGCAATTAGTTCTTCTTCTACCTCTCTTCTTTCTTGCACTTTTTCAAGAAAAATGGTGGAATAACCGACCTTGACAGAGGTTGAAGATGATGGGCGTGAATTCCTAGGTTACTTTATCATACGGCCTTGGACCCTCTTGGTCCAAACGGTTGCAAACCATTTAAGGTCAAACGGTTTCAAACTGTTTGCCCTCAAACGACCTTGCAAGACCGTTTGGATTGAAACGGTCTCAAGACCATTTGATAGGGTTGACCAAGGGACGACCGTTTGAGGGTATGTTGGTAATATACTGAATTTCATTCCTGCAAAGAATCAAAGTTTAATTCTTAACCAATTGAGAGTTGAAGGCACTTCAACATCCTAACCCTAATCGGGTTGAAATTGCTGTTTTTAAACATAGATCTTGTTGAGTTTTGGGTTGAAGGACCCAAACGGTCTCAAGACCGTTTGGGGGTTCTTCCAAACAGTCTCAAGACCGTTTGGGCACAACCCAAGACCGTTTGGAGGTCTAGGGTTGAGATAATCTAATGGTTTGAAGGTCCAATTGCATTAAGTTGATGAATTGATAAAATTACTGATTTTAGACCTATTTGGAGTTCAACCCTAATCCAACCGACTTGGTTTTTGGTCAAACTTTGGGCAAACGGTCTCAAGACCGTTTGGGCCAAGTTTGGGCCCAATTGGAGGTCAATTGATAGGTTCAACCTTGAATTGATTCACATTGTTGAATATTGATGACCATTCGATTTGAAACCCTAATTGAGGTGGACTTAATCCTAATTGGCTTTCAATTGAGGGTTAATTTGGTGTCTAAGTGATTGAGGTTCATCCTAATTGACTAAATTTATAAGTGGTTAACATGGCTTTGGCCAAGTGAGGGCTTCAACATACTTAATTATAAAAAAATTGTAACTTTTGAACCTAGTTGGAGGTCCAAACGGTCTCAAGACCGTTTGAGGCCAAACGGTCTCAAGACCGTTTGGGCTCAAACGATCTCAAGGTCGTTTGGACCAATCGATCTCAAGATACTTTGATCAAACGGTTTCAAACCACATGAGCTTCAAACAGTTTGAAAGTCAAAACGGTCAACACACCCAAACGGTCTCAAGACCGTTTGACACGAAACGGTCTCAAGACCGTTTGGTGGTTGAAGGTTGAAACCGTTTGAAGGTGTTCAAGGTGGTTTGTGCTTAATCAATTGATGGTGTATTTGGTTCAATGGTGATTTAATCTAAATCCTAATGGTAACCTAGGTCATTAAGGGACTAAGAGGTTAATGAATTGACCCATGATGGTGATCATGAGGTAAATTACCAAAATACCCTTGAGGGGTTTAATTGAGTAATACTTTGTTCTAATCAAACCCTAATCACATGATAGTGATGTTTTGGCTTATGCTAGTCAATGAGGACTTAACCCAACCTGATCTAGAGTGGTGTTGTCACCATCTACTAGTATGAGGAGAGAGAAAGTATCCTAAGAGAGAGAAAGTACCCTTTTATGGTGGAAACTCAAGTAAGATACCTTCAATACACATGAATGTGCATGTTTAGGGTATGATCCACCTATGTGAGATCATGGGAACCCTAATTATGATGTTTAGTGAATCTTAATCCTATTTAAGAGCTTTAATGATGATGTTTCTCATACATGATGTTGTTATGAGTTCAATTCACCATGGAGTGAATAGTAAACCCTAATTCTAGGGTAATGACATGTAATATGAATAGTAAACCCTGATTGATGAATATTGGGGAGCTTGACTCTTCTAAGAGTTTGAAAGTGTATCTTCTAGAATGAATTGTTTACTGTTATCAGTTGAATTAACCATGCAGGTTGTCATGAGATGATGATCATATCCAGGTATGGATTATGAAACTATATTCATTGAAAGCATGCTTTAGCTTTATGAATAATGATATATCCTGATGCATTGTCAATAGCAACCTATGGATTAAAATGGGCTGTGAGAGCCATAATTATCATCAAGGTCATGCTTTAGAGATGACTTGTGATGAATGAATTGAGAAATGATGATTGATGAGAGTTAGGCTTGTTACATTTAGTATTCTCCTTTCATAGTTGTTATGCTAATGTTATTGTTTGAAGAACAATGTATGATGTTAAAAGAATACTGAATGTACCTAACTAATCAAGTGTAATGTAGAGCCCTGATCATAGATCCATCATTGTCAGAGATCAAATGATGGTGAAATAGGTTTTCCTAAGGGAACTCCTGGATCACATACTTTTGAGTATGTGGGGTATATGGATGTGTAGATCCTTACATCCTAGTGTAGGTGTTTGATGTAGATGTGTAATCCATCAATCCTTCACTATAATCCCATACCGTATCAGTGGATGGTAAACATGAAACCTCCTGATGATGAAGAAAGCACAGATATCTGTATCAGTGGAAGATAAACATGAAATCTCCTGATGACGAAGAGGGTACAGAACGCCACTGTAACTCTAAAATAGCGAAGGACCAGATTACCCTGGCAAGCTATTATAGTAGAGGCACGAGATGTCCTACAAGTAATCCTCTTACTAACTGAGGAAGGTGAAGGTCATGAGAATCCAGCTCTTTCAATGACCTAGTATGATACCGAGGCACTTAGCAGTGATTGGTTGGAGTATGAGTGGTAAACCTCATCTCCACAGGGCATAAAAGTAATGTTTGAAAAACATAATCCACAGCGTAGTATACCTGTTAGAGATAACTACGAGTTGATTGATTGATGTTACACTGTATAGTGCAAATGTCTTCATATTTCATAATTGTTGAACTCAGGCTTACTATTATATCTGATGTTGAATACTGTGAAGCTTTTACTGTTTAAGTTATTCTTTGAGGTGCTATAATAAAGCTTCTGGCGGAGAGTTATAACTCTCGCTGGGACAATTATGTAAAATTGTCTCACCCCGTAGACTTCAACTTTTTAGGTGGACGTCGAGGACGGAGGAATAGGTCTACAGGTGACCAGTCCCAGCAGCAGCAGCATCAGGGGCAGCAGTAAAATCTCAGGTGGAGATCTAGCCTGCCATGTGGTGTAGTTAGAGTCAGTCCTATGTGTCCTCTGTACTCTCAGGTCTTGGAGTCTTTTGGTCTGAGATTTTTAGTTATGAGTTCTTGAGATTTTGTATCATGTTGTATATAATTACTCAAGAAGTAATTATCTGAGATGTAAATAGTTTACCTCCTTTTATGAAGAAAGTTTTATGGTTTCAATGCTTTATCACAAAAAGTTTTAATTTCCGCTGATTTTTGGTATTCCGCTGCTAATCGAATCGCTTCCGCTAAGTTTAAATCGTGTTTATATCGTGGTTTGGAGATCAGAGCCCACAATTAAGTGGTATCAAAGCTCTAGGTTCACTGAGTCTACAGAGGCATAGGACTTAGGATGTCGGGTCTATCCTTAGTATCTCTTCCTTATCTAATAGAATCTTCTACTCCTCAGGAGAAGAAGATACATAAGGATGGTTGAGCCACATGATGAGTATGTGGCAGAGAGTAGTGCTAGTGCACCTCGAGGTGGTGTAAGGGTTCCAGAAATAGAACAGCCTGCACCTGAACCACCCCAGTTTGACCCAGCTGATATGGGTAACCCAGCTGTTCAAACTATGTTCGGACAGTTTATGACTGCCATGACACACATCACCGACAGGATGCCCATGCCTGCACCTAGGGCACCTGCCCAGCCTGAAGGACAAGGTATCGGTAAGACGTTCGAACGACTTCGTCGTGTCGGAGCTACCGAGTACTTTGGGACTGCCGACTCTGCAGATGTTGATCTGTAGTTAACAGAGTTGGAGAAAGCTTTTAGGATTCTTAATATCCCGGAGGGGGAGAAGGTTAGACATGTTGTCTATCTTCTCAAAGGCAGTGCTAGTCACTGGTGGAATATGGAAGAGCAGAAGAGATCTGGGATAGAGTTCTCGTGGGAAGAGTTTCGTCGGGAATTTATCAATAGATATTTTCCAAAGACCTTCCTAGATGAGAAGATCTCTCAGTTTGAGAGATTGAGGCAGGGCATGATGAACATTAGTGAGTATGAAGCTAAGTTCATGGAGTTGTTGCGGTTCTGTCCGCACATGGCTGCCACAGAAGAGGAAAGAATCAGGAGATTCGAGAAGGGTTTGAATGTTGATATATCAACCCATGTGTCTGCCTTAGAAAACTGAGAGAGATTCTCTACCTTCGTTGAGTCAGTCCAAAGGATAGAGAGATCTGTGGTTGAGAAGAGGCAAACCCAGAAAAGATATCCACAGTTCCAGGGTTCTTCATCTAGGGATTTCAAGAAATTGAGATTCTCTGCACCTAACCCTCCACCACCCAGATCAAGTTCCCAAACTCAGTGGTCACCAAGTAGAGGCAGGGGACGAAGCCTACCTCAATAAGAGACTTACAGTTCTGCATCAATGTCAGTTACTGGACCACCAAGACCACAACAACTGGAGATAAGTTGCTACAACTGTGGGAAGGTGGGACACTTGATGAAGGACTGTCGATCTAGGCCTGTCAGTGTGACACAACCTCAGAGGCAGAGTCAACAGGGATCTCAGAGAAGGCAATCTCAAGGAGCAGCTCGAGGACGTGGACAAGCGTCTCAAGCTGGATCATCAGCACCACCTCAACAGTAGGCTACAGCGAGGTTCTATGCGATGTACCCACCAGATGCAGTGGTCAATCCACGGGTAGTGGCAGGTTAGATGGAACTTTTATATTCTGATATGTCTACATCCTGTGTTGTATCTGTTCTGATTGACCCGGGTGCTACGCACTCTTTTATCACTCAAAGAGTGATTTGTAACTGCAATATGACGGTTAGTCATAGGGTAGATAGTTTGTTGTTGGAGACTCCGTTGAGTGGGTCTGCCGTTTTGCAAGAGGTATGTTCTCCCTGCATCCTCTTCTTTTCTGATCATCGCATTCAAGTGGACCTTATACCACTTGATATGCAAGGATTTGATATAATCCTCGGGATGGATACCTTAGAAAAGTATAGAGTTGTCTTGGATTGTGAATCCAAGTTGGATGTGTTTGCTGATGAAGGCAACACATGGATCTTTCAAGGAGAAAGAAAGATTCTGCCCACCTGTCTTGTATCAGCTATGGTTGCTGATAAGCTGTTGAGGCAAGGATGTTATGCATTCTTGGCCCATGTGGTAGATGTTACCAAGGAAAGTTCCAATCCTGCTGAAGTTCCCATAGTCAGAGAATTCGAGGATGTGTTCCCTAAAGAACTTCCTGGTATACCACCACCTCGGGAGATTGATTTTGAAATCAATTTGGTCCCAGATACGAAACCCATAGCCCAGACACCGTATAGGATGGCGCCTGCCGAGATGGCAGAACTCAAGAAACAGCTTCAAGAGTTACTTGAGAAGGGTTTTATCCGACCAAGCACATCACCATGGGGTGCTCCGGTTTTGTTTGTTAGAAAGAAAGATGGGTCAATGCGATTATGCATTGACTACAGACAACTTAATAAAGTAACAATAAAGAACAAGTACCCTTTTCCGAGGATTGATGATCTTTTTGACCAGTTGCGTGGTGCAACAGTCTTCTCAAAGATAGATTTGAGATCTGCATATCATCAACTCCGCATTAAGGATAGTGACATATCCAAGTCTTCCTTTAGGACAAGATATGGTCACTATGAGTTCACGGTTATGTCGTTTGGACTAACCAATGCACCAGCTGCATTCATGGAACTCATGAATAGAGTTTTTCGACCCTTCCTTGATCAGTGTGTTGTCGTCTTCATAGATGACATTCTGATCTATAGTAAGGATGCTCAGCAGCATGAGCAGCATCTTCGCCAAGCTTTAACCTTGCTAAGAGAACATAAGCTATATGCAAAGTTTAGCAAGTGTGAATTCTGGCTGCCGGAGGTATCTTTTCTTGGACATGTAATATCTGCCTCTGGAATTCATGTTGAACCTGTAAAGGTAGAATCTATTCTACAGTGGGAACAACCGAAAACACTGACGGAGATTAGAAGTTTCTTGGGATTAGCTGGTTACTATCGAAGGTTTATTAAGAATTTTAGTTCTATAGCCTTACCTTTGACCAAGTTAACCCGGAAATATGTTCCTTTTGCTTGGAGTGATAATTGTCAACAATCTTTTCAGCTGTTGAAGGAGAGGTTGACAAGTGCACTTGTGCTTGTGCTACCTGAGCAAGGAAAAGGATATGTAGTCTTCTGTGATGCCTCCAAGAATGTACTTGGATGTGTGTTGATGCAGGATAAACAAGTGATTTCTTTTGCTTCCCGACAGCTTAAGAAACACGAGGAAAATTATCCGACACACGATCTGGAGTTAGCTGCTGTGGTCCATGCCTTGAAAATATGGAGACATTACCTCTACGGAGAAACCTTCCAGATTTTCACAGACCACAAGAACCTTAAGTATATCTTCTCTCAGCATGAGCTTAACATGAGGCAACGTCGCTGGATGGAGTTAATCAAGGACTACGATTGTACTATTGATTACAATCCGGGCAAGGCCAATGTGGTTGCAGATGCCTTGAGTAGGAAATCAGCAACATCAACCATGGATAGAGAACAACTAAGTTCCTTAGTATGCTCTAAGAGAGATATGCTTATCTCTTTAAGGCAAGACAATGTGCAGTTGAAGGTGTCATTGTTAGCTGGTTTGTTAGCTGAAATGCAGATTAAACCTACTCTAAGAGAGCAGATTAAGGAGGCACAACAAGTAGATGATGCAGTTCAACAGATTAGATCTGAGTATGGTAGTGAGAAGCATGATGGTTTTCATGAGTTAGATGACCAGGTGGAATGCTATCATGGGAGGATGATAGTACCAGATGTAGATAATCTGAGGAAGTTAGTTCTGGAGGAAGCTCATTATTCGATGTATGCTATGCATCCAGGGAGCACCAAGATGTATCGAAACTTGAAAGATATGTATTGGTGGCCTGGGATGAAGAAGGATGTAGCTGAGTTTGTTCTAAGGTGTCCTGTGTGTCACCAGGTAAAGGCTGAGCACCAGAAACCTGCAGGAACAATGCAACCCTTACCCATACCACAGTGGAAGTGGGACCATGTGACCATGGAATTTTTTGTTGGCCTACCCAGGACAAGCAAAGGACATGATTCCATTTGGGTAGTTGTTGATAGGCTGACAAAGACAGCGCATTTCTTACCTGTCAAAACAACCTATTCTGCTGAAAGGTTATCACAGTTGTATGTGCAAGAGATAGTACGGTTGCACGGAGTTCCTGTCACTATAGTTTCTGACAGAGGTCCCCAGTTTACAAGTCATTTTTGGGAGCAGTTACACAGAGCTTTAGGCACCAAGTTAAGGTTTAGTACAGCCTTTCATCCCCAGACTGATGGACAGTCTGAAAGGACTATACATACCTTGGAAGATCTGTTGAGAGCATGTGTTCTCCAGTTTACCGGGAGTTGGGATCTACATCTGAGCTTGATAGAGTTTGCCTATAACAATAGCTATCAGCATAGCATTGATATGGCACCATATGAAGCCTTATATGGTAGACGTTGTAGATCACCCTTGTGCTGGTATGAGACTGGTGAGCACCAGTTGTTAGGTCCTGATCTTGTGCAGCAAACTACAGAGAAGATTAAAGTTATACAACAACATCTTAAGACTGCACAGGATAGGCAGAAGTCGTATGCTGATAAACCTCGTAGACCCCTAGAGTTCCAGGTTGGAGACAGAGTGTATCTCAAGGTCTCACCTTGGAAAGGAGTCCTTCATTTTGGAAGGAAAGGGAAGTTAGCTGCTAGATTTATGGGACCTTATCCAATTATTGAAAGAGTTGGAAAGGCGGCCTATAGACTAGAGTTACCTCAGGAGTTGCAGAAGTTACACCCTGTGTTTCACATTTCCATGCTAAGGAAATGTCACCCCGACACCGAGTCAGTTCTACAACCTATGGAAATAGAATTGAATGAAGATATAACATATGAGGAGGGACCAGTGTCAATCCTAGATAACAGAATCAAAAAGTTAAAGAAGAAAGATATAAGCCTTGTAAAAGTCCTCTGGAACCATCGTGGTGTTGAAGAAGCCACTTGGGAACTAGAGGATGAGATGAGAAGGAAATACCCTTCTCTTTTCTCTTAAATACGTTTTATCGATTTCGGGGACGAAATCCTTGTGAAGGGGTGGATAATTTGTAACATCCCTGACCTGGGTTATAACCTAACCCTGGAAGTTTTTCCTAAATATGTAATTATATACTTGTGAATACTCCTTGGCATGTAATTAAGTTCCTCAGGAACATTTACTTTCAATTTTTGCTCCTTTAAATGTAAAGTTGTAGCATTGTTTTGTAGTGTAGGGACCTATGTGAAAATTACCCAGTTAAAGGGGTTAACTTGCAATGTTCACAGGTTGAGATGTTCTTATGATAATAAGACATCATATGAGTGAATATGATGAGGTAAGATGGATTTCCCAAGCTTGGGCATCAAGATGCAGCTTGTGGAATTATCCTTGTGCTTAAAAAACCCTAATTTGGAGTAAAGTGCAATTTACCCTAATTGAGGGGTGCAATTTGCAAAATACTTCATCTAGAACATCTTTTATAACTCTTTTCATCATTTAGAGTAGAAATGATGAAAGGGACACATCAATGAACAATCAGATAAGAAAAATGATCTTTGTGATAAAAATCACCTAATATGGGTATGGAGACCTTTCATGTATGTACCCTAGTTGAAAGTTGGCTTTCTTTACCCTTAGATCTTGAGATTTCATGATCTTTGCATAAGTTTAGATGAGTTTGGACGTGCCCTTGAGCAAGGAGGGACTTAGATGTAAATCCCATGCTTTAGAGGTCCTTATGGTGTAAAAAGGCCTAAAGTATATAAGCCTTCTCCCTTGCAACAAGTGAACGGATCTTTCATTTCCTTCACTTCTTCTCTTCCTTCTCAACCGACCAAGGCTAGATATGGAGCAGAGAAGGACGACCAAGGGTCCTAGGTAAGTTTGGATCACCTCTTTTGCTTGAATTCATGGAGGAAACTCGTTTTCAAGGTTGGATTCATGGCTAGCTCACCTAGCTCTATCTTTCTAGCCTTTCCTTCCCAACGTTTCCTTGGAGAATTCACCTTGGACGATCTGTGGAGCTCTAAGACACCATTAAAGCTTGGATCTTGAAAGCTTGGAGCTCAAGGAACAACCTTTAGGTGGGTTTTATAACTCTAAACTCTTTGCTTTATATGCATATTTTGTTCTTGCAATTTAGCAATTAGTTCTTCTTCTACCTCTCTTCTTTCTTGCACTTTTTCAAGAAAAATGGTGGAATAACCGACCTTGACAGAGGTTGAAGATGATGGGCGTGAATTCCTAGGTTACTTTATCATACGGCCTTGGACCCTCTTGGTCCAAACGGTTGCAAACCATTTAAGGTCAAACGGTTTCAAACTGTTTGCCCTCAAACGACCTTGTAAGACCGTTTGGATTGAAACGGTCTCAAGACCATTTGATAGGGTTGACCAAGGGACGACCGTTTGAGGGTATGTTGGTAATATACTGAATTTCATTCCTGCAAAGAATCAAAGTTTAATTCTTAACCAATTGAGAGTTGAAGGCACTTCAACATCCTAACCCTAATCGGGTTGAAATTGCTGTTTTTAAACATAGATCTTGTTGAGTTTTGGGTTGAAGGACCCAAACGGTCTCAAGACCATTTGGGGGTTCTTCCAAACAGTCTCAAGACCGTTTGGGCACAACCCAAGACCGTTTGGAGGTCTAGGGTTGAGATAATCTAATGGTTTGAAGGTCCAATTGCATTAAGTTGATGAATTGATAAAATTACTGATTTTAGACCTATTTGGAGTTCAACCCTAATCCAACCGACTTGGTTTTTGGTCAAACTTTGGGCAAACGGTCTCAAGACCGTTTGGGCCAAG
Organism: Alisma plantago-aquatica; assembly: GCA_963693085.1. Taxonomy (NCBI): domain Eukaryota; kingdom Viridiplantae; phylum Streptophyta; class Magnoliopsida; order Alismatales; family Alismataceae; genus Alisma; species Alisma plantago-aquatica. Next base: position 127,495,530 of record OY856415.1, read on the forward strand.
TTTGGGCCCAATTGGAGGTCAATTGATAGGTTCAACCTTGAATTGATTCACATTGTTGAATATTGATGACCATTCGATTTGAAACCCTAATTGAGGTGGACTTAATCCTAATTGGCTTTCAATTGAGGGTTAATTTGGTGTCTAAGTGATTGAGGTTCATCCTAATTGACTAAATTTATAAGTGGTTAACATGGCTTTGGCCAAGTGAGGGCTTCAACATACTTAATTATAAAAAAATTGTAACTTTTGAACCTAGTTGGAGGTCCAAACGGTCTCAAGACCGTTTGAGGCCAAACGGTCTCAAGACCGTTTGGGCTCAAACGATCTCAAGGTCGTTTGGACCAATCGATCTCAAGATACTTTGATCAAACGGTTTCAAACCACATGAGCTTCAAACAGTTTGAAAGTCAAAACGGTCAACACACCCAAACGGTCTCAAGACCGTTTGACACGAAACGGTCTCAAGACCGTTTGGTGGTTGAAGGTTGAAACCGTTTGAAGGTGTTCAAGGTGGTTTGTGCTTAATCAATTGATGGTGTATTTGGTTCAATGGTGATTTAATCTAAATCCTAATGGTAACCTAGGTCATTAAGGGACTAAGAGGTTAATGAATTGACCCATGATGGTGATCATGAGGTAAATTACCAAAATACCCTTGAGGGGTTTAATTGAGTAATACTTTGTTCTAATCAAACCCTAATCACATGATAGTGATGTTTTGGCTTATGCTAGTCAATGAGGACTTAACCCAACCTGATCTAGAGTGGTGTTGTCACCATCTACTAGTATGAGGAGAGAGAAAGTATCCTAAGAGAGAGAAAGTACCCTTTTATGGTGGAAACTCAAGTAAGATACCTTCAATACACATGAATGTGCATGTTTAGGGTATGATCCACCTATGTGAGATCATGGGAACCCTAATTATGATGTTTAGTGAATCTTAATCCTATTTAAGAGCTTTAATGATGATGTTTCTCATACATGATGTTGTTATGAGTTCAATTCACCATGGAGTGAATAGTAAACCCTAATTCTAGGGTAATGACATGTAATATGAATAGTAAACCCTAATTGATGAATATTGGGGAGCTTGACTCTTCTAAGAGTTTGAAAGTGTATCTTCTAGAATGAATTGTTTACTGTTATCAGTTGAATTAACCATGCAGGTTGTCATGAGATGATGATCATATCCAGGTATGGATTATGAAACTATATTCATTGAAAGCATGCTTTAGCTTTATGAATAATGATATATCCTGATGCATTGTCAATAGCAACCTATGGATTAAAATGGGTTGTGAGAGCCATAATTACCATCAAGGTCATGCTTTAGAGATGACTTGTGATGAATGAATTGAGAAATGATGATTGATGAGAGTTAGGCTTGTTACATTTAGTATTCTCCTTTCATAGTTGTTATGCTAATGTTATTGTTTGAAGAACAATGTATGATGTTAAAAGAATACTGAATGTACCTAACTAATCAAGTGTAATGTAGAGCCCTGATCATAGATCCATCATTATCAGAGATCAAATGATGGTGAAACAGGTTTTCCTAAGGGAACTCCTGGATCACATACTTTTGAGTATGTGGGGTATATGGATGTGTAGAACCTTACATCCTAGTGTAGGTGTTTGATGTAGATGTGTAATCCATCAATCCTTCACTATAATCCCATACCGTATCAGTGGATGGTAAACATGAAACCTCCTAATGATGAAGAAAGCACAGATATCCATATCAGTGGAAGATAAACATGAAATCTCCTGATGACGAAGAGGGTACAGAACGCCACTGTAACTCTAAAATAGCGAAGGACCTGATTACCCTGGCAAGATATTATAGTAGAGGCACGAGATGTCCTACAAGTAATCCTCTTACTGACTGAGGAAGGTGAAGGTCATGAGAATCCGGCTCTTTCAATGACCTAGTATGATACCGAGGCACTTAGCAGTGATTGGTTGGAGTATGAGTGGTAAACCTCATCTCCACAGGGCATAAAAGTAATGTTTGAAAAACATAATCCACAGCGTAGTATACCTGTTAGAGATAACTACGAGTTGATTGATTGATGTTACAATGTATAGTGCAAATGTCTTCATATTTCATAACTGTTGAACTCAGGCTTACTATTATATCTGATGTTGAATAATGTGAAGATTTTACTGTTTAAGTTATTCTTTGAGGTGCTATAATAAAGCTTCTGGCGGAGAGTTATAACTCTCGCTGGGACAATTATGTAAAATTGTCTCACCCCGTAGACTTCAACTTTTTAGGTGGACGTCGAGAACGGAGGAACAGGTCTACAGGTGACCAGTCCCAGCAGCAGCAGCATCAGGGGAACCAGTAAAATCTCAAGTGGAGATCTAGCCTGCCATGTGGTGTAGTTAGAGTCAGTCCTATGTGTCCTCTGTACTCTCAGGTCTTGGAGTCTTTTGGTCTGAGATTTTTAGTTATGAGTTCTTGAGATTTTGTATCATGTTGTATATAATTACTCAAGAAGTAATTATCTGAGATGTAAACAGTTTACCTCCTTTTATGAAGAAAGTTTTATGGTTTCAATGCTTTATCACAAAAAGTTTTAATTTCCGCTGATTTTTGGTATTCCGCTGCTAATCGAATCGCTTCCGCTAAGTTTAAATCGTGTTTATATCGTGGTTTGGAGATCAGAGCCCACAATTAAGTGGTATCAAAGCTCTAGGTTCACTGAGTCTACAGAGGCATAGGACTTAGGATGTCGGGTCTATCCTTAGTATCTCTTCCTTATCTAATAGAATCTTCTACTCCTCAGGAGAAGAAGATACATAAGGATGGCTGAGCCACATGATGAGTATGTGGCAGAGAGTAGTGCTAGTGCACCTCGAGGTGGTGTAAGGGTTCCAGAAATAGAACAGCCTGCACCTGAACCACCCTAGTTTGACCCAGCTGATATGGGTAACCCAGCTGTTCAAACTATGTTCGGACAGTTTATGACTGCCATGACACACATCACCGACAGGATGCCCATGCCTGCACCTAGGGCACCTGCCCAGCCTGAAGGACAAGGTATCGGTAAGACGTTCGAACGACTTCGTCGTGTCGGAGCTACCGAGTACTTTGGGACTGCCGACTCTGCAGATGTTGATCTGTAGTTAACAGAGTTGGAGAAAGCTTTTAGGATTCTTAATATCCCGGAGGGGGAGAAGGTTAGACATGTTGTCTATCTTCTCAAAGGCAGTGCTAGTCACTGGTGGAATATGGAAGAGCAGAAGAGATCTGGGATAGAGTTCTCGTGGGAAGAGTTTCGTCGGGAATTTATCAATAGATATTTTCCAAAGACCTTCCTAGATGAGAAGATCTCTCAGTTTGAGAGATTGAGGCAGGGCATGATGAACATTAGTGAGTATGAAGCTAAGTTCATGGAGTTGTTGCGGTTCTGTCCGCACATGGCTGCCACAGAAGAGGAAAGAATCAGGAGATTCGAGAAGGGTTTGAATGTTGATATATCAACCCATGTGTCTGCCTTAGAAAACTGAGAGAGATTCTCTACCTTCGTTGAGTCAGTCCAAAGGATAGAGAGATCTGTGGTTGAGAAGAGGCAAACCCAGAAAAGATATCCACAGTTCCAGGGTTCTTCATCTAGGGATTTCAAGAAATTGAGATTCTCTGCACCTAACCCTCCACCACCCAGATCAAGTTCCCAAACTCAGTGGTCACCAAGTAGAGGCAGGGGACGAAGCCTACCTCAATAAGAGACTTACAGTTCTGCATCAATGTCAGTTACTGGACCACCAAGACCACAACAACTGGAGATAAGTTGCTACAACTGTGGGAAGGTGGGACACTTGATGAAGGACTGTCGATCTAGGCCTGTCAGTGTGACACAACCTCAGAGGCAGAGTCAACAGGGATCTCAGAGAAGGCAATCTCAAGGAGCAGCTCGAGGACGTGGACAAGCGTCTCAAGCTGGATCATCAGCACCACCTCAACAGTAGGCTACAGCGAGGTTCTATGCGATGTACCCACCAGATGCAGTGGTCAATCCACGGGTAGTGGCAGGTCAGATGGAACTTTTATATTCTGATATGTCTACATCCTGTGTTGTATCTGTTCTGATTGACCCGGGTGCTACGCACTCTTTTATCACTCAAAGAGTGATTTGTAACTGCAATATGACGGTTAGTCATAGGGTAGATAGTTTGTTGTTGGAGACTCCGTTGAGTGGGTCTGCCGTTTTGCAAGAGGTATGTTCTCCCTGCATCCTCTTCTTTTCTGATCATCGCATTCAAGTGGACCTTATACCACTTGATATGCAAGGATTTGATATAATCCTCGGGATGGATACCTTAGAAAAGTATAGAGTTGTCTTGGATTGTGAATCCAAGTTGGATGTGTTTGCTGATGAAGGCAACACATGGATCTTTCAAGGAGAAAGAAAGATTCTGCCCACCTGTCTTGTATCAGCTATGGTTGCTGATAAGCTGTTGAGGCAAGGATGTTATGCATTCTTGGCCCATGTGGTAGATGTTACCAAGGAAAGTTCCAATCCTGCTGAAGTTCCCATAGTCAGAGAATTCGAGGATGTGTTCCCTAAAGAACTTCCTGGTATACCACCACCTCGGGAGATTGATTTTGAAATCAATTTGGTCCCAGATACGAAACCCATAGCCCAGACACCGTATAGGATGGCGCCTACCGAGATGGCAGAACTCAAGAAACAGCTTCAAGAGTTACTTGAGAAGGGTTTTATCCGACCAAGCACATCACCATGGGGTGCTCCGGTTTTGTTTGTTAGAAAGAAAGATGGGTCAATGCGATTATGCATTGACTACAGACAACTTAATAAAGTAACAATAAAGAACAAGTACCCTTTTCCGAGGATTGATGATCTTTTTGACCAGTTGCGTGGTGCAACAGTCTTCTCAAAGATAGATTTGAGATCTGCATATCATCAACTCCGCATTAAGGATAGTGACATATCCAAGTCTTCCTTTAGGACAAGATATGGTCACTATGAGTTCACGGTTATGTCGTTTGGACTAACCAATGCACCAGCTGCATTCATGGAACTCATGAATAGAGTTTTTCGACCCTTCCTTGATCAGTGTGTTGTCGTCTTCATAGATGACATTCTGATCTATAGTAAGGATGCTCAGCAGCATGAGCAGCATCTTCGCCAAGCTTTAACCTTGCTAAGAGAACATAAGCTATATGCAAAGTTTAGCAAGTGTGAATTCTGGCTGCCGGAGGTATCTTTTCTTGGACATGTAATATCTGCCTCTGGAATTCATGTTGAACCTGTAAAGGTAGAATCTATTCTACAGTGGGAACAACCGAAAACACTGACGGAGATTAGAAGTTTCTTGGGATTAGCTGGTTACTATCGAAGGTTTATTAAGAATTTTAGTTCTATAGCCTTACCTTTGACCAAGTTAACCCGGAAATATGTTCCTTTTGCTTGGAGTGATAATTGTCAACAATCTTTTCAGCTGTTGAAGGAGAGGTTGACAAGTGCACTTGTGCTTGTGCTACCTGAGCAAGGAAAAGGATATGTAGTCTTCTGTGATGCCTCCAAGAATGTACTTGGATGTGTGTTGATGCAGGATAAACAAGTGATTTCTTTTGCTTCCCGACAGCTTAAGAAACACGAGGAAAATTATCCGACACACGATCTGGAGTTAGCTGCTGTGGTCCATGCCTTGAAAATATGGAGACATTACCTCTACGGAGAAACCTTCCAGATTTTCACAGACCACAAGAACCTTAAGTATATCTTCTCTCAGCATGAGCTTAACATGAGGCAACGTCGCTGGATGGAGTTAATCAAGGACTACGATTGTACTATTGATTACCATCCGGGCAAGGCCAATGTGGTTGCAGATGCCTTGAGTAGGAAATCAGCAACATCAACCATGGATAGAGAACAACTAAGTTCCTTAGTATGCTCTAAGAGAGATATGCTTATCTCTTTAAGGCAAGACAATGTGCAGTTGAAGGTGTCATTGTTAGCTGGTTTGTTAGCTGAAATGCAGATTAAACCTACTCTAAGAGAGCAGATTAAGGAGGCACAACAAGTAGATGATGCAGTTCAACAGATTAGATCTGAGTATGGTAGTGAGAAGCATGATGGTTTTCATGAGTTAGATGACCAGGTGGAATCCTATCATGGGAGGATGATAGTACCAGATGTAGATAATCTGAGGAAGTTAGTTCTGGAGGAAGCTCATTATTCGATGTATGCTATGCATCCAGGGAGCACCAAGATGTATCGAAACTTGAAAGATATGTATTGGTGGCCTGGGATGAAGAAGGATGTAGCTGAGTTTGTTCTAAGGTGTCCTGTGTGTCACCAGGTAAAGGCTGAGCACCAAAAACCTGCAGGAACAATGCAACCCTTACCCATACCACAGTGGAAGTGGGACCATGTGACCATGGAATTTTTTGTTGGCCTACCCAGGACAAGCAAAGGACATGATTCCATTTGGGTAGTTGTTGATAGGCTGACAAAGACAGCGCATTTCTTACCTGTCAAAACAACCTATTCTGCTGAAAGGTTATCACAGTTGTATGTGCAAGAGATAGTACGGTTGCACGGAGTTCCTGTCACTATAGTTTCTGACAGAGGTCCCCAGTTTACAAGTCATTTTTGGGAGCAGTTACACAGAGCTTTAGGCACCAAGTTAAGGTTTAGTACAGCCTTTCATCCCCAGACTGATGGACAGTCTGAAAGGACTATACATACCTTGGAAGATCTGTTGAGAGCATGTGTTCTCCAGTTTACCGGGAGTTGGGATCTACATCTGAGCTTGATAGAGTTTGCCTATAACAATAGCTATCAGCATAGCATTGATATGGCACCATATGAAGCCTTATATGGTAGACGTTGTAGATCACCCTTGTGCTGGTATGAGACTGGTGAGCACCAGTTGTTAGGTCCTGATCTTGTGCAGCAAACTACAGAGAAGATTAAAGTTATACAACAACATCTTAAGACTGCACAGGATAGGCAGAAGTCGTATGCTGATAAACCTCGTAGACCCCTAGAGTTCCAGGTTGGAGACAGAGTGTATCTCAAGGTCTCACCTTGGAAAGGAGTCCTTCATTTTGGAAGGAAAGGGAAGTTAGCTGCTAGATTTATGGGACCTTATCCAATTATTGAAAGAGTTGGAAAGGCGGCCTATAGACTAGAGTTACCTCAGGAGTTGCAGAAGTTACACCCTGTGTTTCACATTTCCATGCTAAGGAAATGTCACCCCGACACCGAGTCAGTTCTACAACCTATGGAAATAGAATTGAATGAAGATATAACATATGAGGAGGGACCAGTGTCAATCCTAGATAACAGAATCAAAAAGTTAAAGAAGAAAGATATAAGCCTTGTAAAAGTCCTCTGGAACCATCGTGGTGTTGAAGAAGCCACTTGGGAACTAGAGGATGAGATGAGAAGGAAATACCCTTCTCTTTTCTCTTAAATACGTTTTATCGATTTCGGGGACGAAATCCTTGTGAAGGGGTGGATAATTTGTAACATCCCTGACCTGGGTTATAACCTAACCCTGGAAGTTTTTCCTAAATATGTAATTATATACTTGTGAATACTCCTTGGCATGTAATTAAGTTCCTCAGGAACATTTACTTTCAATTTTTGCTCCTTTAAATGTAAAGTTGTAGCATTGTTTTGTAGTGTAGGGACCTATGTGAAAATTACCCAGTTAAAGGGGTTAACTTGCAATGTTCACAGGTTGAGATGTTCTTATGATAATAAGACATCATATGAGTGAATATGATGAGGTAAGATGGATTTCCCAAGCTTGGGCATCAAGATGCAGCTTGTGGAATTATCCTTGTGCTTAAAAAACCCTAATTTGGAGTAAAGTGCAATTTACCCTAATTGAGGGGTGCAATTTGCAAAATACTTCATCTAGAACATCTTTTATAACTCTTTTCATCATTTAGAGTAGAAATGATGAAAGGGACACATCAATGAACAATCAGATAAGAAAAATGATCTTTGTGATAAAAATCACCTAATATGGGTATGGAGACCTTTCATGTATGTACCCTAGTTGAAAGTTGGCTTTCTTTACCCTTAGATCTTGAGATTTCATGATCTTTGCATAAGTTTAGATGAGTTTGGACGTGCCCTTGAGCAAGGAGGGACTTAGATGTAAATCCCATGCTTTAGAGGTCCTTATGGTGTAAAAAGGCCTAAAGTATATAAGCCTTCTCCCTTGCAACAAGTGAACGGATCTTTCATTTCCTTCACTTCTTCTCTTCCTTCTCAACCGACCAAGGCTAGATATGGAGCAGAGAAGGACGACCAAGGGTCCTAGGTAAGTTTGGATCACCTCTTTTGCTTGAATTCATGGAGGAAACTCGTTTTCAAGGTTGGATTCATGGCTAGCTCACCTAGCTCTATCTTTCTAGCCTTTCCTTCCCAACGTTTCCTTGGAGAATTCACCTTGGACGATCTGTGGAGCTCTAAGACACCATTAAAGCTTGGATCTTGAAAGCTTGGAGCTCAAGGAACAACCTTTAGGTGGGTTTTATAACTCTAAACTCTTTGCTTTATATGCATATTTTGTTCTTGCAATTTAGCAATTAGTTCTTCTTCTACCTCTCTTCTTTCTTGCACTTTTTCAAGAAAAATGGTGGAATAACCGACCTTGACAGAGGTTGAAGATGATGGGCGTGAATTCCTAGGTTACTTTATCATACGGCCTTGGACCCTCTTGGTCCAAACGGTTGCAAACCATTTAAGGTCAAACGGTTTCAAACTGTTTGCCCTCAAACGACCTTGCAAGACCGTTTGGATTGAAACGGTCTCAAGACCATTTGATAGGGTTGACCAAGGGACGACCGTTTGAGGGTATGTTGGTAATATACTGAATTTCATTCCTGCAAAGAATCAAAGTTTAATTCTTAACCAATTGAGAGTTGAAGGCACTTCAACATCCTAACCCTAATCGGGTTGAAATTGCTGTTTTTAAACATAGATCTTGTTGAGTTTTGGGTTGAAGGACCCAAACGGTCTCAAGACCGTTTGGGGGTTCTTCCAAACAGTCTCAAGACCGTTTGGGCACAACCCAAGACCGTTTGGAGGTCTAGGGATGAGATAATCTAATGGTTTGAAGGTCCAATTGCATTAAGTTGATGAATTGATAAAATTACTGATTTTAGACCTATTTGGAGTTCAACCCTAATCCAACCGACTTGGTTTTTGGTCAAACTTTGGGCAAACGGTCTCAAGACCGTTTGGGCCAAGTTTGGGCCCAATTGGAGGTCAATTGATAGGTTCAACCTTGAATTGATTCACATTGTTGAATATTGATGACCATTCGATTTGAAACCCTAATTGAGGTGGACTTAATCCTAATTGGCTTTCAATTGAGGGTTAATTTGGTGTCTAAGTGATTGAGGTTCATCCTAATTGACTAAATTTATAAGTGGTTAACATGGCTTTGGCCAAGTGAGGGCTTCAACATACTTAATTATAAAAAAATTGTAACTTTTGAACCTAGTTGGAGGTCCAAACGGTCTCAAGACCGTTTGAGGCCAAACGGTCTCAAGACCGTTTGGGCTCAAACGATCTCAAGGTCGTTTGGACCAATCGATCTCAAGATACTTTGATCAAACGGTTTCAAACCACATGAGCTTCAAACAGTTTGAAAGTCAAAACGGTCAACACACCCAAACGGTCTCAAGACCGTTTGACACGAAACGGTCTCAAGACCGTTTGGTGGTTGAAGGTTGAAACCGTTTGAAGGTGTTCAAGGTGGTTTGTGCTTAATCAATTGATGGTGTATTTGGTTCAATGGTGATTTAATCTAAATCCTAATGGTAACCTAGGTCATTAAGGGACTAAGAGGTTAATGAATTGACCCATGATGGTGATCATGAGGTAAATTACCAAAATACCCTTGAGGGGTTTAATTGAGTAATACTTTGTTCTAATCAAACCCTAATCACATGATAGTGATGTTTTGGCTTATGCTAGTCAATGAGGACTTAACCCAACCTGATCTAGAGTGGTGTTGTCACCATCTACTAGTATGAGGAGAGAGAAAGTATCCTAAGAGAGAGAAAGTACCCTTTTATGGTGGAAACTCAAGTAAGATACCTTCAATACACATGAATGTGCATGTTTAGGGTATGATCCACCTATGTGAGATCATGGGAACCCTAATTATGATGTTTAGTGAATCTTAATCCTATTTAAGAGCTTTAATGATGATGTTTCTCATACATGATGTTGTTATGAGTTCAATTCACCATGGAGTGAATAGTAAACCCTAATTCTAGGGTAATGACATGTAATATGAATAGTAAACCCTGATTGATGAATATTGGGGAGCTTGACTCTTCTAAGAGTTTGAAAGTGTATCTTCTAGAATGAATTGTTTACTGTTATCAGTTGAATTAACCATGCAGGTTGTCATGAGATGATGATCATATCCAGGTATGGATTATGAAACTATATTCATTGAAAGCATGCTTTAGCTTTATGAATAATGATATATCCTGATGCATTGTCAATAGCAACCTATGGATTAAAATGGGTTGTGAGAGCCATAATTACCATCAAGGTCATGCTTTAGAGATGACTTGTGATGAATGAATTGAGAAATGATGATTGATGAGAGTTAGGCTTGTTACATTTAGTATTCTCCTTTCATAGTTGTTATGCTAATGTTATTGTTTGAAGAACAATGTATGATGTTAAAAGAATACTGAATGTACCTAACTAATCAAGTGTAATGTAGAGCCCTGATCATAGATCCATCATTGTCAGAGATCAAATGATGGTGAAACAGGTTTTCCTAAGGGAACTCCTGGATCACATACTTTTGAGTATGTGGGGTATATGGATGTGTAGAACCTTACATCCTAGTGTAGGTGTTTGATGTAGATGTGTAATCCATCAATCCTTCACTATAATCCCATACCGTATCAGTGGATGGTAAACATGAAACCTCCTAATGATGAAGAAAGCACAGATATCCATATCAGTGGAAGATAAACATGAAATCTCCTGATGACGAAGAGGGTACAGAACGCCACTGTAACTCTAAAATAGCGAAGGACCTGATTACCCTGGCAAGATATTATAGTAGAGGCACGAGATGTCCTACAAGTAATCCTCTTACTGACTGAGGAAGGTGAAGGTCATGAGAATCCGGCTCTTTCAATGACCTAGTATGATACCGAGGCACTTAGCAGTGATTGGTTGGAGTATGAGTGGTAAACCTCATCTCCACAGGGCATAAAAGTAATGTTTGAAAAACATAATCCACAGCGTAGTATACCTGTTAGAGATAACTACGAGTTGATTGATTGATGTTACAATGTATAGTGCAAATGTCTTCATATTTCATAACTGTTGAACTCAGGCTTACTATTATATCTGATGTTGAATAATGTGAAGATTTTACTGTTTAAGTTATTCTTTGAGGTGCTATAATAAAGCTTCTGGCGGAGAGTTATAACTCTCGCTGGGACAATTATGTAAAATTGTCTCACCCCGTAGACTTCAACTTTTTAGGTGGACGTCGAGAACGGAGGAACAGGTCTACAGGTGACCAGTCCCAGCAGCAGCAGCATCAGGGGAACCAGTAAAATCTCAAGTGGAGATCTAGCCTGCCATGTGGTGTAGTTAGAGTCAGTCCTATGTGTCCTCTGTACTCTCAGGTCTTGGAGTCTTTTGGTCTGAGATTTTTAGTTATGAGTTCTTAAGATTTTGTATCATGTTGTATATAATTACTCAAGAAGTAATTATCTGAGATGTAAACAGTTTACCTCCTTTTATGAAGAAAGTTTTATGGTTTCAATGCTTTATCACAAAAAGTTTTAATTTCCACTGATTTTTGGTATTCCGCTGCTAATCGAATCGCTTCCGCTAAGTTTAAATCATGTTTATATCGTGGTTTGGAGATCAGAGCCCACAGGATAGGAGAGGATGGGGATGGCAACAGGAAACGGCTTGATTCTATGCCATAAGTCATCCGGAAGGAGTGGTCAACTCATGAGTGGTGACATGTCAGATGGAGCTATTTCATTTTGATTTTTCTTATTCTTACTTTATATATGTTATGGTTGACCCAGGTGTGACACACTCTTTTTTCACTTGAGAAGTGATTGATAGTTGTTATTTACTTGTTAGTCATAGGTGGGATATTCTTCACTTAGAAACCCTATTAGTTGGTTTCATTGAGTTGTGGGAGGTGTGTCCTTCATGTATCCTTTCTTTTTCTAGACATGGCATTCAAATGGATCTCATACCACTTGACATGCATAGATTCGATGTAATCCTTCGAATGGGCACCTTGGAGAAGTATTAGGTGGTCCTGGACTGTATTTCCAAGGTGGAAACATTCGTAGATGGTGACATGATGTGGATCTTCCAAGGAGATAGGAAGATTCTCCCGACATGTTTGGTGTCAGTGATGATGGCTGAGAGGATGATGAGGCAAGGTTGTGAGGCATTTTTGGCACATGTGGTGGATACTAAGGTGAGGAGTCCTAGCATCTAGGAGGTACTAGTGGTCTGTGAGTTCAAGGATGTGTTCCCCGACAAGTTTCTCAGAGTTCCCATCTTGATAGATTGATTTTGAAATCAATCTAGTCATGAGTACATAGACAATAGCTCAGACATTGTACATGATGGATCCAACTGAGATGGCAGAATTGAATAAATAGTTGTAAGAGTTTCTTGAGAAAGGTTTCATTAGACTAAACACATCTCCATGGGGTGATCCCATGTTGTTTGTAAAGAAGAAAGATGGATCCATGAGGTTGTGTATAGATTTTAGATAGTTGAACAAGGTGATGATAAAGGACAAGTATCCCTTACTATGAATTGATGACCTGTTCGACCAGTTGTGGGGTGCTACAATGTTTTTTATGATAGACCTGGGATTGGGGTATCACCAATTTTTGATCAGGGTGTATGACATACCTAAGTCATCTTTTGGGACAAGGTAAGGTCGTTACAAGTTTGTGGTTATGTCATTTGGGCTAACCAATGCACCATAAGCGTTCATGGACTTGACAAACATGGTGTTTTGGCTATTTCTTGATCAGTTCATGGTAGTATTTATAGATCATATCCTGATATACTATAGAGATAGTGAGCAACACAAACAACATCTCATCAAGCATTGACTTTGTTGAGGCAGCATCAGTTGTATGCCAAGTTAAGCAAGTATGAGTTTTGGTTGAAGGAGGTGTCTTTCCAGTTGTGTATAGATTTTAGATAGTTGAACAAGGTGATGATAAAGGACAAGTATCCCTTACTATGAATTGATGACCTGTTCGACTAGTTGTGGGGTGCTACAATGTTTTTTATGATAGACCTGAGATTGGGGTATCACCAGTTTTTGATCAGGGCGTATGACATACCTAAGTCATCTTTTGGGACAAGGTAAGGTCGTTACAAGTTTGTGGTTATGTGGTTTGGGCTAACCAATGCACCATAAGCGTTCATGGACTTGACAAACATGGTGTTTTGGCTATTTCTTGATCAGTTCATGGTAGTATTTATAGATCATATCCTGATATACTACAGAGATAGTGAGCAACATGAACAACATCTTCGTCAAGCATTGACTTTGTTGAGGCAGCATCAGTTGTATGCCAAGTTAAGCAAGTATGAGTTTTGGTTGAAGGAGGTGTCTTTCCTAGGACATGTGATATCTACTAAGGGTGCTCGTGTGGACCCCAAGAATGTTGAATATGTGCTGGAGTGGGATGAATCCAAGAAACTTTTGATAATTTTCGATGGACAATTGCTTCATCCAAAAGCATCCTCATTAGTCAATGGATTTAATGATGCAGGCCCATCGACCCATAGAAATACCCCCCCCACATGGGGGTCGGTTTGTTCCATGATGCTATGACCATGACTAAGACATCGTGTCGACCGACACTCAGCATGGTCGGGTCGAGGACAAGACACCTTGACCGTGGCAGACACCTTGACTGTGGCAAACACCTCGACCGTGACAAATGCCTCCACCGTGGCAAACACCTCAACAGTGACAAACTCCTCGACCGTAGAAAACACCTCGACCATGAAACTCATCGTGACCCCCAGCACGATTGGGTGCACACCCGGAACGGTCATGCCAAGGAGTACAATGACTTCTACTGAAGGTCACGACCGCAGCATCTAAGTCAGTCCTCTCCAGATTTATACCTATAAATAGATGACCCCATCCTTCATTTGAGGCATCACTTCCGCTCCACGATGCCAAGAGGCTTCCGCTTTGTGCCCAGCCAAGGCAGATGATCAACTGCCACCAAAGACTACCTATATGGTGTCCTTTCTACTCTGTCATCTCCACTCCATCCAGATCTATCTTCTAGCCATGAGAGTGGTAGGAGTTCATATTTGTAGAACCCTCTTCCCTCATCCATCCACTGTTCCATCTTCTATGAGCAAGAGCATGAGAAGAGAAGGAAAAAGGAGAGAGAAGATCATCCCCGTTCATCTTGGTGTTCTACCCCTCCTCCTCTAGATCTGCCCTGACATCGTGTAGAAGACCATTTCTCCACTGAGTCGCGACCATTTTCTTCACTGGGACCATGGAGAAATCTTCCCTCTCTCTTGTTCTTCTTATTAATCATGAGGAGCGAGTAGTTCATTTTGCTAGAGTGTGGGGACTAACCTCATCATCCATGCTTACATGTCCATTTTATAACATTCCATGGCTTGTATATAATTTTCCATTTTGTTGTTAATCATTTAATGTGTGCTTTGTGGATTGATCACCTACCTTGCATGATCTATTATATTCCTTTGTTGCGAGAACTTCAATACTTAGGATTTGAATATCAATTAACATGGCTGATGCCCAGATGAGAAATTCTGAAGGGATATCTATGGAGTAGTATGTGTGTGATCTGTGGGTAACAAGACATCGAGCATACGAAGATTCTTATGCAAACTCTATTTCCTACGAATGGTTTTGCTTACTCCATTAGGATAGTTGTATCTTGCCTAGATGTGTTTTGGATGTGTTTGCATGTATAGTAGTGGTGAAACCCAATTCCACCCCAGTGATTCTCATTATTAATCTAAACCCAATTTTAACCTCTCTCTTTACTTTCCTTGCAATTAGTTTAACAAAACCCAAATCAACTCTTGTTATAAATATTAGTCTTAGTTGATCCATATTCGACTAGAAAGATTCTTAAAAACTTTTTCCCTTGTGATTTGATCCTTAACTATATTGCGATAAGACTCGTCTGCTTGTGGGTGGTACTATTGCACAAGGTTTTGGTAAAAACTGAGGGATTTCAGCACTAGGTGGATTTGTTAGCGCAGTACAAGCCACGTTAAAGGCATAGTTGTGTTATTTGGTGTACCATAAGAGAGACATGTTGATCTTCTTATGTCAAATGAATGTACAGTTGGAAGTTTTCTTGCTAGTTGGGTTGGCACATGTAAGATACTAAATCCTAGATTTATTTACAATTTAACCTCTTTTCAAAATTTTATTCCTTTCTTATCCTTTTTGTCATTTTTCCTAAATTATCCTATATTTCCTATCCTCTTTACCTCTATGTTGAAATTGAGCTATGTGATGGCTTGAACTATATTTACCCACATTCATTTCAACGAATGGGTGTTTGCACAAATATCTGAAATAATGTGTTAATTAGAGTCTAATTATGTAAAATGACCATTAATGAGAGACAATGAATAGATTGTATTAACTTAGAGATTTTATGGCTTTGTTGGATAAGAAATGAGAAATAAGAAATTTTATATCAAAATTTATTAAGAAAGGTAGTAAATATATTTATTAGGCACTTAGCATTCAATCAAATATAAATTGCATTTAAAAGGAGAAAATTAATGTAATGTTAAACTCCACACACTTCAATTATCAAGCCCATCAATTTTCAAGTCAAGTGGAATTTCTCTACCCTCTTATTTAATTAAATGAATATGCAACTCTAATATATATAAATGCTTATTGCATTGAAAAAGGAAACCCCCTTGACTCCTATTTATTCTTCCTTTAATTTGTTTGACCATTGAATAGCAATTGCTTTCCCAATTAAATTGGTATTTAAAATCCTAATTACCAAAGGTTTATTTGATTAGGCAATCAACTATTTTTTAAACATGTCTCCGCTCAACATAACATGCCATTGCACTACTTCCTAATCTAGTGTGTTACTCTCCACTCCTTATCTAATGTAATGTCACATTTCCTCCCTCCTGAAGTGGGTGATGCCCTATCGTTGCCTTCCTCTACTCTTTGTCTCATATAACTCCTCCCCATGTTCCTTCCTTTTCCTCTCATCCTCTTCACCTAAACCTAGCCGCCAACCACAACCAACACCTGCCACCATTGTAGCCCCTTCCTCTACATCCACATGCTCATTCACATGCGCCCAACAACGCCATGAACCGTCTAGCAGCGCCAATAACACTGTGCTCTGTCGGGCACCCCAGGTAGCACCATTGAGCATCAGTCTCATCCACATTGTTGTGACACCCCTCTGACCTCTTCTTCCTTCTTTCCTCTTCGTCGTACCTACAACTCCAGTCAATAGCCATGATCTCTGCCCCTGGATCTCCAACCTGGACACCACCCAAGCATTGAACACCACTAAAGTTGTGAACTCCCTACTAATTGCCAAACCACCGATGACCAACAATGACACCAAAATCTCGTCACCACACCACCAACACCACAACAACCCTACATGAACCATTATCGCACGCTACCACCCCACCTTCTTGCCCTGACGCCACCATGGCAGACACTTGCCTTCCTCCTTCTCTCAACTAGATCCTATGCCCATAGATCTAGTTTTCATTGATGGGCTCTACAACCCCTTTAGACTGGACGCCCAGCAGTGTCTCTCGACCCCCATCTGCAACATCATGTTACAACTCCCTCGCCTCCTCATAACATGTTATACACCTTTCCCCCATCACTAATTCAGACCTGACGCCTATTAGTTTCTATTGTCTAAGGTCGGTAATTCTTTCTCTATTTTTTAATTATTAACTTATGATGACAATGTGAAGTAAACCATGTTAATACATGAACCATGTAATCAAGTTAACCCTAGGTATATATAAATACAACTATACATTTGAGTCTGATCCTAAGGTTGTTATACTGAACCACATATAGGAAATAGTCATAATAGGTTGTGTATGTATGAATGTGGTTGAAGATGATATCCAAACCTTAATTTATGATCCATATAGTAGAACTATAACTAAGGAGTTGTTTTGCAAAATATGTTCACATTATTATAACACATTGACCTACTTGTATACATCATATTATTTTATACATGTATCCAATTGGTACTACATATCAAATGATGGATGTAAGTTGAGCAGGTTGCCTTATTATAATCTTGTATGTCGACACTCAACTAATAATGGAAGATTATATATAAGATGAGTTACATTTTAGTACTACACATAAATTATCAAGAATTTTGTTAACCATGTTCCTACAAAACCCTAGATACAAAAATACATATTTATGCAATAGATGGTAATTATAAACACAAATATAATTATGGAATGCATCTAACTATATTGTCTTCTTATGAATTAAATGGTGAAAAAGATAATAATGTGTAAAATAATATACTTTTATAAACATATATCTAGATGAAATGTTAGTTGGATCAAAGCATGTGTATATTAGTGATTCTAATAGATAGATATTCATGTGGAATATACTTATACCAATATACATGGTAAGCATGATGTTAGGAATATTATGGTCTCACATCATTAAACCTAAATTGGAAGAATATATATTATTATCTACATATATATGAGTTACATGGACTTATGTGACTAAAGATGGATAACTAGAACAAAGAGTGATATATAAAGCATTACATATTCTATCAACAAAGAATAAAATCATAAACCCTAACATGATATTAAATGATCGGGAATAGGGTACGAATAATATAAAAATATAATAGGAATGAATATGTTCACTTTGACTTGGTAATATGCATAATGTGTTTCTAGGATGAAAAGATGACTTGTAGACCAAAGTATAATATACATAATGAGTTTCTAGAATGAAAAGTTGACTTGTGGACCAAAGTATACTATTCAAGTTAACCTTTATGTGTGAAAAGAGGTATGTGCATTCTAACCCTAAGTTGGACATTTTTACCCAAACTTATTTTCCCAATGAGGAATGAGCCTATTTTCAATCATTCTTGCTATTTCACTATAATTGTTCATGGGTCTTGACCCCACTTGCATTGTTGTTAAAATTCTTATATCCACCATTGAAATACTTTAGCATGATGATGAAAATGACTAATTAACTAATGTAGTGTACATGAGTACAAACCATCCATAGTTTTTGGCATGAGCCCAGGGGAATGTGATAATTCTCCCCACTTTATATATATTTGGGTGTTTGGAATGTGTTACTCTCCCTCACCCAGAGGTTGAGGTCTTGTAGGTTCCTCAGCCCTATATTAGTTTAATGTAGTCACATTTAATCATGCATGCAACTTATTATTGTTTAAATTGGCAGAAATTCTTATTTGTTTTGTTTTACTCATATTCTTGACCCTCTTAGCATAGTAAATCTTTATAATTTCCTGCTTTAGCTTATAATTTTCCTTATTCTTTATTTGACACATACATTTTCTCTCCTCTTTCTAGGTGATCCCAACCACCTAGGTTAGGATCAGAGTGTGCAACACGAGCATGGTGAACCAGTCTATGACTAGGAAAAGAAGTCCATCCTTCCCTCATGAAATTATTTGTTAAGTTAATTTTATTGGAGACATATTGTTGTATTCTAGTTTCCCTCTACTTAGATCATTTATTTGTATAAATAATGTACACCCTTTTGGGAAAAATTTATGTACTCTTTGTTAAATTGAATATAGTCAAAGATTTTAACTTTCGCTGCTATTCACTGGATTTTGTTTACCATTGTTATAGTAGAGAAGGTGGTGATTTCACTTCTTTACAGCATGGTATCAGAGCCAATGGTAGTCGGAGTCTTGACTATTTCAAATTGTCTCCTTAGTAGAAACATTTACCACATATAGTTTTCCCTTTAGTTCACCTTAGAATTGACCTATGGTGAAAGGTTGATTTAGGATCATAATAGTTTCACATGAGAAATATTTTTAGTCAACTTTTAATGATTAGCCAATTAGGTAGCTACTCGGACATAAGTTGAAAGTAAGGGTGCCTAGAAAGGGTCAAGGTCTAGGGGTTGGCAATATTTTCCTCCGTGCCACTAGCTTGGTTTACGAGGACTCCCGGATCCATATGACACCGGCCTGGCATGAGCTGATACTATTGTCCAAAATAGCATACCCTTAGGCAATTACCTCAATGTTGAGTATCCGTAGGAACCTTATATGATTATTTGGGTAGCCAAACAAATAAAATCACCTTATATCCCATAAGTTCCTTATATAAGTATTAGATCTCCATGTTTAAGGGTAGTCTACCCTATATTAGACTTTGCGGTATAGTAATAGTGAATAGTAAAACAATTAAGTGTTGGATCTTATACATGAGTTGAATAGACTCACACTTTTACCCCTAGTTCAGTTTGACTTGGTAGGTCAGCCCTTTTATGTGGAGAAGTAGTAGTAGTAGCACCTTGATAATTTTTGGAATTGTTGATTTCAAGGACAAAATCCTTTTAAAGGAATGGAGTTGTTGGTGTATTACACTAACGAGTTCCAATCATAAAAATGATCATTTACTCAACCAGCTATTTCTACAAGTATATGAGAGTAGTTGTAGTCGAGGTCGAATACAAGGAGTGTTGGTTAGCTAGGCGCAAGAGTTATGATTTTCAATAATCTAGATCTTTTTGACAAGAGATGTTTTGTTATGTTAACTAAGCAATTAAAAGGAAATGAACTAAAATAGAAAACACTTGTATTAAGGATCAATTTGGATTAGGGATTCTTGAGGATAGGGTTTCACATCCACATCATAACATGAAGAAAAATAAACATCAAGAACACTAGCAATAACACAAGGGAGGTTTGTATCCTACACCCACCTTCCGGTGTAGACAGTCCTAACTTGGTATACCACTCCCGTGGATATACTAAGATTCAGACAACAAATCTTTACTCCCCTACACATCCCAGCCAATCTGGTGGTCAAGGTAGTGTAGATAAGGTACATCTCCTTTCTCCTATGCACATCTTCCCAGATTATACAAAGAGTAGAAATCAAACATACAAAGTGGCCAGCAAAGCATGTAAGAAGAATTAAACACCAATGAATCTTAGAATAGTGAAACAACTAGAATTATATATGAAATTTGTGTTCAAACATGTTATGATACTCCCCAATGCCCAAGAACAAGAGATCTACTCGTCCATGGTTGTCGAAAGTAGATACAAGTAGTAGAAAGTAGTGCTAGACGTCATAATAGAAGGAAATAAACTTGGATGTCTATGGAAGAAGGAATATAGATGTGGAACTTTGACCAAGGAGTCACAAATCCATCCTTGTTGCTAGAAACTCTCCATAAAACTTCACGCCAGAGTGTAGAGAAGAGAACGAAAGAGATTCCTACTACAATTGTTAGAAAAGAAGGAAGAAGAAGAAGTTTTCCTCCTAGAAACCACCTTTTCTCCCTTAGAATGCCTCCAACTCCTCCTTGGCTCTTCCTTGCTTGAGTCCCACTCCAAAAGGTCTGAAATATTTCATGGTAACTGTCCCAAGATGGCTTGGGGTCATATATATAAAAGTGAGACAGTTACATTTGCATTTGGATGAAATCTGTAGGTTACACAATGTGTCTTTTATAAGACATGGTGTGTCTTATGCAATAACTGAAGTTTGGATCGAGTTCCGGGAGGTTACATGATCTGACTTTAATAAGACACGGTGTGTATTTAATAAAACATGGCATTTTTTTGTAAATCTAGAGTTTTGTATTCAATTTTTGGACAGAGACACGGGTTGTATTTAATAAGACAAGTCGTGTCTTTTTAAGACACGAGGTGTCTTAATTAAGACACGTCATGTCAATGGCTGTTATGGGCTGTTGTGTATTCTGCTCATAACTTTCGGCATGTAGGTCAGATTTACATGCCGTAAAAAGTGATATTTGTGTAGTTTCGAACCCCAAAACATGTAGATACTTGAGGAGTGATCCAATAAGTGATAATATGATATATTCCTCATCATTTCATTGCAAAATTTAGTACCTATAATCCAAACCATGAAACAAGTAAGAATAGATAAAAATATAGAATCTAGCATGAATGAGAGTGATAATTGAGTCAAAACAACATGGATATTCTACCAAACATGATCCAAAAGATGATATGATTTGTGCACATTAGGATTCCTATAATACATTGAAATCTAGACACTTTTGAATTAGAAATCCTAACTTCATAGATAAGAGATTAGTGAGCTTATATGATTAGTATTGACCAAAAAAATCATAATTATAATTTAACATGTTTGCTTATATTAATCTATTTAATAAATAGTGCATATACTTGAACTCCCACAAATACTCAAGGCACATAATATGAGTAACTCACTAATTGTGAATACACATAATGTTGACCATGTCACCCTAATGATATGACAAGTAAGATAAATGGAATGAATGCATGCTAAGAATGTATAACATATAATGGTCATGTTGGCCTAAAACCTAAAATGTAATTACCTAACCTTACCATATACATACATATCCTTAATGACTTCGTGATACGTTAGTGACATTAGGTGTCATCATCTGATAATATACTTTGATACACCTAAATGACATATAATCACCTAATCATAAATTGATATATGAATCAATTTATTAAATGTGTTCCACATTATTCACTAAAATACATATAATGACTCAAATGTGATAAGGAGTAATTGGATTTATATAAGCATGATTATTAAGTCAATAATTCCAAATGCTTAATGTGATAATTAAATGTATAATTAATAATATGAAGTGTAAATAGGAGAAAATGATTAATGATGACATTAATACGAGTATGAAAGGTGATGTGACAATGTGTAATATAAGTGTAAGAAATTAATGTGACATTATTTAGACTTAATAACTTGTTGGAAAATATTATCTATTTCTTACAAAATAATTTGTGATCATTCTACATGATGTTAATATAAGGATAATGGAAAATAAATTCAAGTTATATGATTGTGACCTAATATATTAATACATATTGAGATTTCTTAGTAAACTCTAATTGTGCTTAAAATTCTTATTTAATAAATGAGAAATACATATGATTTGTACATAATATTGAGATATAATTATATTGACAACAATATGAAGGTAACTTGACATAGTTAATAGAATATTAAGGATGATGCAATGTCATAATGGTGATAATACTAGTAAGGAAAAATATTAATTGTGTTATATTTGATATAAGTGAAAACCTTAGTAAAACCTAGCTTATGAGTAGAGCATGTAAAGTACCATAGATTAGAAGTGGCCACCTAGTTTCTCAAGGTTGGGATGTTACGTACTCACCCTTCCCTCTTGTTGAGATTTCAGGGATGAAAGATTATTTTAATTTACAGATTTTATGGCTTTATGGAATAAGAAATGAGAAGTAAGAACTTTTACATCGAAATTTATTAAGAAAGGTAGTAAATATATTTATTAGGCACTTAGCATACAATCAAATATAAATTGCGTTTAAAAGGAGAAAATTAATGTAATGTTAAACTCCACACACTTTAATTAGCAAACCCATGAATTTTCAAGTCAAGTGGAATTTCTCTACCCTCTTAATTAATTAAATGAATATGAAACTCTGATATATATAAATGCCTATTGCATGGAAAAAGGAAACCCCCTTGCTCCTATTTAGTCTGCCTTTAATTGGTTTGACCATTGAATACTAATTGCTTTCCCAATTGAATTGGTATTTAAAATCCTAATTACCATAGTTTTTACTAATGGTATATGATTAGGCAATCAACTATTTTTTAAACGGGTCTCTCCTCAACATAACACATCATTGTGTTACTTCCCAATCTAGTGCGTTACCCTCCGCTCCCTATCTAACGTGATGTCGCATTTCCTCCCTTCTAAAGGGGGTGATGCCCCATCATCCCCTTCCACTACTCTCTATCTCCTATAACTCCTACCCCCGTTCCTTCCTTTTCCTCTCATCCTCTTCACCTAAACCTATCCACCAACCACAACCAACACCTGCCACCATCACAGCCCCTTCCTCTCCATCCACCTATGCATTCACATGCTCCCAACAATGCCATGAACCATCTAGCAGTGCCAATAACGGTGCACTGTGTTGAGCACCCCAGGTAGTGTCATCGAGCAACATGCTCGTCCACATCACTCTGACACCCCTCTGACCTCTTCTTTCTCCTTTCTTCTTTGCTAAACTTACAACTCCAGTCAATAGCCATGATTGTCGCCCCTAGATCTCCAACCTAGACACCACTGATGTCATGAACTCCCTACTGATTGCCAAACCATCGATTACCAACAATGGCACCAGAATCCAGTCACCACACCACCAACACCACAACAACCCTACATGAACCACCATCACATGTTGCCGCCCCACCTTCTTATTCTGACGCCACAGTGATAGGCACTTGCCTTCGTCCTTCTCTCGACTAGATCTGACGCTCACAAATCTAGTTGTCGTGGATGGGGTCTGCAACCCCTTCAGACTCGACGCCCAGTAATGTCTCGCAACCCCCACCTCAACACCATGTTGCAACTCCCTTGCCTCCTCATAACATGTTATACACCTTGCCACCATCACTACTTTAGACCTAATTCCTGCACATCCATAGCAGCCTTGATGCCAACACACCCTGACAGTAGGGCATCATAGCCACCAAGTGCAATGCCATCTACCCTTAGAGTAATGTCATCGACTCCTCTCTTGCAGTGACATCGACTCCTATACCTGCAACACCACCATTTGTTGTATCGGCTAGCAGCAAGACACCACCTAAAGATCCAAAGGAATTATCTTGGGATGAACCCTATATATGCTCACAAACAGATCATCACAGATCCATTAGTTTATGTTGTCTAAGGTTAGTAATTCTTTCTCTATTTTTCAATAAGAACTTATTATCAATGGGAAGTAAACCATGTTAATACATGCAGCCTGTAATCAAGTTAACCCTAGGTATATATAAATACAACTATACATATGAGTATGATCATAAGGCTGATATACTGAACCACATATAGGAAATAGTCATAATAGGTCATGTATGTAAGAGTGTGGTTGAAGATGATATCTAAACCTTAATGTATGATCCATATAGTAGATCTATAACTAAGGAGTTGTTTTGCAAAATATGTTCACATTATTATAACATATTGACCTACTTGTATATATCCTATTAGTTTATACATGTATCCAGATGGTACTATATATCAAATGATGGATGTAAGTTGAAAATGTTGCCTTATTATAATCTCTATGTCAAGACTCAACTAATAATAGAAGATTATATATAAGATGAGTTACATTTTAGTACTACACATAAATTATCAAGAATTTTGATAACCATGTTCCTACAAAACCCTAGATACACAAATACATATTTATGCAATAGATGGTAATTATAAACACAAATATAATTATGGAATGCATCTAACTATATTGTCTTCTTATGAATTAAATGGTGAAAAATATAATAATGTGTAAAATAATACACTTTTATAAAATATATCTAGATGACATGTTAGTTGGATCAAAGAATGTATATTAGTGAATCTAATAGATAGATATTCATGTGGAATATACTTATACCAATATACATGGTAAGCATGATGTTAGGAATAATATGGAATCACATCGTTAAACCAAAATTGGAAGAATATATATTATTATCTACATATATATGAGTTACATGGACTTATGTAGCTAAAGATGGATAACTGGAACTAAGAGAGATATATAAAGCATTACATATTCTATCAACAAAGATTAAAATCATAAACCCTAACATGATATTAAATGATCGGGAATAGGGTAAGAATAATATAAAAATATAATAGGAATGAATATGTTCACTTTGACTTGGCTAATATACATAATGTGTTTCTAGGATGAAAAGTTGACTTGTGGGCCAAAGTATACTATTCAAGTTAACCTTTATGTGTGAAAAGAGGTATGTGCATTCTAACCCTAAGTTGGAAATTTTTACCCAAACCTATCTTCCCAATGAGGCATGGGCCTATTTTCAATCATTCTTACTATTTCGCTATAATTGTTCATGGGTCTTGGACCCCACTTGCAATGTTGTTAAAATTCTTATATCTACCATTGTAATATGTTAGCATGATGATGAAAATGACTAATTAGCTAATGTAGTGTACATGAGTACAAACCACCCATAGTTTTGGGCATGAGACCAGGGGAATGTAACTACTCTCCCCAGGGGAATGTGATAATTCTCCCCACTTCTATATATTCAGGTGTTTGGGAATGTGTTACTCTCCATCACCTAGAGGCTGAGGTCGGGTAGGTGCCTCAACCCTATATTAATTTAATGTAGTCACATTTAATTATGCATGCAACTTAATATTGTTTAACTTGGTAGAAATTATTATTTGTTTTATTTGCCTCATATTCTTGACCCTCTTAGTATAATAAATCTTTATTATTTCCTGCTTTATCTTATAATTGTCCTTATTCTTCATTTGACACATACTTCTTCTCTCCTCTTGTTGGGTGATCCCAAACACCCAGGTTAGAATCAGAGTGCAAAACAAGAGCATGGTGAACCAGCCTATGATTAGGAAAAGGAGTTCATCCTTCCCTCATGAACTTATTTGTTAAGTTATTTTTATTGGAGAAATATTGTTGTAGTTTAGTTTCCCTCTACTTAGATCCTTTATTTGTATAAAACATGTTCACCCTTTTGGGAAAATTTTATGTACTCTTTGTTAAATTGAATATAGTCAAAGATTTTAACTTCTGCTTCTATTTGTTGGATTTCGTTTACCATTGTTATTAGTAGAGAAGGTGGTGATTTCACTTCACAGTTGCAAGTGAAGCCTACATTGAGGTAGTAGATTAGAGAGCCACAGTAGGCTGATATTTTGGTATAGCTGATACGATCAAAGTTTGGCAGCGAGAAGCATGATGGCTTCCATGAGTCAGAGGATGGGACAGTGTGTTACCACAACAAAGTTGTGGTTCCTGATGCTTGTAATCTGAGGAAGATGGTTCTGGAAGAAGCTCACTCTTCAATATAAGCTATGCACCCAAGAAGCACTAAGATGTACCATAACCTTAAAGATCAATATTGATGGCTTGTCTTGAAGTGTGATGTGGTTGCGTCTGTGTCCAAGTGTGCATTGTGTCAGCAAGTTAAGGCACAACATCAGAGTTATGCAGGTACATTGTAACCATTGCCTATACCGCAGTAGAAATGGGATCATGTGATGATGGACTTTGTGGTTGGTCTTCCTAGGACAACCAAAGGTCATGATTACATTTGGGTGCTTTTTGACAGGTTGACCAAGTCAGTGCTTTCCTCCCTATAAAAACAATGTATACATCAGAGAAGTTTGCTTAGATATATGTTGATAAGATAGTGTGTTTTCATGGTGTTCTATTAACTATAGTGTCAGATAGAGGTCCTCGGTTTACAAGTCGCTTTTGGGAGTGTTTGCACACGGCTTTGGGTACGCAGTTAAGGTTCAGCACTGCCTTTTACCTACAGACATCTGGTTAGTCTGAGAGGATCGTATTGAGCTTAAAGGATCTATTGAGAGCTTGTATCTTGTAGTTTTTAGGCAGTTGGGACATCCAACTCGTCTTGATAGAGTTTCTTATAATAATAGTTATTAGAGGAGCATCAACATCGCACCTTATGAGGCATTGTATGGGAGGCATTGCAAATCTCCATTGTGTTGGTATGAGATAGGAGAATATCAGCTTCTTGGTCTTGAGCTTGTATAGTAGATGATAGAGAAGATCAAAGTTATTCAACAGCAGTTGAAGGTAGCACAGGATAGGTAGAAGTCGTATGTTTATAACTATCACTTACCCTTGGAGTTCCAAGTGGGAGAAAGGGTGTATCTCAAAGTTTCTCTTTGTAAGAGTGTCTTGAGGTTTGGGAATAAGGATAAGTTGGATCCCATGTATATGGGACCTTACCCTATGGTGGCACGTGTTGGGAAGGTGTCTTATAAGTTGGAGTTCCCACCTGAGTTGCACAGGTTGCATCCATTGTTCCATGTGTCCATGTTGAGGAGGTCTCACCCTAATTCCAAGTAAGTGCTTTAGGTAGTGGAGGTTGAGTTGGAAGAAGATATGTCTTATGTGGAAGGACACGTGTTGATCCTTAATAGAAGAGTGAAGAAGTTGAAGAGAAGTACATAGTGTTGGTGAAGGTTTTATGGCATCACCATGGCATTTAGGAAGCCTCATGGGAGCTTGAGGAGCAGATGCATAGGAAGTAACTGTATCTTTTCTATTAGGATTTTGGTGGCGAAATCCTTGTTAGGGGTTTATGGCTTATAAGACATCTGACCTATTTTTTGGATTAACCCTTTTTTTTGCTTTATTAAGTGCTTAGAACCTTGCTCTAATTCTTTGAGATGTTCTTATAACTTTTAGAGAGCTTAAGTTTTTAGTTTCATTTTGTTTGGATGATTTTTGTGCTTTATGTGCTTATTTTGTGTCAAATTGAAATTTACCCATTTGAGAGGGTTATCTTGCAATTTGCCACACCTAGTGTGTACCTTCTCTTTCTTGGATTTAGGAGATATATTGTGATTCTTTTGATCACTTTAGTTGATCCTTGGATGAGCAGCGACACCCTTAGAGGTGATTAGAGTTTCTAGGCTTTTGTTGTGTTTCGACCATGTGTGCATGGTTGAGCGTAGAGACCCTTTTCTAGACCTTGAGGATGTGCCTTGTGAGAGTCTCAACTGAGACACTCTCTCTATATGGTTTTGACTCGACCATGATGGTTTTGGAGTGATTTGGTTGAGACATTTGTCCTTTTGTGAAGTGTCTCAGTCTTGGTGGTCTTTTGTCTCGACCATGTTGTATGTGATGCTCTTTGTCTCAACCCCCTTGGTGTGTCTCGACCAATACCAATGTGTTGGGGACCTAAGTGGTCGAGACCCAACATTGGTTGTATCACCATCTCATGCATGCATGACTTAAGTGGTTGCATGTGTGTTTCTTGGGTGGACAAGTGTCCCTTTGGTGTCTTTAGGTGTTGACACATCACTCCACCTTACCTCCCTCCTCCTCAAGTATATAAACCCTCCTCTATCCATGCAAGTGAACCTTTCAGCCTTCCTTCTTCCTCTCTGTCTTTTGTTCAACCTTGGAGCTTGGTGGACCAAGGAGGAATGGTCCTTGAAGCTTTAGTGACCGAGATCCCTTACATGTGGTGACTTTTGGTCATCTTCAATCTTGGTAAGTGTTTTCCTTTCTTTGATGACATTTTCTTTGTATCACCTACCCCATCTTCTTCTCTTTTCTCAGATATAGACCAGGGATCCTCCGTGGTGGTCATTTTGGAGAGAAACTCCTCATTACAAGGGTCATAGGCCACGTTTTGACAAGGTGCTACCCAAGTGTGAGGAAGTTTCTTCTCTCTTTATCCCTTCTTCTCTTGGTTCGGCCTAGGGTTTCTTTCCCTATTTTCTTGAGATATCTTTGACCATGATATCTTCTTCTTGAGGTGATATTGTGGCTAAAAGTGGAGCTTTTAGTGGAGCTTCATCACCCTTGGTGATCGTGTTCTTAGAGCTTGTGATCCTTGGAGTTGATCTTCCTTGAGGTGGGTTATATAACCCTCTATCCTCTCTATCATTGCACTTTTCTTTACATGCATGTTGTTCTTTCTCTCTCTAAAACATGCCTTTAACATGATAGTAGATAATACAATTCTTTAGAACTTGGTTGATGATGGTTATCATGCTTAGTTGCTTAGAATCTGAAACATGAATTCTTAGTACCCAATTTTAGAGATGGTTGTGTGATGGTGGCTTTCTTCCCATCTATTGATATTGGTTTTGACCACATGCATGAGTTTCGCATACATTGATGTATTATGAAGTTTTGGTTCTATTTTGGATGTGTTAAACATGTTTTATCACTCTTGCATGAGGTTCTTACATGGGGGTTTCATAGCACATTTTTTAGGGCTTTTGGTGACTGATTTTGTGTGAAGTTTTTCTCCTATAGGATGATGGTTTTCCTTGTTGTTATCTTCTATTTTAGCCATGGAATATTTCTATTTTGATCTTGGTTAATCCATGTTTTGATGATGTTTCTTTGCCTTGGTGGTAGCTTGATCTTAGTGGTTGCTACAGCTCGATTTATTCTTGGGTCGAGATACTTTCCTATGGTGTTTGGTCAAGATGTTGTTCCTATTTTGGGTCAAGTCATGTGCCTTAGTTTTGATCGATACATCATGCCTTGTGTTGGTCAAGACATGCCTTTGTTTTGAGGTTGAGACATGTTCTGGTTTGTGGTCGAGACATGTGTTTTAAGAGGTGGTTGAGACACCTAGTCTTGTCATGGTCGAGACACCTAGTCTTGTTACATTTGAGACACCTTGTATAAAGGTGGTCGAGACACTTTGATTTAGGGTGGTCGAGACACTTGTTCATGAGTAGTTGAGACACCTATGTTATGGATGGTCAAGACACATACATGAACATATAGTCAACACATGTGTATGAGTAAGCAAGTAATGATTCATGTATAGTGTTGTTTGAATGATTGTTTGGTTAACCCTAATCATGTTCCTCAACCCTTATATGCTCCAAGAAAGTGGGAGATGGTGTACTTAGAGATTGGTGATTGAATAAAGTTATAAAACCCTAATTTAACAAATAAGAAACCCTAACCATAGTGTTGGGTCATGTGATATGTTTGCTTCTCTCTCTTGAAGTGGTTATCATATTATGATGATTTCTCTCTCATGTTTTATATATCTCTAACTTTGTAGGTGATGTGAACTTGAATGAAATGGATGTGTGAATGCTATGGTGAATTCTATATTATATAGGATGGTGACTATGCACATTGTTGATACATAATATGATGGTGTACATGTAAGGATTATGTGATTGGGTCCTATGAGTTGGAAGAGGCTATATGCCTAGTGTGACGTGTTATCCTCTAGTGATGTGATAAGTCATTGGTATCACATGACAGTGTGAATATGATGATGGCCTTGTGGGGCAGTAGTATCATGTGGTAATGATGTGACAAGTTCACACCTTATACATTTTATATCTTCTGGAGTTGTAGTATTCCCTTATTTTCATATTTTTGTGTTGTAGCTTGACTAATGCTAAAAGATACCAAATTGGCTTACTTAATCTAGTGAAACTCTAATCATGTAGGTACCATGTGCAACAGATCCATTCCAGTGTCAGTCTTAGTGCTGGATAGTGAAACGAATCATTCCTATGGGAACCTCAGAGTGCATATTTTTGAATATGTGGGGGTGGAAGTTGAGTATATCATTGATACTACCATGTGTGAGCTACTCTCCTTGTGATATGGATGGCCATGTGTGATCCCATCCTTCTTTTTAGAACAGCCATGTGTGAGCCTATTCTTCTAGCATCATTACATGTATCAAGGTGGGCTAGGTATTATTATGTGTGGATGGCCATGCATGAGCCAATCCTTTAGTTTGACTATATGACATTGTTGTAGTTGACTGATACATCTCTGTGGTGTTTTCTCTTGTGCTGACCAAGAGGTGTTGGGGAGGTTATGGATTCTGGCTCTTCTATTGACCTTGTATGGAACCGATTTTGACTTAGCAGTGGTCGGTTGGATTTGGGTGGTACAACTCAAATCCTCAGGGCAATAATAAAATACATAACACATCTTTGTAGTGTACTTGCCTAGGCCAAATATGAATAACATTGGTTGAGCCCTTTGCCTTATCTTTGTACTGATATCTTGAATTATAAGACGGTAAGAGAAATTAACTGTTATACATGTCCTTCATATATCTTTTTAGAATATTAAATGTTTTATTTCTCAGTGGTAGCTGCCTAGTTTTGCTTAATCTATTTTCTCTATTGAAAACATATATTTTAGTTAAATCTGCACAACCTGCTTAGTTATCTATGCTTTAATAGACATTTTTGGAGAGTTATATCTCTTTTTGGGATGTTTGGTCTCACCCTATGGGTTTCCACATCTTTAAGGTGGTGTAGTAGAGATTGTGCAGCTGAGGAAGAGCAGTAGCTCATAAGGTTGGATGTGATGCTAGTCTTTTGATGATAGAGTCTTAGATGTTGTCCCTATACACTTAGGTCCTTGGGGTTGTTCTTGATGAGCTTTGTGGATACGTTATCGATATGAGGTTTTTGGGCTTGTGATCCATGTATGTAAGATATGGCAATGTATATGTATATATGTGGAACGGGTACCTCATGTAACAAGTTGATGATAGGAATGATAGTGTATGATGATGTAAGCACCTTGTGATGTGATATGTAATTCATGTGACAGGCTTGTCAACTTATATGTGGTAAGTTTTTGGCTTATGGTGCTTTTGTGAAATTAGTTTTAATTCCCTATTTTTTTGGTAATTTGCTTGTTTAGTTATAATTCCGTGTTTGGTTTTGAATAATCTCATTTGTGCATGCTGGGGCGTCACAGCTAAGTTCCTGAGGACACAGCTGCATCCTCAACTCAGGGTGAGGTGGCTTGAGGTGAAGGTGCCTAAAGCACCATGGTGATAGCTCGAGCTTATATTAGGAGGAAGAAGGAGAAAGGATCACCGAAGTAGTGGGGCATAAAATGTCACAAAAATAGAGGTAAAAGAAAGAATGAAAATAAACAAAGAGAAATGTGACAAAATTTTTGTGTGAAGGAAGGTCAAATGTGGTTGATATGTGAGGTATGAGTCGCCATCATACTCCTAGAGGCTAGGGGTAAGAGAAGAAGCCGCATACCTTGTATGAAGTTGGGATTTGTGGCATCACAATTTGAGGGATGATATTGGCCAAGAGTAGTTGGTCCAAATTTCTCATTGAGTTAAGTTAGTTTAGAAAAGGTTTTTGGATTTATGTTTCTTGAATAATATTGTATAATTCATAACTTTTGGTTCATAGATCTGATTGAGGTATTATTAGTTCAAAATTTTTGTCTGATTCTAGAAAAATATTCAGTTCATATTGAGTATGTTGAGGGGTTTCAACAATGAAAGTAAATATAATAGTTGATTAAATCACTCAACTTAGCACATTTAATTATAAAAATTGAAATTTTTAGCTCCAAAAGAACCATTGGCATCAAGTGATTCCGATTCATTCAACTGTTCAACAGAGGGGTCAATAAGTGCAACATATCATTATTAAAACACATAAGTGTTGTGAAAGGTGGGGATGGGAAATGAAATAGAATGTACTAGATTTTTAGCTGCTATAAGAAGATCTGTCTGACTAAGGTGTGCATTGTTTAAACAGAGAGAAAAAAATACATTATCACATCCTGTCCACCTTCAAAATGATTTTTTCCCAAAATTTATCCTATGATGTATTCCAAGGACAACTAATTTTTTACTTTGCTTATGTGATTACCACTAGATTGTAAGGCATCCCCAACTATGGGGTGCACTCCTAGGTTTTCATCATAGGATATTATAAAGTATCTAGGGCGTACCATCTAGATTCATGTAGATTAGAATAGAACTTAATGCTAGATTCATAACACAACATCTTTTAACATTATGGTTTACATCTCTTATTCTCATAGTGTTGGGTTTTTTGTTCATACACATATAAAAATTTGAGGTGAGGTGTCAAGATTTATGTCATTGTTTACTTGAAGAACACATTCACTATCCTCACTTTCAATTAAGATTATCATTACACTAATATTTCATTATTAAACTAAAATTTTACTTGCTTAGTTTAGTTTCAGACCAGAGTTCTATGAAAATATCAAAAATATCTTCATTTCTTTCCATTAGATCTGGGGTTCAAAATGTATACATTATGATTATTCAAACTAAGATTTAAAGGCATCTTCATTTCAAGGTCATTATTTCAAACTTTCATGTTTCATATATGGTATGGTTTCATTTTAGGTCAAGCTTATAAGAGTGACTTATGATACATATATCAAGTTTTATAACTCAAGTGAGATTTGTCATGTATAATACATCATTTAAGGAACAACATTATTATCAACATTGAGGTTTCGTAAGTATCTCATTTGTAGCAAAAAAGAGCTTCATAGGCCTGAGCCACTCATGATAAGACCTATCTGTGTAAAGGCAAGACAAGCTAACCACATACATTTACCCATACCAAAATTTTAGCCAACTTTCAACAACAAGGGAAACTAGTAGATTCATTCACATGGGACTGCTACCCATGTATGAGGATCGTCATGGATATTGCTTACCATATACATCATCTAGGGTTTTTGAACATCTCTCTCACCTAGATGGAAAACAAATCTATACCAAATGCCTATCTCTCTCTAGGTTAGATTGTTTATAGGAAATCTAGTGTTCAACATCATCATTGGAACCACACACTAGGTAGATAACTCTTTTACTCAGAAGTTTTCTAGCTAGGAACTCATTATCACATATTTTGGCATTCACATATTTCACATTTCACATATTTTGTAGGTTAGGTACGCTGACCTTCTATAATTTGGGTTCATCCACTCTGGAGTACACCTGTATCATATGTCCAATGCTAGAGATCCTCCTTTGTAAAGATATTGAGGCACATGTTGATCTCAAATGATGTGTAGCTCAACTTATACAAAACTAGGCACATGAAAGCATGGTAACCCAGTAGCTATGTGTAGCACTAACAAACAAGACATGTGTACCATATATGGTGCTAGACTAGTGAGGGTTTCAAGGTCAACTCTCATCTCATGTCATCAAAACATACTTAAATTATCCAAAACGAGCTTAGATTATAATGAAGCAAACTAATAACATGTATTATCAACAAAGATCATCTAGGATACTTACTAGACTAACCTTTATAATGGATCTACACAAATTTATATACTACATATACCATCTAAATTTTCTCATCTAGATTGGTGGTACATCTATTTCTCTTAGGTCACATGGACACCTATTACTTTCTTTCAGGTAGTAACATTTTCATACTTACATAATTATACTTGAAATAGGTTTTCTCCAGCATTAAAATGTGCTATGGAAACCATAATACTCCTTTGAATGAAACCAAAACCAAAAGTGAGTTACCACACACGTCATTGATAACACCCAAATTTATGCATATTCTCAATGCTATTTATCTATGGTTTTGTGTCACTTTGGCCTTAATATGCCCTCTATTTCTTATGTTTTAGTTCTTTTTATCTTTCCATAGATAAATCAGCTAAGATAGCCAATAAAGTAGATTATATAGCCAGTTTTGGGACTTGCAGACACCGAACCTGAGAAGACATCTATTCTCCAAAGATTTCTCCCCAACACATGGTTTTTGTGGCAGTTATCCACCTCGCCACGACCGTGGTCATCCACCTTCGCCATGATCGTGGCCGCGCACCACGACCGCCGCCTTCATTGCCATGAATGTGGTCCCCTCCTCGACTACTGCAACCGCGGTGTAGGCCACGACTGTAGACATGTACCGCGACCGCGGCCTTCACCTTTAATATTGCGATCGCAGTGTAGGCCACAATCGTGGCCATCCGCCACAACTGTGTCCATGTACTGTGACTGCGTCCTTCAACACCATGACTGTGGTCTTCGCCTTCAATACTGTGATTGTGGTGTAGGCCACGACCATGGCCATCTGCCACGACCGTGGCCATGTATCGCGACCGCGGCCTTCAACACCGTGACCATGATCTTCACCTTCAATACAGCAACCGTGGTGTAGGCCACGACTGTGGCCATGTACAGTGACTGTGGCCTTCAACACTGCGACCACGGTCTTCGCCTTCAACACTGCTACCGCGATACTGGCCATGACTGTGGCTGTGTACCGTGACCGCGGTCTTCATCACCGTGATCACGGTTTTCCCTTCCATGACCGCGACCACGGTCCCTCACCACGACTGTGGTCGTGCACCGCAACTGCAGTCTTCATCACTGTGACTGCGGTCTTCCCTTCCATGATTGCAACTGCGGTCCCTCACCACGATCGTGGCCTTCTGCCACGATCGTAGCTGACACCCTCCACCATGACTGTAGCCTCCCATCACGACCGTGGCACCTAGACCGCGAATGTGGCGCCCAGACTGCGACCGCAGCCTTCATCACAGCGACCGCAGTCTCCACATCATGCACCGCGATCGCGGTGTTGGCAACATGACACGAATTTACCGTGTGTAAAATGCAAGTGCACACGTCAAAGTAATATAGGCCTTGTGAGGCCTGAGTCGAACTCAGGGAAACGTAATTATTGGTAGACTATTACTAATTACTCGTGATCAGCTAGACCGATTAAAATGTCTTGAGAGTTGATTGAAAAAGAAAAGAAAAATAAAAGAAAACAGAGCAATCGATTAAATGTTTGGTTTAATCAATTCAAATGGAAATCTTTAGGATTGTGGTTTCACCGTGGGTTCTTGTTGTATTAATTCTTACATAGTTATTCTAATTTGTTTCTCATTCTGGATAGTGGCCTATATTTAGAATTGCTCACTTTCGTGATACAATTCACTACCTAAATCTAGGTCGATTCCACGGTAGTAGTAACCTATACCCTAAACTAGGTGCATGAAGACCATACTATGGGTTTCCACCATTAACTGTACATCCCCTTGTTCAAAGGATTTATTAGTTAATGTGAATTTCGTCTCTTTTCAACCGTTAATTCTTCTTTCAAAGTAATTAAAGGCATTAGATTATCATTTGGGTGATCAATCATAATGATATAATGGAGAAAATGAAATCATACCATGGATTTAAGAGACAAATTATGAAATACTATGGTAAAAATGTCATACAATAATCACCCGGGCTACTCCCGGTCCTAAAGATAAAGGGGACTAGCCCCGCATGTTCATCTCCATGAAAGACATGATGAGAGAAAGGGAAAACATGGGGAAAATGTGGATAAAAGTGATGTAACCCCTGAACGGAGGAGATCTGGGCGTTCCTCGACGTAGAATGAGCGATCTACAGCCTTTCGGTAATGGAAAACTCCTTCTTCATCTTCCGGAACGATCGGGGTGTGGCTCTGGGCTCCGTTCTTCTCTCCTCTCCTCCTTGAGACTTGTGCAATGACTAATCACCTCCCCTCTTGCTTAGGGCCACCGTAATTAGGTATATGCACCACTTTAGATCGCCAAAAGATCGCCACCATCTGATTAGCAATGATCTGTAACAAAATCTGATCTGACGGCGTCGATACCATCGACGCGGATTGATGGTATCGACCTGTCTTCCTTTTTTTGACGTTTCATGCTGATGCAGACTCGATACCATCGACTTTAGTGTTGATGGTATCGACACCTTTAGGTGTCGCTTTTATCACCAATCTGACGTTGAAGCTGGCGAGGTCGATAGTATCGACTAGTTGACTGTTGGCTCACTGTAGGTATCTCGCTACCATCGACTTTAGTGTCGATGGTATCGACTCATCTTGGTTCCTTGCAGTTGTGTCATTGTGATCGAGTCGATACTATCGACAGATGTCGATGGTATCGACAGCTGCATATATTCATTTTTCCTGAAAATCCAAGATAAATTCGAATCTGCCTTGTTGAATATGATCATTTATAACCAAAAAGATGAAATATATTAGATTTGATGCAAAATGAGATTTTAGACTAAAGCGAGTGAATCATGTGATACTAACCACAAATGTGACTAATAAACACATAAAACGCATGTAAAACTAGTCTATAAAAGCGACTCAAAATCCTCGCATCAAACTCCCCTAAGCTTAAACATTGATCGTCCTCGAGCAACAAACTATAGAATAAAATTGTGAGGGTCAACTAAAGAACATACTATCACCACAAACATTACCATATGATTCCCACCAGACATTCACATATCGGCCCTTACTAACCACAGAATGGTAAATCCCCTACAGGTAACAATGATCATTCATAACAGATATCCACTCCAAGATTTGTGAACACTATCAAATAAGGCAGTTAATATAATAAACTCTTCCGGCTCAGGCTTGGTGCATCTTGTGATCCCCTATCTACGTTGCTCATAACCTAACTACCATCTAAATGGAAGTAGATCTCCATAAATACAAAAGTGATGAGATAATCATGGGTGGCCTACCATTTTGAGCAACGGGTGGATGGGATAGGCAGTTTATCTAAGAAAAAGTAGCATAATACAGTTTGACATGCAACAGTACAAAAATTACCTATATGATGCTCATGCATATGGAAATGACCTAATGCTTACATTGTTAGGTGGAATGATGCATGCACTATCATTCCATCCCAATGAGAGACAGAATATCTACAAAACTACACATGTGCTTGTTCTTCTTATTATGCATGTGAACAAGTTCCTTCCTCTTTCCGGTCTTCACTTACTTCTTTTTTTTCTTCCTTTTTTCAGCCCTTATTTTGCTTCATGAACTAAGACGAAATTTGCACATATTCGTCTTGGGCTTATTCTTATAACTACTTTTTTTTCTTTTTTTTAATTGTATTTTATTTTTTCAGAAAGTATGAAACAAGTTCCTTATTCTCGATCAAGAAGCAAGGCACATCATGTAAAAATGATTAAAATTATGCAAAATGCTACTAAAATGACATTGACATGCATTCTAAAATTGTGCATGCATGACTATAATGCAACATTTTTTTCTTTTCATATATGCAACAGATGTAAAACTAACCACAATGCAATCCTATCTACATGATATGCAATCAAGAGATGACAAACTGTAAAGTGCTCCCAATTCTTCTGGTGGAGTGTAAATGAGATGAGGTGGATAGATCATAAGATTAATTGACAGAACCTTAGGAAGATATTATATGTCCCTCCTTACTGACATGTGTAGAATCAAGGGGTTTCTCTCTCTTATTTCATATTAAAGTCCTATTACCATTTGGTCAGTTTAGGCTCAACATCCAATTCCGTCCACTTTCCTCGAATCATAGGCATGTACAGTTGAGGTCTTATGTTTTAAAGTTGACAAACCCAATTATTTTCATAAGTTAAATGCTCAAATTCAAACAAATCAAGCTCGCAAGTTCATGAAAAATTTTCAAATTTACCCCTAACTCCCATGTGAAAACATGGAGATGACAAATTCCATTAGACATCCACGGATACACTAGATAGCATGTGGATCCTAAAAGATAAGAAGATTGCTAAAATAAAACAAAAGGCAATAAATGATAAAATCAAAGGAAAGTAAAAGATAGAAACTGTTTTGTCTCCCCCCCAAGCTCAAATTCGACTATGGCCTCATAGTCAAAAACAACCTCAGCAGGTGGAATAGGGATACCATTTATTGCTCGGGTGGCAGGTACTGGGGCGGGTACTGCGGGGCATTGGGATCCCATGATGGATATTGCCCCTGGAAGTTTGGATCATATGGGGGCATGGGCGGAGGTTGAGGATATCCCCCAAAATAGTTTTGGCGCCAGTAGTGATCATAGAATGGTTGTTGTTGCTGCTCGATCCTCCCCAACCGGTCATAGACCTACTGTTGATTGGCGAACAACTGACGTTCATTCTCGAAGATAGCTTGTTGATTAACATACAGCCGATTCGTAGTATCCTGGATATCAGCAAATGACGCAGTATGCTGTTGTTGTGTCTCCTGTATGCTCTGTAGCATGGCGTACATGCCTTGCATAGAATAAACATCCTCTCCTTGTTGAGAGGGTGGTGGTGGCTGAGGCTGCGAGGATGATGAAGCACCCAGGTAGAAGCGTGGTCGCTTCCTAGGTGCCACTCGTGAACGAAGAGGAGTAACAGTCTCCTCTTCCTCATCCTGGTCGTCACCGTCATCATTGTCATTGTCATCCTCATCTTCTCCACTTTCAGAGTCGTCGATGGCAATTATGGGCCATCTGAAATGCTGGGCCCCCTGGATGTTGAAGACGGGATCTGGAAGGGCACACTCTTGATACTCTTTGTTTACGTGGCAATGTGCAAATACCACACCATCACGAACTGTTAACAAGTTAGACCGATGTAAATGAAGAAGGTTGACAGAGATTTTACTTAGGAGGGGAGGCATTGAAGAAAGGTCTAGCCCAAGGTAGAGGGCTAGAGGAGTGATGAGTCCCTCAAAATGAATTGGGGCCCACGGAGTACTTTTCTTAACCGCCATTACACGCGTTAGGAAAAATGTGCCCCAGTTAAGCTTGCCTCGTGTCAGCAGATTATACAGAAAGAAAAGATTGGTCTCTTGGAATTTGCTCAGTGAAAGCTCTCCTCGAGCGAAAAAGGTAATACACAACATGCGGTGTAAAACCCGCACAAAGGGATGCTTAAAATCAGCCACCGCGGCATTTTGATAGTTGATCGTTTTGCCTTGTAGAGCTATCATCAGCTTTGTGAACATGGCGTCGTAATCAACTCGGTTGTCTGGTTGTCGGTGTTGTTCAGGGGAGTGCCACCAGTTTTAGATGGAGTTGAACTATTGTAGAGTAAGATTATAATTCATGTTGAAGAGCTTGAAAGAAACTCGGCCTCTGATCCACTCCCTATCATAGGCGTTGAGGTCGTTTGGGACAACACAAATATCAAGAGACGCCATGAACTCCACTACCAATTCTTTATATGTTGGCCACTCTCCAAAGAAGGGGTGTCCTTCCACATGATGGGTGACCACATTGTCGAGCTTGCTCATGCGCCCCTCCATACCATGGAGGACAAACATCAAGTTATCCTCAAATCCGAGATCTCGGATCATTTGTCAGTCACAATATCGAGTCGACTCGATAGTTCTTTTCAGCAGCTCCTCGTAAACTTTCTTCACATCTTTAGAAGGATGTGCAAGTCGGGGATGAGGGATGAAGCCTGGCGGGGGTGGAATAAACGTCTTGATCGCCAACGATGTCGTGCTCAAAGATGATGCAGCTGTGTTCCTCCTCATGATGAAAGAAAGGGGACAGAAGAATAGAGCTTGGCAAAGATCGGAGTTGCTCGGAGAACATGATCTATAACATCAATGAAGAGCTTGGTGAAGATCGCTCGATTGCTCTATGCTTGGTGAAGATCTCCGGCTGCTCAGGATTCTTGGCGCAAGAGTTAAGAGGATTCACTCTGAAGGTGTGAATAGAAATGTGAAACTACCCCTCCTTTTATAACTGAACCCGTCGCTATTGTCGCTCCATCGATACCATCGACGGGTTGTCAATGGTATCAACACCTGGAGCACAATCTAGGTATTCGCTGCAATCGACGGTCATCGATGTCTGGATGTGGGGGCCCGGATCGATGACGTGTCGATACCATCGACGGGGGACGATGGTATCGACCCATCCCACGGATCGACTTCTAGAATTGACGGGCTTCGTTGATATCTTCTCATGGATTGGTGATGTGTCACGTCGATACCATCGACACGTTATGTGTCCTTTATCTTCATGAGTCCCCGGTGCCGCTTTGTTACTACTTTCAGGTCGATACCATCGACTGCCCTGTCGATGGTATTGACTTCACTGAGACAAATTTCTCTGAAAATATTCAGGGATCTCACGAGCATCGACTTCCTGGTCGATACTATCGACCTGGCGCTCTTTTTTTCTTGATGGCACTGATGGTATTTCGATACCATCGATGAGGCCGTCGATGGTATCAACTCAGAAAATTTTCTACAGCCGCTTCCCTGTACCCTCATCGCTACCATCGACATTGTGGTCGATGGTATCGACTTTTAAACAATACTGCACACTAAGCAAAATGATTAGGGTATCATTTTTACACTAAAAATGAAATTGAATAGAACTAACTTTAAAATGCGAAAGAAACTGAAGGAACTACAAATTAAAATTACTGATGGTTGGGTTGCCTCCCAACAAGCGCCCTTGTTTATTGTCTTAGGTTAGACGCAATACGGCTCTTCATTCTTCCTTAAGTGCCACGAGTTTAACCTCCTGCACTTTTCTCGTGTAGTTCTCGCCAAAGTAAAGCTTCAACCTTTGACCATTAACTAAGAACGTGAGCTCTCCATCTCTCACCATAATAGCACCATGTGGGCACACCTCCTCCACCACAAAAGGCCCACTCCACCTGGATTTCAATTTCCCAGGATGAAGCTTCAGTCTCGAGTTGAACAGTAACACATGATCACCCTTTTTGAAAATGTGCATTTGTATGTGGCGGTCATGGATTTGCTTTGTCCTCTCTTTATAGATCCTTTGATTCTCATAGGCATTCATCCTAAGCTCATCTAACTCATTTAGCTCCAACAGTCTCTTTTTCCTTACATCATCATAACTCACATTGAGCTTCCGTAGCGCCCAATGTGCCTTGTGCTCTAACTCAACCGGCAAACGGCAAGCCCACCCATAAGCCAACCTAAAAGGCGTAGTGCCTATAGGTGTTTTAAACGTGGTCCTATATGCCCATAAAGCATCCGGTAGGAGTGCACTCCAATTTTTCCTGGAAGATGCCACTGTGCGTTCCAATATCTTTTTGATCTCACGATTGGAAACCTCAACTTGACCTTGAGTCTGCGGGTGATACGGGGTACCGACATTGTGCTTGACCCCATATTTACTCATTAGTGTAGCAAATTTCTTGTTCGTGGAGTGGGTGCCTCCATCACTTATAATCATACGGGGCACACCAAACCTACAAAAGATATGTTCTTTCACGAACCTGCACACTACCGTAGTGTCATTAGTTCTTGTGGGTATTGCCTCTACCCACTTCGACACATAATCAACGGCCAAAAAAATTTATAAATTAGAATTCGAGGACACAAATGGTCCCATGAAATCGATGCCCCATAAGTCAAATACCTCAACTTCTTGAAACACATTTAGGGGCATCTCTTTCCGCTTTGAGATATTACCTGCCCTTTGACACGCATCACATCTTTTCACATAGTCATAGGCATCCCGGAAGAGCGTAGGCCAATAAAGACCACTCTCTAACACTTTGGTTGTTGTCCTTGTGCTCGCATGATGACCGTCGGTGGATAATGTATGGAAGTGTGTAAGTACACTCTCATATCCATCCTCTGGTACACACCTGCATAAGATGTCATCCCTGCATTGCCTCAACAAAATGGGGTCATCCCAAAAGTAATATCTTAAAGAATGGAAAAATATCTTCTTTTCTTGAAAATTTCAATCGCTCGGTATTTCCTTGCATGCAAGATAATTTACAATGTGCGAAAACCACAGATTTTTGGAGTTTATGGAAAGGATTTGCTCATCGGGAAACGTCTCGGTAATGTGTATATTGATATCTTGCTCATCTACCCGCTCTAACTGAGACAAATGGTCCGCAACCACATTCTCAATACCTGCCTTGTCTTTAATTTCAATGGAAAACTCTTGTAAAAGCCAAATCTACCTAATTAGTCTAGGCTTGGCATCTTTCTTTTCCATCAAATATTTAATAGCGGTGTGGTCCGTCCAAACTACAACTTTTGACCCCACTAAATATTGCCTAAATTTTTCAAATGTGAAAATCACGGCAAGTAGTTCTTTTTCGGTGGTATTATAATTAAGTTGAGTATCATTTAGAGTCTTTGATGCATAGAAAATTATTGCAGGTTTGTTCTCAAAACGCTGCCCAAGAACAGCCCCAACAGCAAAGTCGGATGCATCACACATGAGCTCAAATGGTTTGGTCCAATCCGGCATTTGAACAACCGGTGCCGAAATTAATTTTTCTTTTAAAACATTGAAGGAATGCATGCATTTATCATTAAAATTAAACACTGCATCCTTCTCAAGCAATTCAGACAATGGTTTAGCAATTTTAGAAAAATCTTTGATAAAGCGGCGATAGAAACCCGCATGCCTGAGGAAACTCCTCACTCCCTTCATCGAGTTCGGTGGAGGTAATTTGGAAATAACCTCGATTTTCACTGGATCTACCTCCAGTCCTTTACTAGACACCTTGTGTCCAAGCACTATTCCTTCACTAACCATCATATGACACTTTTCCCAATTTAAAACCAGATGTGTATCTTCACATCTTTGAAGCACTCTATCCAAATTTTGCAAACACTCATCAAAGGATGCACGGTGAATGGAAAAATCATCCATGAAAACCTCTAAGCAGTGTTCTACCATATCAAAAAATATAGCTACCATACAACGCTGAAAGGTAGTCGGTGCATTACATAACCCAAATGGCATTCGGCGATATGCAAAAGTCCATAAGGACAAGTGAAGTTGGACTTCTCTTGATCCTTAGGGTCTATAGAAATCTGCAAAAAGCAAAAATGAGAGCGGCCAGCCAGTCGCTCTAAAATCTGATCAATAAATGGGAGCGGAAAATGATCCTTTAGAGTTGCGGAATTCAAGCGGCGATAGTCGATGCAAACACACCACCCGGTTACCAATTGGGTAGTAACAGGTTCATTCATAAGATCTTGAGTCACGGTTATTCCCCCCTTTTTAGGAACTACCTGTGTGGGACTTACCCACGTCGAGTCTGAAA
This sequence comes from Alisma plantago-aquatica, assembly GCA_963693085.1. NCBI lineage: Eukaryota > Viridiplantae > Streptophyta > Magnoliopsida > Alismatales > Alismataceae > Alisma > Alisma plantago-aquatica. The sequence continues at coordinate 127,539,080 of OY856415.1, forward strand.
TAGCATAGATGATGCCCGCAGAAAGGAGCTTGATCACCTCCTTCTTGACGACCTCCATAATGCTCGGGTTGAGTCGACGTTGCGGTTGAATCACAGACTTGGCTCCTTCCTCGAGCCAGATCTTGTGCTGGCAAAGCGTAGGAGAAATCCCCTTAATATCAACAACTGACCACCCGAATGTGCCACGGTAGTTCTTCAGCACGATCATCAACTGCTCTTCTTCACCGGTACTCAAATATGCCGAAATAATCACCGGTAGTTTTTCACCATCATCTAGAAATGCATACTTCAAGTGAGGGGGCAGTGGCTTCAGTTCTAATTCTGGTGGACAGATCAATGATGATTGAAGCGGTGGTGGAAGCGGCCTAAGATCCTCATAACGCTTGGTGTAATACCATGGGAGCACTTGAAGCATCTTAATACATTCTTGTAACGACATGCTTCTCATCCAATCATGCATGATGTTGAATAGGCAAGCTTCAAGGGGCAATTCTGGATATGAGTCAAGCACAGAACTTGCTATTGCATCATCCTCAGTAGATAGAGGAATTGCCTCCTGTTCATCATTAGGATAACCCACAGCTTTACAAAGAGACACAACTTTTGTCTGTTCCATGATATCCACTGTCAGTGTTCCCTTATCTACCTTGGTCATTACATGAGCCATATCCAGAAATGGCTTCCCTAAACAAAGAGAAATGTTTTGATCAAAATGCTTCACCATGCGACATTGCTCCTTTGCCTGTGATTGTTTTGTATTTGGTGGCATAACCATTTCGAATCTGTCATCTGCTATTCCTAATGTCAATCGACCTCTACCCATTTCCAATATCATATCAGTAGTAGCTTGGAAGGGTCTTCCTAGGAGTAGCTCATTCCCTTGGTCATCTTGCATTTCCATTACCACAAAGTCAGCTGGAAATACAAACCTATCAACCTTTACCATGACATCCTCACAAATACCATATGGTCGTACCACAGAATTATCTGCGAGTTGAATGGTCATGTTGCTTTGTCTAGATTCCTTAAGACCCAGCTTTTTGAATGTCGAGAGGGGCATCAAGTTTATACTTGCCCCGGAGTCGCACAATGCTTCACCGAATTTCACCTTACCAATGTAACATGAAATATTGAAGCATCCCGAATCTTGTCGTTTTGGTGGTAATGTTCCCAAAATGAAGGTGCTAACCTGCTCTTTAAGAACCACCACCTCAGTATCAGGAATCTTCCTCTTCTTGGTAATTATATCCTTCAGAAACTTACCATAAGAGGGTATCTGCCCAATAGCTTCTAACAGTGGGATGTTGACTGAAAGTTTTCTAAAACTATCTAGGAACTTTTTGAACTGGGCGTCCACTTTCTTTTCCTTCAGACTATTTGGATAGGGAACTGGAACGGTCTGTGCCCTCTGGTGTGGCGGCACATATGGCGTCCTCTTTTCAGTCTCTTCCTTAACAATGGGCTCTGCAGTGGCTTCCTCTACATCATCCTCTATTGGCTCCGTGATTGTGACCTCCTCTGTGGCCTCACCTGTGGTCTCTGGCTGAGGTGTGTTTGGTTCATCAGCCTTAGAGTTTAAAATCTTCTTTCCACTCCTTAACAGAATTGCTTTGGCTTGTTGATTTCCTCCTGGAATATTTGTATTTCCTGGAAAACCTTGCTGCGTTGGTTTCTTCAAGCTTGAAATTTCTGCTACCATCTGTGCTAAGGATGTCTCGAGTGTCCTCATCTGAGCCCCATGACTTTGTAAAGTTTGCCCAAACTGATTTATGAACTCTCCTTGTTGCTTGATTTTCTGACCAAATGTGCTCATGAGTTCTTGATTCTGCTTGATTACTTGATTGAGAAATTCATTGCTCTTTTCTTCTGCAGTGGGTTGTGGCTTAGCTTCCGGATCCTGCAAGAAATTGTTGGGATCTTTCCAGGAAAATTTCTTATCCTTCCTCCAGGAATATTCGTTATTCCTATATCCCTGTTGTTGATGCCTGAATTTCACCTGTGCTTCATCATCAGACTCTTCATTTTCTTTTGCTAGAAGTTTCTTTGCAATAAGATCCATGTTGTCATTCAATTCTTTAATGGCTTTAGCATCCCCTATAGATCTAACTTGTTCAGGTGCATCTCTGGTACCCCAGGACTGCTTCTTTGCCATGTTCTTAAGAATCTCTGACACGATTTTACTGTGCGTCGAACGCAAGTGCACGCGTCAATGTAGTATAGGCCCTTGTGAGGCCCGAGTCGAACTCAGGGACACTGAATTATCGGTAGACTACTACTAACTGGTTGCGATCAGCTAAACCGTTTAAAAGAGTTTGAGAGTTGTTGTAAAAATAAAATAAAATAAAATAAAATAAAGCAATCGATTAAAGGTTTAATTTAATCAATTCAAATGGAGATCTTTAGGATTGCGGTTTTATCGCGGGTTTTCATTGTATGAATTTATGTATAATAATTCAAGTTCATCTCTCAATCCGGGTAGTGGCCTGTAGTCAGAATTGCCCACTGTCGTGGTAAAATTCACTACCTATGTCTAGGTCGGTTCCACCGTCGTAGTAACCTATACCCTAAACTAGGTGCATTAGAATTGACCTCTGGGTTTCCACCATTAACCGTGCGTCGCCTTGTTCAAGGGATTTGTTAATTAATGTGAATTTCGTCTCTTTTCAACCGTTAATTCTTCTTTCAAAGCAATTAAAGGCATTAGATTATCATTATGGTGATCAAGCATAACAATATAATTGAGAAAACGAAATAATACCACGGATTTAAGAGATAAATGATGAATTACTATGATAAAAATGTCATACAATGCTTCCCCGGGCTACTCCCGATCCTAAAGATAAAGGGGATTATCCCTGCATGTTCATCTCAGAGCAAAACATGGTAGAGAAAAGGAGAAATAGGGAGAAAAATGTGAATAAGTAATGAAACCCCTTGAATGGAGGAGATCCCAGCGTTCCTCGGTGTAGAATGCGTGATCTACAACCTTTCAGCGGTGGAAAACATCTTCTTTGACTTCCGGAATGGCTGGGGCGTGCTTCTGGGCTCTGTTCTTCTCTCCAAACCTTCTCGGGACGTGTGTAGTAGATAATGACGTGATAGCTTGCTCTTGGCCGCCGTCATTAGGTATAATCACCGAGTTAGGTTGCAAAAATATCATAGCCGTCGGATTTAGATCAATCTAAAACAAACTTGTATCTGATGGTGTCGATACCATCGACATGAGTTGATGGTATCGACCTTGCGCGGTATCGGATGGTCTTCTTTTCTTTTCTTTATCACGACTGATGCTAACTCGATACCATCGACGAGGGTCGATGGTATCGACTCTCTTAGGCATCGCTTTTGTCGTTTTCTGTCACTGAAGCTCCTCGTTTCGATAGTATCGACTTCAGGGTCGATAGTATCGACTCTCTTCTCACCAGCAACCTGATGGTAAGTTGCTACCATCGACTTCTCCGTCGATGGTATCGACTATGTGCTGCTCCTTGCGGCTGGCAACCTGTGCTTGTGTCGATGGTATCGACCACTGTCGATGGTATCGACAGCAGTAGATATGCGTTTTTCCTGAAACTGCAACACAAAACCACATAAGTCAAAATAAAACATATTATTGTAATCATTTATGCTCAAAACAACAAAATAAGGGAGAATTGATGCTGAGAAGGATCATAGACTGAAGTAAGTGAATTATACAATATTATCCATCAAAATGACAAATAAATGCATAAAACACAAGTAAAACAAGTCTATAAATGTGACTCAAAATCATCGCATCAAACTCCCCTAAGCTTGAATATTGCTCGTCCTCGAGCAACAAAACTTTAGAATAAAATTGCAAGAGTCAACTAAAGAACAGATCATCACAACAAACATCACCACATAATCCCCGCCGGACATTCACATATCGGCCCTCACTAACCACAGAATGATAATTACCCTAAAGGCAACAGTAATCATCCATAAAAGATATCTACCTCAAAAATAATGAACACTATCACATAAGGCAGTTAACATAATAAAATTCTCCGGTCCAGACTCGGTGCATCTTGTGATCTTCTATTCTACGTTGCTCACTCTAACTACCATCTATATGGAAGTATCTCTCCTGATATTAACATGTGAGGAGAAAATCACGGTGGCCTACCAATTCGAGCAACGGGTGGATGAAATGGGTGGCTCATGGAAGAAATGGAAGCATTATACGGTTCTAACATGCACAAAGCAAAAATGACCTAAATGATGCATATGCAAGTGTAAATGCCCTAATGCCTACATTTTGGGTAGAATGATGCATGCACTATCATTCCGTCTCAAGGTGAGATGGAATATCTAAGAGAACTACATCATGTAACCATTCTTGTTAATATGTAGGTGAGAACATGTTTCTTTCTCCCTCTCATTACTACTTCTCAATTCTCTTTTTTTTTCTTTAAAACTTTTTTTTCTTCTTTTTTTTCAAAGCCCTTATTTTCACAGCTGACAACAAATTGTTTGTCGGGCTCGCTTATTATTGCATAACTTATACATTTGAAGCATACAGAAGGTATGGAACAAGTTCATCACCCTTAATGTTTCAGAAGAAAAAGGTTGCATGATGTATTATATGCACAAAAATGTGAATGCAGCTACAAAATGATGATTATGCAACTAAATGACATGCACTTTAGGATGATGTGCATGTATAACTAATCAATTTTTTTCTTTTCATGCAAAATATACTAAAGTAGTTGCAATGCAAGATCTATATACATGGAATGCAATCAAGGAGATTAAAACCGTAATGTACTTCCAATTCTTATGGTGGAATATGAAAAACAATGAGGTGGCTAGATCACAAGACTAATTGACTGAACCTTTGAAAATTATTATGTGTCCCTCCTTATTGACTTGTGTGGTAGTTAAGAGGTTTCTCTCTCTTATTTCAAATTAAGGTCTCATTATCATTTGGTCAGTTTAGGCTCAAACAACCAATTTCATCCACTTTTCATGAATCAAAGGCATGCATAGTTGTGCTTTCCTGTTTTAGAGTTGACAAACCCAATCATTTTCTTAAGTTATGTGCTCAAAGTTGAACAACACAAGCTTGCAAAGCACTAAAAAAATTTAATTTTTTCCCTAATTCCCATGTACAAGCAAACGAGATGACACATGACTTAAGACATCCACGAATACACTAGATAGAATGTGGATCCTACAAACAAACTAACAAATACAAAATAAATAACAAAAGACAAAACAATAAAAACTAAAAACTAAAGGATAGAGTTGTTCCAACTCCCCCCCAAGCTTGAATTCGACTATGGCCTCATAGTCTAAAACAACCTTAAAAGGTGGAACAGAGATACCGATCATTCTTCCGGAGGAGGCGGGTACTGCGGGGTTGTGGGGTCCCAAGACGGGTACTGCCCCTGAAAGCTCGGATCATACTGGGGCATGGGTGGAGGTTGTGGATACCCCCCAAAGTAATTCTGGCTACAGTAATGATCGTAGAAGGGTTGTTGCTGCATTTCCATCCTATGCAACCTGTCATGCATGAACTGTTGGTTGTCGAGGATGAGGCGCTCATTCTCAAAAATAGCCCTTTGATTGTCGAGCAGCCGGTTCGTTGTATCCTGAATACCGGCGTATGTCGCTGTATGTTGCTGCTGCGTCTGATGAATATCTTGCAGCATGGCATACATCCCTTTCATGGAGTAGACATCCTCGCTTTGTTGCGAAGATTGTGGTGGCGGAGGCTGCGAAGAAGAAGATGCACCCGGATGCATGCGTGGATACTTCCTAGGTGCCACTCATGCCCGAAGAGGAGTGAAAGCCTCATCTTCCTCTTCATGCTCGTCGCCATCATTGTCGTTGTCGTCATTACTGCCATCTTCATCCGAATCAGCAATGGCTATGATTGGCCATCAGAAATGTTGCGCACCCTCAATGTGGAAGATGGGGTCTGGAAGTGAACACTCTTGATATTCTTGGTTGACATGGCAGTGTGCATATGCCAAGCCATCATGAAGAAGGATGAGGTTGGAGCGATGCAGATGTTGCAGGTTTACCTTGCTCCTGTTGGAGAGAGGAGTAAGTTGGGCGAAATTTAACCCAAGATAGTGGGCTAGCGGCGTGATGAGCCCTCCAAAGTGAATTGGTGCTTTCCGCGTACTCCTCTTTACAGCCAATACGCACGTTAAGAAAAATGTGCCCCAATTACACTCTTGGCGCTTCAATAGCTTGTGCAAGAAAAACAAATCTGTCTCTTGAAACTTGTTGAGAGACAGGTCACCACGAGCAAACAACGTGGGGCAGAGCATGCGGTGAAGAACCCGCACAAACGGATGCTCAAAATCTGCAACCGCCACATTGTGGTATCTCACGGATTTGCCGGGCAGTGCAGTCACTAGCTCGGCGAAGATAGCATCATAGTCCGTCCTATTATCGGACCGCCGATACTGGTCTCTCCCATGATTCCAGTTGTAGATATCATTGAACTGCCTGAGGGTGAGAGTGTAATCATTTTTGTACAGCCGAAAAGAAATACGGCCTTTGATCCACTCCCTATCAGTGGCGATGGCGTCGCTTGGCACGACGCATATGTCCAGCGACGCCATGAATTCCGCCACCAGCTCCTTGTATGTGGGCCAATCACTGAAGAATGGCTGGCCGTCAGTGTGGCATTCCATCTCATCGGGCCTCCTGCCCATGTGCCTTGCCTGTCCCTTGAGAACGTAGGCAAGATTCACCTCGAACCCAAGATTGCGGATCATGTCCCGGTCGACGTAGCGCGTGGGCTCGATCTTTCTTTTTAGAATTTCCTCGTAGACCTTCCGGACCTCCACGAAAGGATGGACGATCCGCGGGCGCGGAATAGACGTAGTGGGTGGAGGAATGAACTCTAGGATCTCCATTGGATTTGCCTGTGAAGAGGATGCACCGGTTGTACGCACCATCGTCGAGAAATAAGAAGGATAGAAGACGGAGCTTGGTGAAGTTCGGAGAAGACAATCTCCGCTCGGTGAAGGCTCGGGGAAGAACGTGCTCCTTGGATGCTCGTAGTCGGGCTCCGGTCGTTCCACAAGACGCACGGCATAAGTGGGGGAAGAAAGCTCTGAAGGTGTGACGTCATATGATGACAAACCATCCCTTTTATAACTGTGGCTGGCGCTGCTGTGTGCCCGTCGATACCATCGACGCGAGTCAATGGTATCGACTCGTGTAGCACAATCCGTTCTACCGCTGGTATCGACGGCTGTCGATAGCCCGATGTGGGGGCCCAGATCGATGACGTGTCAATACTATCAACGGGTATCGATAGTATCGACCCATCTCATGGATCGACTCTCCTGATGCAGCGATCGCCGTTGATTTCCTCTCACGGATCGGTGACGTGTCGCATCGATACTATCAACGCAAGTCGATAGTATCGACTTCTGCTTAGGGAAACACCTTCGCGAGGCCCGACCGCCGCTTCCTGCCTATAGTCGGGTCGATACCATCGACAGGCCCGTCGATGGTATCGACTTCACTGAGACAATTTCGTCTGAAAATCTCCAGAGATCTCGCTAGTATCGACGCCTATGTCGATACTGTCGACCTCATTTTTGAGATCAACCTGTTCGTGTGTCGATACCATCGACAAGGCCGTCGTTAGTATCGACGCAGAGTGATTTCTGCAGCCGCCAACCTGTACCCAGCTCGATACCATCGACACAAGTGTCGATGGTATCGACTCTGCCTTAGTCCTGCACATTCAACAAACGATCAAGGTATCTTTTTTACACTAAAAACAAAATCGAATCAAACCAACGTACAAATGTGAAAGAAACTAAACTAAGCTACCGATGGATGGGTTGCCTCCCAACAAGCGCCCTTATTTAACGTCTTAGGCTAGATGACATGAAGCTCCTCATGCATCTGGAAGCGCAATGAGTTTGACCTCATTCACTTTCCTTGTGTAATCTTCACCGAAATACAATTTCAATCGTTGTCCATTAACCAAGAATGTTGTCTCGCCATCACGCACCATGATTGCGCCATGTGTCCTGACCTCCTCTAAGGTGAACGGTCCACTCCATCGGGATTTCAATTTCCCGAGATGCATCTTCAACCTGGAGTTGAACAAGAGTACACGATCTCCTTTCTTGAAGACGCGCATATGAATATGGCGATCATGAATCAACTTTGTTTGCTCCTTGTAGATATGCGAGCTCTCATATGCATTCATCCTCAGCTCGTCAAGTTCGTTCAACTCAAGCAACCTTTTCCTTCCCGCTTCATCATAGCTCAAATTCAGCTTCCTAAGCACCCAATGCGCTTTATGCTCCAATTCCACCAGTAAATGGCAGGCCCAACCGTAAGCCAACCTAAAAGGCGTAGTGCCTATAGGTGTCTTAAACGTCGTCTTGTACGCCCACAAAGCATCCGGTAGTAGGGTGCTCCAGTTTTTTCTCGTGGAAGCCACAGTGCGCTCCAAGATCTTCTTAATCTCCCGATTGGAGACCTCCACTTGCCCCTGTGTCTGCGGGTGGTACGGGGTACCAATGTTGTGCTTTACCCCGTACTTTCTCAATAGTGTTGTGAACTTCTGATTCCGGAAATGCATACCTCCATCACTAATGATCATTCTTGGTACACCAAACCTACAGAAAATGTATTCTTTGAAAAACCTGCACACTACAACGGCATCATTAGTCCTAGTGGGTATTGCCTCTACCCACTTCGACACATAATCAACAGCTAAAAGAATGTACAAGTTAGAATTTGAGGACACAAAGGGTCCCATAAAATCAATACCCCACAAATCGAACACCTCGACCTCTTGAAATACATTGAGGGGCATCTCCTGTCTTTTTGAAATGTTACCTACCCTTTGGCAGGAATCACATTGCCTCACATACTCATAGGCATCCCTAAACAAAGTAGGCCAATAAAGACCACTCTCCAGTACCTTGGTTGCAGTTCTAGAACTTGCATGATGGCCACCCGTCGGTAGAGTATGGCAATGATGAAGGATGCTTTCGTACTCCACTTCTGGTACACACCTGCACAACACACCATCCCTGCATTGCTTCAACAAAATCGGGTCATCCCAAAAATAATACCACAAAGAATGGAAAAAAAAATTCTCTTGGTATGTCCAATCATCCGGGATAATTTTGCAGGCAAGATAATTAACAATGTAAGAAAACCAAGGATCTTTAGATTTCACATATAAAAGTTTTTCATCAGGAAATGTCTCAGTAATGGGTATATGCACGTCCTTCTCATCTACCCTTTCCAACCTAGAGAGATGGTCCGAAACCACATTTTATATTCCCACCTTTTCTTTGATTTCAATATCAAATTCTTGTAACAGTAGGATCCACCAAATCAGTCTAGGTTTGGTATCCTTTTTCTCCATCAAATACTTAATGGCGGCATGGTCCGTCCATACCATGACTTTTGATCCTACAAGATATTGCCGAAATTTTTCAAAAGCAAAAACAACGGCGAGAAGTTCTTTTTCAGTTGTCATGTAATTTAGTTGTGCTTCATTTAAGGTTTTGGACGCATAGAAAATCACAGCGGGTTTATTGTCCACCCGTTGTCCCAAAACTGCCCCAACTGCGAAATCTGACGCATCACACATCAATTCGAATGGCTTTGTCCAATCCGGTGTTTGCACAACTGGGGCTGAAATCAATTTCTCTTTAAGCACATTAAAAGCATGTAAACATTTTTCGTTAAAATCAAATACCGCATCCTTTTCCAACAACTCAGATAATGGTTCGGCAATTTTAGAGAAATCTTTTATAAAACGGCGGTAAAAACCGGCGTGACCTAGAAAACACCGTACCCCTTTTACCGAATTTGGTGGGGGTAATTTGGAAATAACTTCGATCTTCACCGGGTCTACCTCCAACCCTTTACTAGACACCTTGTGTTCAAGCACGATCCCTTCGCTTACCATCATGTGGCATTTCTCCCAATTGAGGACCAAATGTGTGCTCACAGCATTGCAACACTTTGTCCAAGTTGTATAAACATTCGTCAAAGGACGCACCATAGACGGAGAAATCGTCCATAAATACCTCCAAAGAGCGTTCGACCATATCGGAGAAAATTGCTAACATGCAACGCTGAAAGGTTGCTGGTGCGTTACACAAACCAAATGGCATACGGCGGTATGCAAATGTTCCGTAAGGACAAGTGAAGGTGGACTTCTCTTGGTCCTTAGGATCAATGGAAATCTGATTGTACCCCGAATAACCATCAAGAAAACAAAAATGTGATCGACCTGCTAATCGCTCTAAAATATGATCAATGAATGGGAGAGGGAAATGATCCTTAAGAGTAGCAGCATTCAATCTATGGTAGTCTATACATACACGCCACCCGGTTACCAAGCGGGCCGTGACAGGTTCATTTAACAAATTATGTGTAACAGTAATTCCCCCCTTTTTAGGGACTACCTGTGTAGGACTCACCCACATCGAGTCGGATATAGCATAGATGATACCTGTAGAAAGGAGCTTGATCACCTCCTTCTTGACGACCTCCATCATGCTAAGATTTAGTCGACGTTGTGGCTGGGTCACCGGCTTGGCTCCCTCCTCGAGCCTGATCTTGTGCTGGCACAATGTAGGGGAGATCCCCTTGATGTCTGTGACCGACCACCCAAATGCACCTCGGTGGTTCTTCAGCACAATCAACAGCTAATCTTCCTCCTCGGCACTCAGATATACCGAAATAATCACTGGAAGCTTCTCACCCTTAGCTAGAAATGCATATTTCAAATGCGGTGGCAATGGCTTCAATTCCAAATCTGGCGGGCTGATTAAGGATGACTGAAGCGGTGGTGGGAGTTCTCCAAGGTCTTCATAGTACCTAACATAAAAGCATGGAAGCACCTGAAGCATCTTGGCACACTCTTGCAGTGACTTGCTTCTCATCCAATCATGTGTTATATTAACTAGGCAGGCTTCAAGTGGTAATTCTGGATATGCATCTGAAATAGAACTTGCTATTGCCTCATCTTCAGTAGAAGGCGGGATGTCCTCCTCTTCATCATTAGGGAAACCCAAGTCTTTGCTAAGGGACACAACCTTGGTCTGCTCCATGATGTCTACAGCTAGTGTCCCTTTTTCTACTCTAGTCATCACATGAGCCATATCTAGAAATGGCTTCCCTAGACAGAGAGAGATATTTTGATCAAAGTGCTTGGCCATGCGGCATTGCTCATGAACTTTAGATTGCATGGTGCTGGAAGGCATGACCATCTCGAACCGATCATCAGTGATACCTAAGGTCAAACGACCTCTCCCCATCTCAAGTATCATGTCAGCGGTGTCTTGAAAGGGTCGTCCAAGAAGTAACTCATTACCCTGTTCATCTTGCATCTCCATTACAACAAAGTCTGCTGGAAATACAAATCGATCTACTTTCACCAACACATCTTCACAAATACCATAGGGCTTCACCACTGCATTATCCGCCAACTGTATTGTCATATTCCTCAGCCTTGATTCTTTTAATCCCAATTTCTTGAACGTAGAGAGAGGCATCAGATTTATGCTTGTCCTTGAATCACACAATGCTTCGCCAAATTTCACCTTACCAATGTAACATGAAATATTGAAGCAGCCTGGATCATGCCGCTTAGGTGGCAATGTGCCCATGATGAAGGCACTCACCTGCTCCTTGAGAACTACAACCTCCGTATCAGGGATCTTCCTCTTCTTAGTGATGATGTCTTTCAAGAACTTCCCGTAGGAGGGAATTTGCTCTATTGCCTCTAATAATGGAATGTTGACAGAGAGCTTTCTGAAACTGTCCAGAAACTTCTTGAACTGGGCATCCCCTTTCTTTGCTTTCACACTATTAGGATATGGGACTGGGACAGCCTGTGCCCTTTGATGCGGAGGCACATATGGTGTCCTTTTCTGTGTCTCCTCCTCAACAACTATGGGGTCTGTGGTGACATCCTCTGCTATATCCTTAACTGGCTCTATGACTGAAATTGGCACTTCCTCAGTGGCCTCACCTTCAGTTTCTGACTGGGGTTTGCTTGGTTTAGCGGCCCTGGGGTTTTAAATCTTCTTTCCACTCCTTACCAAGATTGCCTTCGCCTGTTGGTTTCCTCCTGGAATGTTTGTGTTACCCAGAAAACCTTGTTGCGCTGGCTTCTTAAGATTGGCTATCTCTGCTACCATTTGTGCCATAGACGTTTCTATCATCCTCATCTGAGCCCCATGGCTCTGCAATGTCTGCCCAAACTGATTCATGAATTCCCCATGTTGCTTGATCTGCTGGCCAAAAGTGGTCATTAATTCTTAGTTCTGCTTTATCACTTGGTTGAGCAACTCCGTGCTCTTATCCTCCGCCGTCGGCTGGGGTTTTGCATTGGGGTCCTGCAAGAAGTTATTCGGGTCTTTCCAGGAAAATTTCTTGTCCTTTCTCCATGAGTAATCATTGTTTCTGTACCCCTGCTGCTGGCGCATGAATTTAACTTGAGCTTCATCCTCGGATTTGGTATCTTCTTTTGCAAGTAGTTTCTTGGCTAGAAGGTCCATCTTCTAATTCAGCTCTTTGATGGCCTTTGACTCCCCCATAGCTCGAATGTTCTCTACGGCGTCTCTGTCACCCCAGGATTGCTTCTGGGCCATGTTTTTCAGAATTTCCCAACACCTGGTGTCTGTATTATTCAAAAAGAACCCTGAACCTGCAGAATCCATGTTACTTCTATCATGCTCGAAGAGAGAAAAATAGAAGATTTTGACTTGCGTCTCCTTATCAAGCCCGTGATGCGGGCACCTCCTAAGCATGATCTGAAACCTTTCCCATGTCTCAGAGTAAGTCTCTCCTGGGTTTTGGGTGAAATTATGGATTTTCCTGATCATGTCATTCATCTTCTCGGTTGAAAGAACCTTTCAAAGAATACTTCCACCATGTGGTTCCATGATTCCACATATTCGTCGTCAAGATTGTGCAGCCATTCTCGTGCATTTCCTGCCAGAGAACTTGGGAACAGTTCCAGGTAGAGCGTCTCTTGTGGAAATATGTCAATTTTAACCATGTCACAATTCTCCACGAATTGGCTTATATGAGTCACTGGATCTTCATTCTTTAGCCCATGGAATGCATTTGCCTTGACCAAATTGATTAATGCAGGATCAATCTTGTAGGTCGGAATGTTGATCGCCTGCTTCTTGATTGGCCCCTTTGAAGCAGATGAAGAAGAAGCCTTTATCTTCTCCCATATCATCTGTTCCTATGCCATTTCTTCTTGGTAGGATTCGGAATCTATTTCTTCCAAGTGGTCTTGATTGTAATCCTCCTCGTCGTTAGGTCCTGGTAGTGGAACCTCTGGTGCCTATTGCGTGTAGTCGGTGCTACGCGTCTGCACCATGCACAGGTACCTGCAAAATGGTAATTTGAGTTCAGTACCGTGCTAGACAACTACAAAATGTGAAAGATAAGCTATGAATTTCGAAAGTGAAAATAAAATTATAAAATAAAAAAAAGTGGCCTAGAGTGGTCACTCGCAGCACTCGTAGTGCCGACAATTGTCGTGTCCCCGACAACGGTGCCAAAAACTTGACACGATTTTACCGTGCGTCGAATGCAAGTGCACGCGTCAATGTAGTATAGGCCCTTGTGAGGCCTGAGTTGAACTCAGGGACACTGAATTATCGGTAGACTACTACTAACTGGTTGCGATCAGCTAAACCGTTTAAAAGAATTTTAGAGTTGTTGTAAAAATAAAAGAAAATAAAATAAAACAAAGCAATCGATTAAATGTTTAATTTAATCAATTCAAATGGAGATCTTTAGGATTGTGGTTTCACCGCGGGTTTTCATTGTATGAATTTTTGTATAATAATTCAAGTTCATCTCTCAATCCGGGTAGTGGCCTGTAGTCAGAATTGCCCACTATCGTGGTACAATTCACTACCTATGTCTATGTCAGTTCCACCATCGTAGTAACCTATACCCTAAACTAGGTGCATTAGAATCAACCTCTGGGTTTCCACCATTAACCGTACATCGCCTTGTTCAAGGGATTTGTTAATTAATGTGAATTTCATCTCTTTTCAACCGTTAATTCTTCTTTCAAAGCAATTAAAGGCATTAGATTATCATTATGGTGATCAAGCATAACAATATAATTGAGAAAACGAAATTATACCATGGATTTAAGAGATAAATGATGAATTACTATGATAAAAATGTCATACAATGCTTCCTCGGGCTACTCCCGGTCCTAAAGATAAAGGGGATTAGCCCCGCATGTTCATCTCAGAGCAAAACATGGTAGAGAAAAGGGGAAACATGGAGAAAAACGTGAATAAGTAATGAAACCCCTTGAACAGAGGAGCTCCAAGCGTTCCTCGGCGTAGAATGCGCGATCTACAGCCTTTCGGCGGTGGAAAACGTCTTCTTTGACTTCCGAAATGGCTGGGGTGTGCTTTTGGGCTCCGTTCTTCTCTCCAAACCTTCTCCGGACGTGTGTAGTGTCTAATGATGTGATAGCTTGCTCTTGGCCGCCGTCATTAGGTATAATCACTGAGTTAGGTTGCAAAAATATCACAGCCGTCGGATTTAGATCAATCTAAAACAAACTTGTATCTGACGGTGTCGATACCATCGACGCGAGTCGATGGTATCGACCTTGCACGGTATCGGCTAGTCTTCTTTTCTTTTCTTTATCGCGACTGATGCTAACTCGATACCATCGATGAGGGTCGATGGTATCGACTCTCTTAGGCATCGTTTTTGTCCTTTTCCGTCACTGAAGCTACTCGTGTCGATAGTATCGACTTCAGGGTCGATAGTATCGACTCTCTTCTCGCCAGCAACCTGATGGTAAGTCGCTACCATTGACTTCTCCGTCGATGGTATCGACTCTATGCTGCTCCTTGCGGCTGGAAACATGTGCTTGTGTCGATGGTATCGACCACTGTCGATGGTATCGACAGCAGCAGATATGTGTTTTTCCTAAAATTGCAACACAAAACCACATCAGCCAAAATAAAACATATTATTGTAATCATTTATGCTCAAAACAACAAAATAAGGGAGAATTGATGCTGAGAAGGATCATAGACTAAAGTAAGTGAATTATACAATATTATCCATCAAAATGACAAATAAATGCATAAAACACAAGTAAAACAAGACTATAAATGTGACTCAAAATCATCGCATCAATCTCCCAACACTGTGTATTAGTATTGTTGAGAAAGAATCATGATCCTACTGAATCTAAATTGCTTCTGTCATGCTCATTAAGCGTGAAGTGGAAAATCTTCACATGTTTTTCCTTGTCTAACCCATGATGGGGCATCTTCTCAGCATTATCTGAAATCTTTCCCAGGTCTCCGAATAAGTTTCACCTGCATTCTGAGTAAAATTGTCGATTTTTCTGATTAAATCATTAGTCTTCTCAGGTGGGAAGAAGCGTTTGAAAAAGACCTCGATCATCTGATCCCAAGTCTCAACAATCTCATCATCCAGATTATAGAACCACTCTCTTGCAGTTCCTGCAAGAGAACTTGGGAACAATTTTAGATACAGTGTCTCCTACGGAAAACGGTCGATCTTGATCATATCACAATTTTCCACGAAGGTGCTTATGTGGGCCGCTAGATCTTCATTCTTTAGTCCATAGAATGCTTGATTTTTGACTAGATTTATTAGTGTCGGGTCAATTTTATAAGTCGGGATGTTGATTGTCTACCTCTTGATCAGCCCTTTCGATGCAGAGGAAGAAGACGCCTTGATCGTTTCCCATATCGTCTTTTCTTCAGCCATCCCTTCTTGTTCAGAATCTAAATGCACTCTCTCAGATTGATTCTAAATGTAGTGCTCCTCATCGTCTGATCCCGAAAATGGGACCTCTGTTAGTGACTGCGCGTAGTCTGTGCTACGCGTGCTCACCATGCACTAGTACCTACAAAATAATATATTTAGTTAAGTACAGTGCTAGACGAATATAGATTTCTAAAAAATAGACAATTAATTGCAAGAATTTAAAAATGTAATTAAAAGTAAAGGGTAGCCTAGAGTGGCCACTTATAGCACTCGTAGTGCCAACAATTGTCGTCTCCCCGGCAACGGCGCCAAAAACTTGACATGAATTTACCGTGCATAAAATGCAAGTGCACGCGTCAAAGTAATATAGGCCTTGTGAGGCCCGAGTCAAACTCAGGGAAATGTAATTATTGGTAGAATACTACTAACTACTCGCGATCAGGTAGACCGATTAAAATGTCTTAAGAGTTGATTGAAAAAGAAAAGAACAATAAAAGAAAACAGAGCAATCGATTAAATGTTTGGTTTAATCAATTCAAATGGAAATCTTTAGGATTGTGGTTTCACCACGGGTTCTCATTGTATTAATTCTTACACAGTTATTCTAATTTGTTTCTCATTCCGGATAGTGGCATGTATTTAGAATTGCTCACTTTCATGATACAATTCACTACCTAAATCTAGGTCGGTTCCACGGTAGTAGTAACATATACGCTAAACTAGGTGCATGAAGACCATACTCTGGGTTTCCACCATTAACTATACATCGCCTTGTTCAAAGGATTTATTAGTTAATGTGAATTTTGTCTCTTTTCAACTGTTACTTCTTCTTTCAAAGTAATTAAAGGCATTAGATTATCATTAGGGTGATCAATCATAATGATATAATGAAGAAAACGAAATCATACCATAGATTTAAGAGACAAATTATGAAATACTATGGTAAAAATGTCATACAACAATCACCCAGGCTACTCCCGGTCCTAACGATAAAGGGGATTAGCCCCGCATGTTCATCTCCATGAAAGACATAATGAGAGAAAGGGAAAACATGGGGAAAATGTGGATAAAAGTGATGTAACCCCTGAACGGAGGAGATTCGGGCATTCCTCGGCGTAGAATGAGCGATCTACAGCCTTTCGGTAAAGGAAAACTCCTTCTGCAGCTTCCAGAACGATTGGGGCATGGCTCTGGGCTCCGTTCTTCTCTCCTCTCCTCCTTGAGACTTGTGCAATGATTAATCACCTCCCCTCTTGCTTAGGGCCACCGTAATTAGGTATATGCACCACTTTAGATTGCCAAAAGATCACCACCGTCCGATTAGCAATGATCTGTAACAAAATCTGATCTGACAGCATCGATACCATCGACGCGGGTCGATGGTATCGACCCGTCTTCCTTTTTTTGATGTTTCATGCTGATGCAGATTTGATACCATCGACTTTAGTGTCGATGGTATTGACACCTTTAGGCGTCTCTTTTATCACCAATCCAACGCTGAAGCTGGCGAGGTCGATAGTATCGACTTTGTGTCGATAGTATCGACTAGTTGACTGCTGGCTCACTGTACGTGTCTCACGACCATCGACTTTAGTGTCGATGGTATCGACTCATCTTGGTTCCTTACGGCTATCTCACTGTGACCGAGTCGATACTATCGACAGATGTCGATGGTATCGACAGCTGCATATATTCGTTTTTCCTGAAAATCCAAGATAAATTCGAATCAGCCTTGCTCAATATGATCATTTATAACCAAAAAGATGAAATATAGTAGATTTGATACAAAATGAGATTATAGACTAAAGCGAGTGAATCATGCGATACTAACCACAAATGTGACTAATAAACATATAAAACGCATGCAAAACTAGTCTATAAAAGTGACTCATAATCCTCGCATCACCACAACCGTGGCCGGCCCTGCGACCTGTTGGTTGTGGTCTACAGTCTGCCTCTATAAATAAATGTCCCCACACTCATTGGAGAGGGGAACCTTGACCAAGGATGTCGATAGGTTGCTACTTCGAGATCTGAAGGTTCCCAGAGCCCCGTAGGAGAGTCTGGAGGTCTGAGAAGGCCAAAGAGCTCATCCTATGCCCTCCTCTTTAGCGAGCTTCCATTCTCCACCACTCTTCATCATCCCCTGGTGTTTGATCTCCAAAGACAGAAGCTGAGGAGAGAGATGACCCACATCCTCCACCTCCATTCACCCACCAAGCTGTTGTTCAGGGTAGATCTAGAGAGAGAGAGGATCAAGGAGTCTAGAAAGATCAAGTAGGAGGACCAAAGGACAAGATCCGTCCTATATGGAGGCTAAGGAGCGAGAACCTCCTCTCCTCTATGGGATAAATCTCTTCTTCTTCCTCTTTCTTCTACTATGTTCCTTGGTTTCTTGTACAATGATGTTCTTCCATCTTTATTCTGTGCCAACTATGCTTGTCCATGGCTATTTGAGCTCCTTCTTGGCTATGTAGCCCATTTTGGGCATTATGTACTTTTGCCTTAAGCAAGTAGATTGAATTCAGATCTAGTATGTTTCTTATTCTATCTTCCCTTTTTGGTTATGATTTCTAGTTTGGAGGTTGATTTCTTTTTTGCTTGAACTGCTATTTCTGCCTGTATTGAGAGATCTGTGTAGGAATAGTTAAGAGAAGATATTTTGGTTCAGAATCTGAGAGGAGGACGGTTCAAGGTCGTCCATCCCTAACATCCCCAGAATATTCTAAGACCCAAGAGGGTATCTAAGATATTCTCGAGTGTTCATCTGTCATCCTCAAGAGAGGTTTGATGGCTTATCACTGGGTTTTAGTCACGCTTTGTGAGAGCGAGTGGGATGACTCCACAGGGACAGACATGATAGTACGTACTATGTTTAGATATTGATTGCTTGCTCAGGTGTTTGAGGGTTGTCTATGCTTGAGAATGGGTGCATAGACTGTCCATCTTGTGGTTACATAGCCAGGAACTCCTTCTCTCTGATTAGTAGAATCTTTCGGACTCTATTTTGTTTTTTTTTACTTCGTGACAACCCACAAGACTAGTTCTAGCACCTACCTTTTTTCGACTATCAAATTGTCTTATCTGACTAAAGAATGAAATCTCTGGCATCCTAGACATCACCACGTCCCTGTGTTTGACCCCGTATATCTACTTCGAGCCCGTAATAAAAGTTGTGGGGGCTCTTGAAGGTTTCGGGATATAAATTCAAAGTCTGACTCGCCTTTTAGGCCGATCAACTTTTTAGCGCCGTTGTCGAGGACATGGTTTTCCACATTTACATGCCTAGAAGAATTAGTTCTGTCATTTTTAAGCTCGTATATATATGCATTGTTTTCTTTTATTTTAAACATACTTGTTCATATATAATGAATACATTTTCTTTTTCTTATACTTTTTCAGCCATGGATCTCGCTTCGGCAAGACAAGTCGGCTTGTCCACCTGTCCTCCCGAGTTTTTCCCCAGTTCTGACTACTGGCAAATAATTGAAGGTCGTTCTCTACAGCTAGTCAAGTTATACTCTCCTCCACCATTGTCATATGTTGAAATTCCAACAACGGAGACTGCTAGTCAGCCCTCGACTTTCGTGCTATCATGGGATCAATAACTTATTAAGGTAGTGGAGTTGGTTGGGGAAAGTATTCACACACTCACCTCCTTAGCTCCCCATCTCCAAGAACATGTCGATCCGCTCCAGGAATTATTAGATAAGTAGGAGTGTCAACTCTAAATAGCAACGGAGATTGCAGACCGTAGTAAAAGAATGCTTCAAACCACTAAGCAAGGATTCATCCAAGCACATCAGTTTGATACAGTGAGTCTCCGACAAGATTGCAAGGTGGAATTGATGAATCTTGAAAGCATTGCTATAAAAGTCCAACAGCTTCCTGATAAAGATGTTGAGAAAGGCAGGAAACTTCAAGAGATCATCAATTTGGTTACCATATAGTCACAAGCTCTACAACCTGGCGATGAAGACTTTAGTCATCAAGACCATTCCATTGGGCCTAAAGAGGAGTATGCCTCACCATCCTATTCATACCATCAACTAGATTCACCAGGATTTTTCTGTGAAGACCAACCCACTTGGGGAAGACCTTCATTCTATCCAGATGACCCAACTGATGAACCAATGGAAGATATGATTCATAGACATGAATGGTTCTATGATGACGATGACAAAGACTCTTGTCCTCACAATGATAGCCAAACAACCTCACATCTAAAAGGTTGGTTTGAGGAACTCGAGTCCGAAATTGACCCAGACCAGGGTGATATCTCTCATATTGGGACATGTCACTTCACTTCGAGCAGTATGCCAATCATGGTTTGGAATGATTTGTTCGATGAGGATGACGACGACTATTCCTCTCAATGGAGAGAATATACTGACGACGACGAGTTGGAGCAGCATGACCTGACATTTACCACCAACCCTTTATAAGGCTTGGTGGAACTCAAGGGAACAAGATGGGTGATCCACTACAACATGGTTTTCGAGTATGAAGACACCCTGGACCCCACAGAAGGCGACAAGCTTGGGCTGGAAGAACAACAAACATATTTTTATGGGGACACTTTTTGCTCAGAAGATGATTGGATGACTCAGACTGTACATGTTGACTTATCTGAGCATCCAACCTCAAGTTTAGAGATGGATGGAGGAGAGATGAGTCCTCTAGAAAACTTTCAACCTCTCCCCTCCATCTCATACTGTGTCAACATCCTAGGGCCTTCCCATTCATATCCATACATTGAAAGGTGACTTGAGGATGCTTTTCTGAAGAAGTCATCTCAGTGCAGTTCAAGACAAGTCCAGCACACGGATGAGTTCACTGAGTCATCATATTATATTCCTCTACTTTAGATTCAAAAGGGCCCTCACCTCCACCTATTCTGCTCCTATTATGAGGCGGATCCCTTCGGCAAGACATAGATGACACTAGTCCCAAAACTTAGGATTTGGGATCCCATTGTCGGTATCATGGGGCAACCACCCCCTTTCTTTTACCTCTTTCTTTTCTCTTTTTATTAAAATATTTTTTTCATTTTCTTGCTTAGTTAGTTTCTTTCCTCTAACTGCTTTATATTTCCTTGCATACATGCATCACTTTAGGACTTTAACAAGATTCCCACCCTAACTTCCATGCATTCCCACCCTACTATTCTAAGCTTAGATCTTTCTCAAGGACAAGCAAAATTTTAAGCTTGGGGTGGTAGGGCTCTTCGGCCTTCTATCTCTTCATCCTTCTAGCATGCATGTTTACTTCCTGCATTTAGCATAAATTTTCAAAATTTTCAACTTTGTAGCTTTGCAATTATGGCTATATGGTGTGAATCTAATTGATAAATGCTTGACTTTATGCCTAAATGCACAGTTTTCATCTTAAAACATTGCTTGACCTTTCGCTTGGCTTGCTCTTTGACTCTTTCCTTGAGTTTTGCAATAAATCTAAGGTTATGTTCCCTTTTCATAGCTTAAAGCTTTAATTCCCTTGATTTATGTTGTGTTAGACAAATCCATGGTAAAGGACTGTTGGAATGAGCTAAAACATGATCAAAGAATCCTAGTTGCAGTTTCACGAGCTTGCCTCTAGTCTAACGATTCTTGAATCATAATTGCAACTTTTCACACATCTGTCAAGCGGATCATGATGGGATTTGAGCTATAATCAAGATGAAGTGTTTTCCTTGATGGACTACGTGTCTTCTCACATTAGATTGAGTCAAAAAGATGAAAAATATAAAAAGTTGCAAAAGAGGCTTGGCCACCCACAAAATTCCAAAAGATCAGTATAGTTCTCACCCAAGCCTACAAATTAGAATGCAGAGAATAAAAGCTTGAGTGCGAATAAATGAGCGCTTGTTTTCTCTTTCAAGAGAGTTGAGGATGGTGCCCAGTTGGTGTATGACTGCGCTCATGAACGTGGGTATGTCGTGTCTGGTAGTATCACTCCAAAAGCTCATTAGAGAGTCACTAGGAAACCCTAGGAGACCTATGAGATCATCTCAGTAGCAGGGTTGGTTCGAGCGCAGTATGAGGAGTTCATCTCACTGCTTTGGGCCAACTGGCTCGGACTGCAGGGATTGTTTCTCATTACATGGACCAACCTGACACAGATCGGGATTCTCAAAAGTCATTAGAGTCTTTTTCTTTGCTTCTTAGGACATGAATAAGTGATAGGCGCGTTGTTTCCTGATTAGTATGCATGGATTCATAGTGATGGCTCATTTCTCATCACCTGCGTGATCACCTATGTGACAATTCTTTCATGTTAAATAATTATGATTCAAACCCTCATGAGTATTGATAGGTGGTAGTGAATTCGCTTAATCTTTCCTAGAAACTTTTTGATCTTGCTTTGGCAGGACAATGGTTGATTGGTGGGGTTTGTTCTGAAATGACATGGATCAGGAGAATTGATGCTTTAAACTATTTTTCTTAGCCTTAGCATCTATTGCCAAGCTTAATTTGGATGTTATCTTTTTGTTCTTTGAGCATGGTCTTGCTTGAGGACAAGTAAGTTTTAAGCTTGGGGTAGTTGATAACACCCAAATTTATGCATATTCTCTATGCTAGTTATCCATGGTTTTGTGTCGCTTTGGCCTTAATTGTTGGCGACTAGTACGTCAACAGGAGGGTGCGACTCCTTCCACTTCCTTGTGGGACAAGGAGAGTGGAGTTCCAGGTGGTCCGTGTGGACTACTACAGAGGCGGGAGGACACTGCCGCTTAGGAGGACAACTGTCATCCGACAGTCCGGTTCGAGTAGGAGTTGTCAGTCGCGGTGCGACCAGGAGCTGCACAGACACCGTCGAAGTCCGGAGTTGAAGACCGCGCATTGCACGAGGTATTGTCTCCGAGCAAGCCTCAGGACAAGGTATGATACCACAAACCATCCTTTCCTATTATATAGACGTTGACGCATTTCCTCGGTATGGGTTGGGGGAGAAATTTTTGTTTCCGCTGCCTTCTCTGTCTCCCCTAAAACCCAACAGTGGTATCAGAGCCACGTCAACTGCTCTATGTTTTAGGAATATCGATATGATCGATTTTGGTATGTCACCTTTATTTATTGCATACGATGCGAATAATATCGGCTTTATGCATGTCCAATCCTAAATCCACAAATCCCTTATTACATATATGATATATATTATTAATGCACTCGATACGCGTCGCCCTTAAACGAGTTTTGTGGTGGATGTGTGTAGCGTGATTATGGCCTATAAACCCCTATCTGTGTGGTTGTTTGTGGTTGCTTGCATCTCGATCTGCGCACCGATCTTCCCTCTCTTATTCCTGATGTAACTCGAAATAATTCGAGATTCTTTTCTACCTTTGCTCCCCCCAAATGTAACTCGGGGTTTCCTTTTTAAAGCAATGTAATAAATAGAATAGGATTTTATTTCATGTTATGTCAAAGACCGGCAGACATCAAGACGACTGCTCAGACGATCGGTTCAAGGAGTGAACCGATCGGTTGATGACCGGTTCGAGGAGCGAGACGAGCGGGTGGCGGACATGATGAGATGCACAACGACCAGGCGAACCGATCGGTTGGAGGAGCCAACCGATCGGCTGGTGGCACCCAGACGACCGGCTGGAGAGTACAGATCATTCATGTGATGAGTTGATCAACTCGGATGGCATGGCACATAGTTCATCTTGTACAGGTTGCATGTGATGTAGACCTAGATGAACGTGATTCCTCTTGGCTCGAGGAATCACATTAGGATGGCCATAATCATTGCTTTTTATCGTTTGTGCATGTTTTCTGTGGGATATAGCATGTATATGATACGTAATATGTATTGTGGTGATTGGATATGTATATGTATATAAAACCAAATCCCTCATTAAAATATTAAGTTTTAGATGCCTTCCAAATGCGACACACGTGAAAAGCTTGTTCGACCAAGTGTGGGCACGCCCTAGCGTGGTGCACCGTCTACCTCGTGGAAGCGTGAAGGATGAATGTGTGGGTCTGCCCTAGCAGGGTGCATATTCATCGTGTTTGCTTTGGGTCGGACTTAACAAGGTGATCTAGATGGGATCTAGTACCTTGAGGCATGGAGATGATCATTGCAAGGAGTTGTAGATGACATCTTATCAAGAGTTGCATATGATGCAATTGGCAAAAGTTGCCTACCTGAGAGATCTATGTTGTGGGTGACAGCCCTAGCTGGTCCATGGCTTAGAGGATTTCAGGATCTTGCCCACTAGAAGGTTGTACGCTGCAATCTTCCGAATTGATGGTGAGGGCTATCAATTTGAAGTAAAATAGTGGGAACGATAATTAATTAAAGGCCTAATTATATCGTCAAACTTTCAAATCAATCAAATAAGTCAAAAATGAGTTTTGGACTAAAATTGCATATTTTCCTTTTGTAGTTCAAATTGCAACAAACAACAACAACTTTTCTTTGCGATCGGTCCTTGACAAGGACAAGATAAATGGGACAAACTTCCACGACTGGTATCGGACATTGAGAATTGTTCTCACTCAAGAGCGTAAGCTCTATGTCCTGGATACTCCAATTCCAGAGGAACCCGCTCCTAATGCACCAAGGACAGAAAGGGATGCTTACAAGAAGCATTCTGATGATGCCATTGATGCAAAGTGCTTGATGCTATGTTCAATGAACCATGAGTTGCAGAGGCAACATGAGAACATGGGTGTCATAGAGATGATTCTGCATCTCAGGAACATGTATGAAGATCAGGCACGGCAAAAGAGGTACAATGTTTCTAGGGCGTTGTTCAAGTGCGTCATGACATAAGGAGATCCAGTTGGTCCTCACACACTCAAGATGATTGGGTATATGGAGAACCTGCAGAGACTGGGATTTCCACTGAGCCAAGAGTTGGCTACTGACGTGATACTGCAATCGTTGCCAGAATCTTACAGTCAGTTTGTGATGAACTACAACATGAACAACTTTGATAGGCCACTATCAGAGTTGTTGGGCATGTTGAGGACAGCCGAGTTACAGATGAAGAAGGACAAGCCTAAGTCCGTGATGGTGATCACGAGCAAGAAAGGCAAGTCCAAACGCAAGGGCAAGGGCAAAGCTAAGAAAGGTTCTGAAGCTAGCCAGGAGTCCAAGCCATCTTCAGCTCTCAAGGCCAAGGGAGGCGTGACAAAGAAAGGAAATTGCCACCATTGTCAAAAGCCAGGACATTGGAAAAGGAATTGTCCTCTCTACCTGGAAGAACAAAAGAAGAAGGAGGCGACTGAAGCCTCTACTTGAAGGTGTCATGTAAATAAACTTGTAACACTTTTGAGATATATGATATCAAGATGTAAAGTGTAAAGCATTCTTACTTGGGGCAAGTGTTGCCTTTATAGATAGGAATACTTTAGTTTATTTTCAGCCAATAAGGCATGTAATACAGTTATGAACTGCTATTTCATACTTGCCAATAGATAGAAACACTTTATTTTTGCATATTGTATGACAATGATGGCAATTAATAAAGTTGTGTTTTCAATCTTAAAGATATGATCTTTGTAGAAATGCCTTATTTATCTTGTGATATTTGATATGCATAAGATAAGACGATACCTAAAAGTTATAGATAACTCAAACAATTTAATTAGCATTAGTCATGAGAAATTCATTTCTAGTTTCCATGTGATGGATAAATCTAGACTCTTTTGGTTATAGAACCAGTAAGAGACATGAATATCTTGGACATGATTAATCAATCTTCACTAATGTAGTGGGAGAGTGATTATCCTATTAGGTATAATACATGTGATGTATTTACATACCCATTGGAATAAATGCTAATACTTCAAATGGTGTTTAGAGAAACACCAATATGAATATCTTGAAGAGTTCAAGACTATCATAAATGAAGTACAAGTCTGGTAAAGATTAATTCTTGATGAGATCAATGAATGAAATACTTGGACCATATGTTTGAGATCCTTATGAGTGATTATGATAATGTATCATAGTGAACTCATGATTAAGGCATGGTGATGTCTGAATCAAGAAGGAATCATACTCTAAGGAGTTAGAGAATGATTATCAAATAACTGAATTCTTCTTAATAAAAGAATACCCCACACTAATAAAAGAAATTAAGAATCACAAGGGTTGTGAGTTCTTATATCTTTAACAGATACACCTCAATTATCTATGTGATGAGTTGTTCATGTGATGAGTCAACTATCAAGATGAATATGAGGAACCAAATCTTGAGTTATGGTTTAAAACCATTACATCCTAAATGACTTCCATGTGAACCATAAGGTGTGACCTTGATGGTAGCACTCATTGGATCATATCCATAAGTGCAGAAGAGTCTTAAGTGTTAAGACACATGGATAACATTTTGAGAAGGATGATGCTTGTTGATTGCAACTTAATGACTAAGACATTTGGCATATGAGGAATAAAACCAGGATGTGTACGTGACACAACCTATAAGGTTTATGAATCCACTAATGCAAATGAAGTCTATAAGTTACAATGGACTAATCAATGTGATTGATTGATTACAAGCAACTCAAAATTGGATCTTTATTTTTATGATATAGTCAAAGGGTTTGACTGATATGTCAAAGATAAAGAAGGGATCTGTGATTTAGTGGGAGTGTGTTCACATTCCACATATTGATGTGAAATGGAAATGTTCTAGATTGGAAATCCGAATGTGGAAATTATCTTTAAGGAAGATAGAGATGTTTCCTATGTGATAGGAATAGAGATCTATAGAGATAGTTCTCGAAAAACTCTTGACTTGGAAAGAGAGAGCATACATTGGCAATCTGTACTGAAGTGTTCAGTATGCACAGATTCAGTGGGAGAAAACTTGTCCATATTACATGGAGTTAGTATCCCAAGGCCAAGTGTCCAATTCTTATGAAGAATGGGAACACTAAGAATAGATATGGATCTATTATGTATGTAATCATCACATTATCTTGCATGAATGACATGGCAAGAATAAAATGCATTCATCATCTTGTATGTAGGACATGGAAATATGATGTGCTCATCCTGATAACTCATATGTAGGACATGACGAGTGGATGTCTGTCTATTTCCAGTAAGGGTTACTGGAATACCATGAGAACTTGATAAGTGCTTGTGAAGTACTAGTTCTATGGAGATAAGGAAGAGTTCGATGTAAAGAGTTACATTGATGCGAACTTCCGAAAGGACAGAAAATTAATCGCAAAATATACATAAGATGTATAAAAGAGAATGTTTGTTGATAATTGAAAGTGTTCCAATAAAGCCATTTGAAAAAGGGAAATGTCGAGTATCTATGTGTTAGAGAACAGTAGTAGATACTATATGGATCTGGAGGTTCATAAGATGAACTTATATTCCACTCATTGATGATAAGTCTGGAATCCTTGATCATTCAATGTGGCTAAAGGTTAGCAAAGGAATACTAGATCGCATATTACGGCAACTCCATTTCATACGTATGACGTACAGTGAAGAGATGCGAGACATGCAATTTGTACAAACTTTGGCAAGGTGTTGTCATTACTCACTATGTTGGCACTAGAGCACAGTAACATGTGGGACATGTTTGAAGATCACTATGAATATGATTCATGGGTGATTGGCTCGCAGTGCAAGTGGGAGTCTGTTGGTATGTATGCCCTGAGAGCCAATCATGGGATGATTGGTGGGATACATTGAGATTGATTTGATAAACATCAAAGGCGAGCTTCCAATTCTTTCTGGTTCAGTCATATGAGATAGTGATAGAACAGATTGAATGTCTAGAGAATGACAGTACTCAATGACGTATGCCTTCAGGTTCAGGACCTGAACGATGAGATCATACGGATGCTAAGAGTTTGTACATTCTTGTTATGTCCCTAGTCGGATGTCATTGTGGAAGGTAGATAGACAGCAATGACACACAAGACTAGATTGTGGTGTTGGTTGATGACAGAATCTCATTAGTCATGATATAGAGATATCAAACCAAACACATAGGTACTTGTTAGAGAACAAGGTACCGGACAGACCCACCGTGAGTTTGACACATGGAACCATGAGATGGTAGTCACAGTCAGTACTCACAGTGATGGTGGTGAGTGTGATTCTTAGACCTGAAATCACTGCACTCAACACATGTCGTTGGGCACACTTTGACATCATCAAACGCAGTCCTAAAACATGGGTTGTTATAAAGGTGATGATTGGGTGGCTTTGACACATGGGGATTTTTAGGGGTGAGTGATAGATATGGGATTTGTCCCTCCTGAGGGAGTTTGATATCCATGGCCACTTGATGAGTAGGATTGAGAAAGGCGTGCACGCATGTGTGAATCAGTATGTGATACTGATGTCATACATATCTCTTCCAGTCTACTCTGAGATCAAGGAAGTGAATGAACGTTGACAGGATGACTGTTCCATGCCTCGAGTTCATTCGGGATATCAGTGACAAAGGAATTATACATTCGCTGTAACACCATTCACGGATTGTAGGATGAAAGTTGTTCTCCAACTTTCTACTTTCACTTGGGTAGCACTGATGTGTGACTAGGCACCGCTCTTTGCTTGTGAAGTCATAAGTGTTATGGACTTTCACTGCCAACGTGAAATGGACCTGCAGGGTCACACACATAGGATTTAACCTGGAAGAGGAGTTTTGTCCACAAAGCAATGTTTAGATTGATTACTAAAGGAGTTTAGTAGTTCAATTAAACACTCAATTAGTCGATGGCTCAATATCGTATGGTTCAAGGTATTAGACGCATTGATTGGAGTATCGGATTGATTGAAATCGCAATTGACTGATTTTGCCCAACCTGTGCTCCCAATCGATCGGCTCATGTGATGAACCGGTCGGCTGAGGTTGCTGAACCGGTCGGCTGGAGTGTCCAGGCCGATCGGCTCATGCCCAGGTTGAAACGACCAGTTCAAGGGTTGAATCGATCGGCTCAACTGGTGCAACCGACCAGTTGGGAAAAGTCATGTCGGCAAGAATTTTCCTTTGGTTTCAAATTGCCCAATTCGATTGGGAATAATATTGGTATTCGATACCAATTGGGAAAGAAACAAGGAAAGTCTTTTTGAGTCGATTTAGGACCATGAACTGATCGGTTCAGGGCACCAACCGATCGGTTGGAGTGCCCCAAACGATCGGCTCAGGTCCAACCGATCGGCTCAATGGCCGAACCGATCGGTTCAGTTGTGAACCGATCATTTCAAGTTGCGAACCGGTTGCTTTTTGTGGAAAATTCTCAAACCCTTCTACTCCTGCTTTAGTCCCGCATTGCCCGGGATGGAGAACCCTGTCCCATGACTCTACTATATATATAGGGGTATTGGGGGCTTCTCAAAGTACAGCTCAGTGCAACCAGTTGCTCTGCAAGTTGTCGTTCTCT
Source organism: Alisma plantago-aquatica (assembly GCA_963693085.1). NCBI lineage: Eukaryota > Viridiplantae > Streptophyta > Magnoliopsida > Alismatales > Alismataceae > Alisma > Alisma plantago-aquatica. The sequence continues at coordinate 127,568,236 of OY856415.1, forward strand.
CTGGTTTTGGTAACCGTGAGAGAGCCTGAGCAAGTGCTTCCCGCAAAAGGGAGGTGCAGCAAGGGAAGGACAACTGCAGTTGCAACAAGAGGCAGGAGAGCGTGTTGGCGACTAGTACGTCAACAGGAGGGTGCGACTCCTTCCACTTCCTTGTAGGACAAGGAGAGTGGAGTTCTAGGTGGTCCGTGTGGACTACTACAGAGGCGGGAGGACACTGCCGCTTAGGAGGACAACTGTCATCTGACAGTCCGGTTCGAGTAGGAGTTGTCAGTCGTGGTGTGACCAGGAGCTGCACAGACACCGTCGAAGTCCGGAGTTGAATACCGCGCATTGCACGAGGTATTGTCGCCGAGCAAGCCTCGGGACAAGGTATGATACCACAAACCATCCTTTCCTATTATATAGACGTTGACGCGTTTCCTCGGTATGGGTTGGGGGAGAAATTTTTGTTTCCGCTGCCTTCTCTATCTCCCCTAAAACCCAACATTAATATACCCTCTAATGCTTATGTTTTAGTTCTTTTATCTTTCCATAGATAAATCAGCTAAGATAGCCAATAAAGTAGCTTATATAGCCAGTTTTGGGACTTGCAAGTACCGAACCTGAGAAGACATCTATTCTCCAAAGATTTCTCCCCAAAACATGTTTTTTGCAGCAGTTATTCACCTCACCACGACTGTGGCCACCTGCCACAATCGTGGTCGTCCACCTTCACCACGACCATGGCCGCGCACCACGACTGTCGCCTTCATTGCCACGACCGTGGTCCCCTCCTCGACTATTGCAACCGTGGTGTAGGCCATGACCGTGGCCTTGTACCGTGACCGCGGCCTTCAACACCATGAACATGGTCTTCTCCTTTAATATTATGACCATGATGTAGGACACGACCATGGCCATCCACCACGACCTTGGCCATGTACCATGACTGCGGCCTTCAACACTGCGATCGCGGTCTTCACCTTCAATATCGTGATCGCAATGTAGGCCACGACCATGGCCATGTACCGCGACCGCGGCCTTCAACACCATAATTGCAGTCTTCGCCTTCAATACCACAACCACAGTGTAGGCCATGACCATGGCCATCTTCCATGACTGTGGCCATGTACTACGACTGCGGCCTTCAACACAGCGACCGTTGTTTTCTCCTTCAACAGCGTGACTGTGGTACCGGCCACGACCGTGGCCAACTGCCACGACCATAGCCATGCACTGTGACCTTGGTCTTCATCACCACAACTGCGGTTTTCCCTTCCACGACCGTGATCGTGGTCGCTCACCACGATCATGGTTGTGCACCGCAACTGCGGTTTTCCCTTCCATGACCGCGACCGCGGTCCCTCGCCATGACCTTGGCCTTCTTCCATGACCACGGTCGATGCCCTCCACCATGACCATGGCACTCATACCATGACTGCGGTCTTCATCACCATGACCGCAGTCTCCACTTCATGCACCACGATCACGGTATTGACCACGACCATGTCGGCTGCTGCTCTGAACTCTGAAAGTTCCCAGAGCCCCATGGGAGAGTCTGGAGGTCTGAGAAGGCCAAAGAGCTCATCCTACACCCTCCTCTTCAGCAAGCTTCCATTCTCTACAACTCTCCATCATCCCCTGGTCTTCGATCTCCAAAGGCAGAAGTTGCGAAGAGAGAATACTGACATCCTCCATCGTCCTCCACCTCTGTTCACCCACCAAGTTGTTATTCAGGGCGGATCTAGAGAGAGAGGACCAAGGAGTCCAGAAAGATTAAGGAGGAGGACCAAAGGATGAGATCCGGCCTATACGGAGGCTAAGGAGCGAGAGCCACCTCTCCTCTATGGGCTAAATCTCTTCTTCTTCCTCTTTCCTCTATAGTGTTCCTTGGTTTCTTATACAATGATGTTCTTCCATCTTTGTTCGGTGCCAACTATGCTTGTCCATGGCTAGTTTAGCTCCTTCTTGGCTATGTAGCCTGTTTTGGGCATGTTTATGTATTTTTTCCTTAAGAAAGTAGATTTAATTCAGTTCTAATATGTTTCTTGTTCTATCTCCCTTTTTGGTTATGATTGCTAGTTTTGTTGATCTCTTTCTTTCTTGAACTGCTATTTCTGCCTATATTGAGATATCCATGTAGGAATAGTTAAGAGAAGATAGTTTGGATCGGAATCTGAGAGGAGGACGGTTCAAGGTCGTTCTTCCCTAACATCCCCAAAATATTCTAAGACCCAAGAGGGTATCTATGATATTCTCAAGTGTTGATCTGTCATCCTCGAGAGAGGTTTGATGGCTTATCATGATGGGTTTTAGTCACGCTTCGTGAGAGCGAGTGGGATGACCCCATAGGGACAGACATGACAGTACGTACTATGTTCAGATATAGATTGCTTGCTCGGGTGTTTGAGGGTTGTCTACGCCTGAGAATGGGTACATAGACTGCCCATCTTGTGGTTACATAGCTAGGAACTTCTTCTCTCTGATTAGTAGAATCATGCGGACTATGTTTTGTTTTGTTTTCTTTGTTTTGTTTTACTTTGTTACAACTCGCTAGACTAGTTCTAGCACCTACCTTTTTCCAACTATTGAATTGGCTTATCTGAATAAAGAACGAAATCTCTGGAGTCATAAACATCATCACGTCCCTGTGTTCGACCCCGTATATTTACTTCGGCCTCGTAATAAAAGTTACGGGGGTCCTTGAAGGTTTCGAGTTATAAATTCAAAGGCTAACTCACCTTTTAGGATGATCAGTCATGCAATCTATTTCCATTACACCTAGATAATAAGAAAAAAACACCGGTGTACACGTGTGTATCTATGATAAGTACATGTCATGTATGTTCACAGTTTTCAATCTATAGGATATCTCATTTCTCGCCCTCCTGAATCTGCATTCCATACTACAAAATAGAAGAGGGATAAAAGAAAGACTTCGAGAATTACACAACTCTACACCTAGTTCAGAACATCTAGGTTCTAACCTAGAGGGTAAGTCAAAGCTAGTCTCTAAATAAGAACTTATTAAGTGTCTAAGTTTCAAATGCAAGGTTGGGTTTGGTTTGTATTTTATGATGAGCAAATGTTTGGTGTGTCTATTCTTCATGCTCAGATACCATCTATGATGGAATCAACCCCCCCCCACTTCTGAAACCCCATGGGTTTCGAGAAGGTGGGTGCATTTCCGTCATGTAAAACTCCTTATTTTTTTATCAACATTGACTAAACACTATTAAAATAGCATCATGGACTTGTGGTTTAATATTATAACTAGGATTTACTTAAAGCACGTGATTGGTTTTCTACATCTTATTTCTATAGACAAAGGATGTCCAAAAAATCTATCTTTGTGAAAAAAGTTCACATTATTTTGTTTTTAAAACACATAAACAATATTAATACATTCACATAATTCAATTAGCGTACATGTACGTCAACCATTAGTAAAATAGCATTTCTTTGTACTATTCTCTGATTCAAATAGAGGGCATATCCTAAATATTTTAGCTATGAAATCTCATTAGACTCTACGTTTAATATTCTCATAACATAATTTTTTATTCATGCTTTCCTCCATGGAATATATCACACATGAACATAAAAGGAATGGTTCTATCTTAAGGACTCATAAAAAAATCCATCTTAATTGGAATACAAAAAGTTCATTAAGTAGAAAGAGCTTTTAGGAAATAAGTAAGGAATGACAAAAGTTGGTAGTATGAAGAGTATGAATAAAAATAGCCTCCAATATCCAAATGTTACACATTATTTGATGAAATTTACATGTGATAATATTTAATCTAGAAAACTATGAAGAATTCAGAGTAACATGAATTTGACACTTCATGTATGACATTTATGATTCAGAAAATATGCATCCTCACCCTATTAGAGAATGATTACATCAAGCTAGGTTTAAGTTAACCAGGGGGTAGCTATCGCCAACCTGTGTGCTAAATTTTGGAAGTGTAATTCCATTAGACAAATACGAACCATTGAAAGTACTAACAATAGCAATTATGTGTCTGGGATCCAAGTATACTATAGTTGGGGGTGTAACACCCCTCCAAGTACATAGAAGTTATCTTAAGAAAATTGATTGCTTTTTAAAACATGGGCCACACATCTTGGAGGAATATCACAAAACTTGATATGTTTTGTTGACATGAAACCACCAATGTAAACGGACCATGATTGTGACCCCCCCATAGTAGTGTAAACCCAAGTTTCCCCCAAATACCTGCACATCAAGGGTCGCAAGGTAATCTCACGTAGAGGCCAAGCTACGTGATGGGACCATGGATTGTTGATATTGCACAATTGGGGATTCAAACTTGGGTCCCTACTCTGGGGAGCTCGTGCCTTCTCCACAACTAGCCCTATAAATGGATATTCGAAAACCACAAATTCCAATTTTGTATCTAAAATTTGGATAAAATTTTTACAACTATAGAATTTAGATTGGATTTCAGATATCGAATTTTAGATCCTATAATTTCAAATCTGAAAATTTCAGATTGGAATATTGATGTATCCTCTACAAAAACATCTAGATTCGACAAATATATACAAATATTATTAATGTATATTATTTATATATAGAAACATGAAAATATAGGTATTTTATTATATATGTTCAATGTAATATCATTATTTTCTATATATAATGTATGTATTTATATTAAATGTATGATTTTAGGTTTGTATCGAATATTATCCATTTGGGTAACATTCAAATGTTAACATATGATATTTGTCAGTTGAAGGATATATGTTCAATGTAATATCATTAATTTCTATATATAATATATGTATTTGTATTAAATGTATGATTTTAGGTTTGTGTCTGATATTATCCATTCAGGTAATATTCGTATGTTAACATATGATATTTGTCAGATAAAGGATCGAACTTTCTTTTTTGACTTTGGGGTATTGAGTATAGTAGTATCCGCTTTGTACTCGATCCGTTTATAGGTCTATCCACAATAAGATAAATGAAACATTTAACCTTGATAAAAGTTAGATTCATACCATTGTTTTTGAAAGGAAGACTCAAGGTGTAAAATATAACAACCTATATGTAAAATATAACATATGATGGTAACTACAAACTAATGAATAAGAAATTGATTTCTAAAGTAGATAGTGGATCTTCTTGAGTCATAGATGGAACCCCACCAGGCTAAGTCTTAGTGATCATATGTTGTTGAAGATCTTACTTTAATTCTCCTCTACTCTTTGACCTAGGAACATCTAGTCCTATAGACATATGAAAGCAAATACATGCATTAGTCAACAACACTATACGCTCTATAAGGAGAAAAACAATTATTAATAATTTGAAGTAAAAGAATGATGACATGTCTTAACATAAAAAATCTTAAAAGATGTTATATACATTACATAACTAAATTTATAAACATTATTATAAGACCTCTCTATGTCATTGCCCACATGATGCACATTAGGTCGGGCATTTTTAGGAAGCCCAAAATGATCATAGATCTCCCTTGTTGTAAGAAACATATAAAAAGTAACTCAAATATTTTCTCTTTAGTGTTAGCATCATTATTATAATCTAGACATCAATCTAATTAGTCCTCCATCCCATAATTGCACCAATGTGCTCATCATTTTAGTTAAGGCTTGTCCTAATTGCACCAAAGTACATCATCATGCCATGAAGGCCAATAAGGATAATGAGGAATAATACACAGCATTAGTATATTATATTCATCATGGTTAGGTTGCTCCCTCTTATTCCTAAAAATATCATTGCATAATGAACATGAAACATAATTCAATTACATGAACATATTTACATGACAGTAATCTTAATTTACTAAGTATTGGTGATAAGCATAGGGTATTTCAACATAACAACAATGCAACATTATCATTATCTCAATAATGTTTCATGCACTTGGAAATTTGAATACATAAGCGCAATTCATATATAACATGCAATTCATTCATTATACTTGTGTATAATGGCATGAAATTCTTATTAGAAGCAAAGAAACTCCTAGATTATAGTTCTTAGGATTAGTTCAACTATATTTTCACATAAATATACATTTTAAACAAACTCCTACACCCTAATCTTAGTAATAGAGATAAATAGGGTATGGTCAATGAGATTTAGAGTATGAAAAATGTAAATGAATTTCCTCCCAAAAACATTTCCAAACAAATTAGATTCTATATTCTAATGATCAATGTATTCATTATGAATCTCTAAAGACATGATCAATCAAAAAATCTAGAAAAAAATTCATTTTCCCTTTTTAGATAAATAAAAAACACAAACAAAAAGATCTTGACACCGGCTCCATAGTGATGTAGAACCACTAAAAGATGTTCACATAGTCAGATTCCACCAACAACTTATGTACGGTCAAGAAAAATGTATTATACTAAAAAAAACAAATGCCATAATCGAACAGTGAGGTTTCAGGGTGGGAGGGTAGCTATCTCCAAAAGATATTATGAACCTGAAAGTAACTTGTCTAGTCACAAATGATGGGACCTGGGACACATGCTTTCTAAACACCTAGTTTACCACCTCTTTTACAACTGATAATCTTCATTTGATGGTACCTTGCACTTCATATGGTAAAGACAAAGTGGTGTGGCTACACAATCCTGATGGGAACTTCTCTTCAAGCTCTTCTTATAGAATCCTTTCCAACTCAAATGACACGTTCAACCTAAAGCACTTTTCTGAAATCTGGGACTTACCTATCCTGCATAGGGTGAAGACTCACCTAGGGCTCAAGCACGGGAATAGATTGCTAACGAATGAGTTACAGCTAAAGAACAAACTCACAATGTCTAGTCTCCATTTGAGATGTCAATTGGCTAATGAAATCACTCTCCATGCCTTGTGTGATTTTACTGATGTTAAAAAGACATGGAGGCTTCTCCTTCCGATAGATGCCCCAGATTTCTTCATCACTAGTTTGCTTCAAACTTGGAATGGATATAATCTTAAGTCAATGAGTAATAATTAAGGTTAGAGAGGGTTTTTTGTGGTTACTAGTTGGCTTATATGGAAGAATAAGAATTCCCTCATCTTCAAAAACTATGTGCAATCACCTAACGTGCTAGTGCTGATTTATCGCATGGAGGCCTCGAAAACCCTAGCATTCCAAAATCCAACATGTCCTTCTCCACTGCATGTGTCCTCTCAGTGAACACTTTCTTCATCTCTAGTAACACAACATACTTCATGTTGACACTATAGTTTCCTCCAAGGATAACTTATCTTCCACAAGTCTTATTTTGTGAGACTACAAATTCCAATGGATCAGAGGAGCCATGATATCCTTCAAAAATGTTGACCCCGTGTGAGGAGAGATATACACTATTCTTGACGCCCTTGCCTTTGCTTTAAAGAATGTCTCATCACAAGCTATCATTTTAAGTGACTCCAGTAATGCATTTATCTAGATATATGATCGTCTAGAAACCCCAACCAAGTACAGGCTATTAGTCTTGGAAATACAATCCATATGGAAAAAGACTACCATCCAAAGGGTTTATTGTTTGTGAATGAACCATAATAAATGTGCAGACCAACTAGCCAAGCATTGCTTAAAACAGCCACAGTCACGATCCCAATGGATCTCTTGCCTTCCCTTCATATTGAGTATCTACTTGGAAGAAATCCAATATTTTCATCTTATTCTAGAAGTAATCCCAAACAGTTAAGGTCCCCTAATATAATTTCGATAACCCCCAATATTGTTACAAAAAAAGACCCAAATTCCTAAGCAAACGTGATCAAATTATCAGTCAAACCATGGAAAATGATAAAATCAAACATTATGATGTTCGTTAAACTACTTTTTGAAGTTTGGAATGCATAATGTCAAACTATGGACATTTTTGGCTTTCCCATTGTCTGATGAGTGAGACCCATATGGCGCTCCACTCGTTACTTATTTTAGGAAGAAACCCATCCAATCCAAATGCGCCATCAAGTATGATGGAAGAAAGGAACCTTCATTTCTCAAATCATGATACATTTAAAAATGTAATTTGATATCATTAAAGAATTTCAACCATTCATAGTCACAAAATATTACTATTCAATTACTCACATCAAAGGGAATTACAAATATGAATGTAAAAACTACACTAACATGAAGGACCAATTGAAGTGGAAAATTTGGCCATCTCAAGATTTTCTTAAGACCCCATATATTGTTTAGTTATCATATACCTAGTTTGTTTGGGAACAACACATAAAAAATGAATAAAGAAAAGGGTACATGTAAGACCCTTAACATGTATTTATGGTTAAACATGCTTGCTTATTCTAATTGGGTGCTTAATCTATTAATCAAACCCTAATTTATGATTTTATATCATTTTACTAAGCTAAGTTTCAAGTTTGGTCCGTTTTGGACATTGTTTGATTAAGTTTTGCAATTTATGTGCTTCTATGGACCTTGATGCAATTCTCTCATATCTGGGGTTTTATCTATAATTTTTTCATGTATTATGTTCCTCATAAGTGTTCATGAAATTGTTAGAGTGAATATATACTTAAGTTGTTTTGTCTATTTACTTAAGTCATGTATTCTATTTGTAATATGGGCCCAAGTGTGTCCTTGGCCCATTAGGGTTTGTCTAAGTGTCAGTATGCTTCCCCCTTCTCCTATCTATAGGAAAGGGTGGTTTCCTCCTTTCTATCAAACAATAAGAAAACACTCTACATTTTTGGGGTTTTTCCCCACTAATATCTCATTTTCCACATGTTATCAGAGTAGCCGGTCTTGTTCTTCCCCTAACCCTAAGAGAGATAGCACAAAGGAGAGTGCCTCCCCTTGTAGGCAGTCCATGTTGCCTCTAGGCATTACTGATGGCTGCTAGTAGGGATTTCCCATTCCTGCCTCTTGTTGGAATCGACTCCATCTTCAACAACAACAAGAATCTTCCTACAAAGTTGTTAGATCCAGATCTAAAAGGGTCACAATGCCTCCATCAACCTAGCTTGCTAATGAAGTTGTCATTATCTTATTTGCCGCCATCATCACAGATCTACACCACCATTACGAACTCTATCATCGATCTACTCAGTGCATCCACCCCTATTGAGATCTAATCCTAAATCAAGGAAAAGATCACCTATTTTTGCTAATATTGAGGATTTTTCATCCTCTATTGCTTTGGTGGAGATCCGGAAGGATTTCCCCTTCTTTTGTTGTTGTTGCTAGGGTTTTTCTACTGTTGACACGGCGTGTCTTTTTTTGGACATGGCGTGTAGGCAGTATTCTACTTATTTAGGACTTCATTTGTTGCTTTTAGACATGGCATGTCACTTTCAGATATGGCGTATCATCTTTTTGACACGACATGTTGTCTTATTCTACCCCGAGCTTCATTCATCTAACACGACGTGTCCTTTGAACGACACATCATATCATCAGCTTCTGTTGGTGCTGACTACTACTATTACGCTACCAAACATGGTGTGTCTCTTCATCGACACGGCGTGTCGCCTACTACTGCTACTTCCTATGTCAACTGACACATCATGACACTCAATGACACGGCATATATGTTGCTACCTATTGCTACATCTTGGTGTGCTACAATGATTCTATCATATGGCAAAGGTATCTATACATGGTGTGTCCCTTCTTTCTCTTACCAACAACAATTATCTTCCCATTTTCAGCATTTCTATCATTTTATTTACACCCCCTGTCTTCAAACCCTACATAACTTTTTCCTACCTCCTCAATACCTATTCATCCTATTGATTAATATTCTGGTAGTGTATCTTCTCTTTCTACTGAGTTCCATTCTGATAGTCTTCTTTTTGTTCTTCTTGTCCTACTCCCATATTATTTCCTGACCTAACCAAAAAAAGTTGTGGGGGCTCCTCCCCCGCACCTCCATTTATTTTTCTATCTAGATCTATGTAATCGGGTCCTTTTGCACCTTGACTCGCATTACCAGTTACCTCCTCCACATATTTTCCTATACAACCTTGCCTCTACCATTGTTTTTTTTACTCTCCATGCTAGCCACTCTCTTCACTCTTTTTCTGGTTGTTGTGAGGGGGGAGAATAGAGTATGAAGAGTAGAGGGAGAGATGAAATCGAGGAGAGATGAAGGAAGATGAAAAAATTAGTTATGTTGCTACATGGAACTTTTTCCACTACTGATATATGGATTGTTATTGTATGATGTTACTTTTGCATATATGTGGATCCTTCTATTGTTATGTGGATTGTTCATGATTGTGCTACTGCTATATGGAGATTTCTACTGCTATAATTGCTTATTCATCATCTACCTAAACTATTTCTATCAAGTTACATATTGGGACGTCATTGTTTCTACTTATGCTATGATTAGCACATTTTACTTGTTCTATGCTTTTGCACTATTTGTTGTTCGTTCTTTCTTTGCACGTTGACTTTATACTATGAACCAGCACTCTCTAGACTCTATAGATCAGCACTCTCTGGACTTTGACACCTAATACCATGATGGATACTTTATGAAGAGGGAAGTGATGAAGACTTTTGTTTCCTATTTTACATAGATCTTCGTCTACATTGCATATTGGAGTTATTTATTTGGTAGCTACTTTTCACACTAGTCTTTTATCCACCTATTTCATCAATTTTTGCTTTTGTGTGCCAACACTCCTTGGCTTGTTCGTTCTTTGCGCATGTTGACTCTTCTTATATGTGTTTTGTTTGCACATTGACTGTTGTTGCTTCTTGTGACCTAGCACTCTCTAGGACTTGTAATCCAGCACTCTCTAGTGACTGCTAGGACGATTGTGATAAAGATCTTGGTGCCTATCTACTAGTATTTCTGTTACTCTAGATGCCATTATGATGATCAAGAAGCCTCTATGCCTGTCGACATATATGTTGCTTTGTAGTATCTACTTGAGGGGGGTCTTCGACTATTTGAATGCTTGAGTGACCTATTGTAATGTTGAGTGGGAGTAACTTTTGTACGGGCGTGGTTATCTTTTTGTTCTATTTGGTCTATCCATCTATCTGTCTATTTGCAAGTTGACTTGGGATTTCTCAAGTTCCAATTTGAGGGGGAGTGTTAGAGTCTATATACTTAATTTGTTTTGTCTATTTACATAATTCATTTATTCTATTTTTAATATGGTACCAAGTGTGTCCTTGGCCCATTAGGGTTTGTCTAAGTGTCTATATGCTTCCCCCTTGCTCGATTTATAGGAAAGGGTGGTTTCCCTCTTTATATCAAGCAATAAGAAAACACTACACTTTTGGGGCATCCCCCCACTTATATCTCATTTTCCACAAACATATTTGATTTAGTTGCAGCTATAATAACCTAGATGCACCACCAGATGTGTGGTGTTTTGTAATTTATGGTGGAAGACCTAGGGTTTCTCACCTAAGTACCTCAATCAATGGTTTTTCCATGTAATCTAGGAATCTGATGGTTTCTCTATCAAGTGAAGGACATGATGGTATCCCCTTGAGGTATGGGATTTGATGGTTTCCTCTAGAGGCAGAAGAATTGATGGTTTTCCATGTAGTATGCACCAACTGTGGTGGATCAGGGTTTACATATCGCTAAGTATAGGCATGATCTGATGACTCTTTTGATGACACAACTTGATGGTTCACCTAGGTTGCCAATAGATGGCCCTCCTAGGTTGACAACTGATGGCAGACCTGCTTTGTATGGATGTGAGTTTTCAACCTTTTGATACATGGCATGCATGCCATCAACCCTCAACCACCTTCCTCTCTCATCCTAAGCCTTATATGCTCCTCTCCACTCTCCTAAACAAACTCTTTTGCACCCCTTCATCTCCTTCTTGTTGCTTGAGAGGTTTGACCCTCTTTCTCAGTGGAAGAAGAAGAGCTCTTTGTTGGGTTTTAGGGGAGACAAAGAAGGCAGCGGAAACAAAAAATTTCTTCTCCCAAACCCAGAATAAAGGAATCGTGTCAACATCTATACAATAGGAAGATGGTTTGTAGAGGCATACCTTGTCTCGAGGCTTGCTCGAAGACTTTACCTCGCGGCTTGTGCGGTCTTCCCCTCCAGTCTTGGACAGTGTCTGAGCAGCTCCTGGTCTCACCGGGACTGTCAAGATTGACAGCTATCCTCTGAGCGACAGAAGTCTCCCGCCTCTGAAGTAGTCTACACAGACCACTTGGAACTCCGATCTCCTTGTCCCACAAGGAATCGGAAGGAGTCCACCCTCCTATCAGTGTACTAGTCACTAACACACTCTCCTCCAACCAGTTGCTTTTCTGCAGTTGTATTTCCCTTGTTGTGCCTCCCTTATCGGGTAGCACTTGCTTGGGCTCTCTCTCAGTTACCAAAACCAGAGAGAATGACAACTTTGCAGAGCAACTGGTGTTCTGAGTTGTTGTACCTCAGAAGCCCCCACTACCCCTATATATATAGGAGGGTCATGGGACAAGGTTCTCTACCCCGGGCAATGTGGGATTAAAGCAGGAGTAGAAGGGTTCGATATTTTCCTCAAAACAACCAACTGCACCACCTGAACCAATCGTTTCATACATGAAATGGTCGGTTGGGGAGTTGAGCTGATCGGTTCACACCTCAACCGATTTGTTGGGGCACCTGAGCCGATTGGTTCATGATCCTGGTCTAACTCAAATTGACTTTCATATTTGTTTCCGATTAATCAAATATTAATCCTTGTCCAAATCAAATTTGTATAAGTGAAACAAATTGTATTTGCAAAATAGTCTTCGCACTTTCCAAACAATCTCGGTTGGTCACACAAACTGACCGGTTCAACAATTGAGCCAATCATTTCATGACACATGAGACGATCGACTCATAACTTGAGCCAATCGGTTCAGCAACCTGAGTCAATCGGTTCATCCCATGAGCCGATCGGTTGGGGTAGCAGACTATGCAAAATCAGTCAATCGTAGTTTCAATCAATCTGATACTCTAATCAATCAGTCCAACACCTTGAACACTATGATATTGAGCTATCAATTGATTTAGTGTTTAATTGAACTACTAAACTCCTTTAGTAATCAATCTAAACATCATTTGTGGATAAACCCCTCTTCCAGGTTAAATCCTATGTGTGTGACCTTGCAGGTCCATTTCACGTTGGCAGTGAAAGTCCATAACAGTTATTACTTCACAAGCAAAGAGCGGTGCCTAGTCACACATCAGTGCTACCCAAGTGAAATAGAAAGTTGGAGAACAACTCTCAATACTACAATCCATGAATGGTTTTACACTGAATGTATAATTCCTTTGTCACTAATATCCCGAATGAACTCAAGGCATGGAACAGTCACCCTGTCAACGTTCATTCACTTTCTTGATCTCAGAGTAGATTGAAGGAGATATGTATGACATAAATATCACATATTGATTCACACATGCGTCCGCACGCCTATCTCAATCCTACTCATCAAGTGGCCATGGATATCAAACTCCCTCAGGAGGGACAAATCCCATATCTATCACTCACCCCTTAAAAGCCCCATGTGTCAAAGACACCCAATCATCACCTTTATAACAACCCATGTTTCAGGATTACGTTTGATGATGTCAAAGTGTACCCAACGACATGTGTTGAGTGTAGTGATTTCAGGTCAAAGAATCACACTCACCACCATCACTGTGAGAACTGACTGTGACTACCATGTCATGGTTCCATGTGTCAAACTCACAGTGGGTATGTCCGGTAAACTTGTTCTCTAACAAGTACCTATGTGTTTGGTTTGATATCTCCATATCATTACTAATGAGATTCTATCATCGACCAACACCACAATCTAGTCTTGTGTGTCATTGTTGTCTATCTACCTTCCATAATGACATCTGAATAGGGACATAATAAGAATGTACAAACTCTTAGCATCTGTATGATCTCATCATTCAGGTCCTTAACCTGAAAGCATACGTCATTGAGTAATGTCATTCTCTAGACATTCAATCTATTATATCACTATCTTATATGACTGAACTAGAAAGAATTAGAAACTTTCCTTTGATCTTTATCAAATCAATCTTAATGTATCCCACCAATCATCCCATGATTGGCTCTCAGGGCATACACACCAACAGACTCCCACTTGCACTGCGAGCCAATCACCATTGAATCATATTCATAGTGATCTTCAAACATGTCCCACATGTTACTGTGCTCTAGTGCTAGCATAGTGAGTTATGTCAACACCTTGCCAAAGTCGGTATTAACTGCATGTCTCTCATCTCTTTGTAGTGCGTCACACGTATGAGATGGAGTTGTCATAATATGCGATCTAGTATTACTATGCTAACCTTTTGCCACATTGCATGACAAAGTACTCCTTACTTGTCATCAAAGATCAGAATATCTATAAGTTCATCTCATGAACTTCCAGATCCATATAGTATCCACTAATGTTCTCTAACACACGGATACTCGACATTTCCTTTTAAAACGGCTTTATTAGAACGTTTCCTTATATCAACAAACATTCACTTTTATATATCCCATATATATATTGCGATCAATTCTCTATCCTTTTTGGAAGTTCGCATCAGTGTAACTCTTTACAGTGAACCCTTCCTTATTTCCATATAACTAGTACTTCTCAAGTACTTATCAAGTTCTTATGGTATTCCAGTAACCCTTACTGGAACTAGACAGACATCCACTCGTCATGTCCCACATACAAGTTATCAGGATGAGCACATCATATTGTCATGTCCTACATACAAGATGATGAATGCATTTTATTCTTGCTATGTCCATACATGCAAGATAATGGGATGATTACATACATGATAGATCCATATCTATTCTTAGTGTTCGCATTCTTCATAAGAATTGGACACTTGGCCTTGGGATACTAACTCCAAGTTTTCTCCCATTAAATCTGCGTATACTGAACCCTTCAGTATAGATTGCCAATGTATGCTCTCTTTTTCAGGTCAAGAGGTTTTCGAGAACTATCTCTATAGATCTCTATTCCTATCACATAGGAAATGTCTCTATCTTCCTTAAATATAATTTCCACTTTGAATTTCCATTCTTAGAACATCTCATTTCACATCAACATGTGGAATGTGAATATGCTCCCACTAAATCACAGATCCCTTCTTTATCTTTGACATATCAGTCAAACCCTTTGACTATATTATCAAAGTAAAGATCACAGTTCTGAGTTGCGTGTACTCAATCAATCAAATTGATTAGTCCATTGTAACTTATAGACTTCATTTGCATTAATGGATTCATAAACCTTATTGGTTGTGTCACGTACACATCCTCGTTTTATTCCTTATAGGAATGTGGTTTTAGTATCCATATTCCAAACCTCTTAGTCATTAAGTTGCAAGCATCATCCTTCTCAAAATGTCATCCATGTGTCTTAACACTTAAGACTCATTCGCACTTATGGATTTTATCCCAATGGGTGCTACCATCAAGGTCATACCTTATGGTTCACATGGAAGTCATTTAGGATGTAATGGTCATAAACTATAACTCAAAATTTGGTTCCTCAAATTCATCTATATAGTTGACTCATCATATGACCAACTCATCACATAGATAATCGAGGTGTATCTGTCAAGGATATAAGAACTCATAACTCCTTGTGATTCTTAATGTTCTTTATTAGTGTGGGGTATTCTTTATTTAAGAAGAAATTAGTTATTTGATAATCATACTCTAACTCCTTAGAGTATGACTCCTTCTTGATTTAGACATCATCATGCCTTAATCATGAGTTTACTATGATGCACTATCATAATCACTCACAAGGTTCTCAAACACTTGGTACAAGTATTTCATTCATTGATCTCATCAAGAATTAACACTTTACCAAATTCACACTTCATCTATGATATTCTTGAACACTTCAAGATATTCATATTGGTATTTCTCTAAACACCATTTGAAGTACTAGCATTAACTCCAATAGGTATGTAAATACATCACATGTATTATACCTAATAGGATAATCATTCTCCCACTACCACTAGTGAAGATTGATTAATCATGTCCAAGATATTCATGTCTCTTACTGGTTCTCTAACCAAAAGAGTCTAGATTTATCCATCATATGGAAACTAGAAATGAATTTCTCGTGATTTATGCTAATTTGATCATTTGAGTTATCAATAACTTTTAGGTATCATTTTATCTTATGAATACCAAGTACCACAAGATAAATAAGGCATTGCCACAAAGATCATATCTTTAAAATTGAAACATCAACTTTATTGAGAGCTATCCTTGTCACAACAAAATGCAACAATAAAGTGTTTCTATTGGCAAATTGAAATAGCAGTTCTCAACTCTATTTTGTACCCTTTAGGCTGAAATAAACTGAAAGGTACTCCTATCTATGGCAGCAATACTTGCTCCAATGATGAGTACTTCTTTCTTGGTCCTTTCACAAAGGTTGTCACTTCTTTGTAGATCTTACATATCATATATGTCAGATCTTCATCTTGGTATCATATACCTCAGAAGCGGTTCATTTCAATATACCTTAGGTGGAGATCTTCATCCCCTCCTTCTTCTTCTTTTGTTCTTCCAGATATAGAGGGCAATTCCCTCGTTCACCCTCCCATGTGCCTTGAGGATGAAGACGACTTGGATTGCTGGCTAGCATCAGAATGCTTCTTTGCTTTGCCTTTGTCCTTGCCTTTAAGACTTACCCTTCATTGATCATATCAAATATAGGGGTTTGTCTTTCTTCATCTTTGCCTCTATTGTCCTCAACATGTCCAACAACTTTGTCAACACTAGTCAAAGTTGTTCATGTCATAGTTCATTATGAACTGTATGATTCTCACAACATTTGCAGTATCATACCAATAGACAACTCTTGGCTCAGAGGGAATCCTTCTTAGTCAGGTTTTTCCACATACCCAATCACATTGAGTGTGTGAATACCTTACTAGATCTCCTTCTGTCATGACATACTAGGATAGTGTCTTGGAGACATCATATGTCTCATGTTGTCTCTGCAACTCATAGTTCAGAGAACACAACATTAAGCACTCCACATCAATGTCATCCTCGGTATGCTTCCATAAGCATACTTTCAGCTGTTGGTGTGGTGGGATCGAGTTCATCTGGTTTTGGTATAAATAGGACTTAGAGCTTTCCCTCTTCGATTTAGAACACTTCTCAACGTCCTAACCATTCGTGGAATTATTCCCATTATTTTGTTGGTCTCAAAGATCGATCGCAAATAAAGTGATTATTATTTGTTGATTAGCCATTTATTGTACAAAAGGAAATATATGCAATTTAGTCCAAAACTCAATTTTGACTTATTTGATTGATTTGAAAGGTTGACGATATAATTAGGACTTTAATTAATTATCGCTCCCACTATTTTTTTTCAAATTGATAGCCCTCACCATCAATTACGGAAGATTGCAGCATACAATCTTCTAGTGGGTCAAGATCCATATTTCATCAAGTCATGAGTTAGCTTTGGTTGATCGCCCACAATCTTGACTATTTAGGTAGGCCATCATGCCAATTGCATCATATGCAACTCTTGATGAATGAACATGCACAACACCTTGCCATGAACATTCCATGCCTCTGGGCTTAGATGCTCTAAGAATCACCAGTTAAGTCTAACCCAAAAGCCGACACGATAAACATGCACCCTGCTTTGGCAGAACCTACATGTTTACACTTCACACTTCCATGAGATAGACGGTGCACCACGCTTTGGTGTAAAGTATGCTTGGTCGATCAAGTTTTTCATGTGTGTCGCTAATGGAAGGCGTATAAGACTTAATATTTAGATGATGGATTTATTTTTATAGGTACATATACATATCCAATCACCACAATATATAGTATGTATCATATACATGCTATATCCCACAGAAAACATGTGAAATGATAAAAGTGATGATTATGGCCATCCTAATGTGATTCCTCGAGCCAAGAGGAATCACGCTCATCTAGGTCTACATCACATGCAACTTGTACAAGATAAACTATGTGCTTTGCCTTTACTAGGTTTGATCAACTCATCTCCATGATAGATCGGCTCGCCATCAGGCCGGTCAGTTGGGTGCCACCATCCGATCAATTGGCTCCTCCAACCGATCGGTTCGTCTGGTCATCGTGCATCTCTTCATGGTTTCCACCCGCTCGTCTCACTCCTCGAACCGATCATCTAGAACTCCAACCGATCGGTTCACTCCTTGAAATGATTGTCTCAGTTTTCGTCAGGTTGTCCGCCGTTCTTTGACATAATAGGAAATAAAAGATATGTCATATTTTACAGTTGTATTGGGAAACCCCAAATTACATTCGGGGGGGAGCAAAGGTAGGAAATAAATCTTGAGTTATCTTGAGTTACATCAGGAATAGGAGATAGGGAATCGTTGCACAGACCAAGATGCAAGCAACCACATACAACCAAGCACACATACATAGGGTTTATTGGCCATAACCATGCTATACATCCACCACAAAACTCATTTAAGGGTGATGCGTATCAAGTGAATTCATATTACATATCATATATGTATATTGGGATTTGTGGATTTAGGATTGGACATGCACAAAGCCAATTTTATTCGCATCGTGTGCAATAAATAAAGACGACAAACCAAAATTGATCACATCGATGATCCTAAAGTATAGAGCAGTTGACGTGGCTCTGATACCACTATTGGGTTTTAGGGGAGACAAAGAAGGCAGCGGAAACAAAAAATTTCTTCTCACAAATCCAGAATAAAGGAATCGCATCAACGTCTATACAATAGGAAGGATGGTTTGTAGTGGCGTACCTTGTCCCGAGGATTGCTCGACGACTTTACCACGCAGCTTGTGTGGTATTCACCTCTGGTCTTGGATGGTGTCTGAGCAGCTCTTGGTCTCACTGGGACTGTCGAGATTGACAACTATCCTCCGAGCAACAAAAGTCTCCCGCCTCTGAAGTAGTCCACACAGACCTCCTGCAACTCTGATCTCCTTGTCCCACAAGGAATCGGAAGGAGTCGCACCCTCCTGCCGGCGTACTAGTCACCGACACACTCTCCTGCAACCAGTTGCTTTTCTGCAGTTGTCTTTCCCTTGATGTGCCTCCCTTATCAGGTAGCACTTTCTCAGGCTCTCTCTCGGTTACCAAAACCAGATAGAACAACAACTTTGCATAGCAACTGGTGTTCTGAGTTGTTGTACCTAAGAAGCCCCTACTACCCCTATATATATAGGAGGGTCATGGGATAGGGTTCTCTACCCCGGGCAATGCAGGATTAAAGCAGGAGTAGAAGGGTTTGATATTTTCCACAAAACAACCAATTGTGCCACCTGAACCAATCATTTCATACATGAAATGGTCGGTTGGGGAGTTGAGTCAATCGGTTCACACCTCAACTAATCGGTTGGGGCACCTGAGCCGATCAGTTCACTTCTGAGCCGATTGGTTCGTGATCTTGGTCCAACTCAAATTGACTTTCATATTTGTTTCCGATTAATCAAATATTAATCCTTGTCCAAATCAAATTTGTACAAGTGAAACAAATTGTATTTGCAAAATAGTCTTCACACTTTCCAAACGATCTCGGTTGGTCACACGAACTGACCGGTTCAACAATTGAGTCAATCATTTCATGACACATGAGACGATCGACTCATAACTTGATCCGATCGGTTCAGTAACCTGAGTCGATCAGTTCATCCCATGAGCCGATCGGTTGGGGCAGCAGACTATGCAAAATCAGTCAATCATAGTTTCAATCAATCTGATACTCTAATCAATCGGTCCAACACCTTGAACACTATGATATTGAGCTATCAATTGATCGAGTGTTTAATTGAACTACTAAACTCCTTTAGTAATCAATTTAAACATCGTTTGTGGATAAACTCCTCTTCTAGGTTAAATCCTATGTGTGTGACCCTACAGGTCCATTTCACGTTGGCAGTGAAAGTCCATAACACTTATGACTTCACAAGCAAAGAGCGGTGCCTAGTCACACATCAGTGCTACCCAAGTGAAATAGAAAGTTGGAGAACAACTCTCAATCCTACAATCCATGAATGGTGTTACACTGAATGTATAATTCCTTTGTCACTAATATCCTTAATGAACTCAAGGCATGGAATAGTCATCATGTCAACGTTCATTCACTTTCTTGATCTCAGAGTAGATTGGAGGAGATATGCATGACATCAATATCACATACTGATTCACACATGCGTCCACACGCCTATCTCAATCCTACTCATCAAGTGGCCATGGATATCAAACTCCCTCAGGAGGGACAAATCCCATATATATCACTCACCCCTTAAAAGCCCCATGTGTCAAAGCCACCCAATCATCACCTTTATAACAACCCATGTTTCAGGACTGCGTTTGATGATGTCAAAGTGTACCCAACGATATGTGTTGAGTGTAGTGATTTCAGAACAAAGAATCACACTCACCACCATCACTGTGAGAACTGACTGTGACTACCATGTCATGGTTCCATGTGTCAAACTCACGGTGGGTATGTCCGGTAAACTTGTTCTCTAACAAGTACCTATGTGTTTGGTTTGATATCTCCATATCATGACTAATGAGATTATGTCATCAACCAACACCACAATCTAGTCTTGTGTTTCATTGTTGTCTATCTACCTTCCATAATGACATCTAACTAGGGACATAATAAGAATGTACAAACTCTTAGCATTCGTATGATCTCATCGTTCAGGCCATCAACCTGAAAGCATACGTCATTGAGTAATGTCATTCTCTAGACATTCAATCTATTCTATCACTATATCATATGACTAAACTAGAAAGAATTGGAAGCTTTCCTTTGATCTTTATCAAATCAATTTTAATGTATCCCACCAATCATCCCATGATTGGCTCTCAGGGCATACACACCAATAGACTCCCACTTGCACTGTGAGCTAGTCACCATTGAATCATATTCATAGTAATCTTCAAACATGTCCCACATGTTATTGTGCTCTAGTGCTAGCATAGTGAGTTATGTCAACACCTTGCCAAAGACGATATTAACTGCATGTCTCTCATCTCTTCGCTATACATCACACGTATGAGGTGGAGTTGTCGTAATAGGCGATCTAGTATTCCTATGCTAACCTTTAGCCACATTGCATGACCAAGTACTCCTTACTTGTCATCAAAGATCAGAATATCGATAAGTTCATCTCATGAACTTCCAGATCCATATAGTATCCACTAATTTTCTCTAAAACATGGATACTCGGCATTTCCTTTTAAAATGGTTTTATTGGAATGTTTCCATATATCAACAATCATTCACTTTTAAAAAAAAAAACAATCATTCACTTTTATATATCCCATATATATATTGAGATTAATTCTCTGTCCTTTTCGGAAGTTCGCATCAGTGTAACTCTTTACAGTGAACCCTTCATTATATCCATAGAACTAGTACTTCTCAAGTACTTATCAAGTTCTTATGGTATTCCAGTAACCCTTACTGGAACTAGACAAAATCCACTCGTCATGTCCCACATACGAGTTATCAAGATGAGTGCGTCATATTGTCATGTCCTACATATAAGATGATGAATGCATTTTATTCTTGCTATGTCCATACATGCAAGATAATGGGATGATTACATACATGATAGATCCAAATCTATTCTTAGTGTTCCCATTCTTCATAAGAATTGGACACTTGGCCTTGGGATACTAACTCCAAGTTTTCTCCCACTGAATCTGCGTATACTGAACCCTTCAGTATAGATTGCCAATGTATGCTCTCTTTTTCAGGCCAAGTGGTTTTCAAGAACTATCTTTATAGATCTCTATTCATATCACATAGGAAATGTCTCTATCTTCCTTAAAGATAATTTCCACTTTGGATTTTCATTCTTAGAACATCTCATTTCACATCAACATGTGGAATGTGAATATGCTCCCACTAAATCACAAATCTCTTATTTATCTTTGACATATCAGTCAAACCCTTTGACTATATTATCAAAGTAAAGATAACAGTTCTGAGTTTCTTGTACTCAATCAATCACATTGATTAGTCCATTGTAACTTATAGACTTCATTTGCATTAATGGATTCATAAACCTTATAGGTTGTGTCACATACACATCCTCATTTTATTCCTTATAGGAATGTGGTTTTAGTATCCATATGCCAAACCTCTTAGTCATTAAGTTGCCAGCATCATCCTTCTCAAAATGGCATCCATGTGTCTTAACACTTAAGACTCATTCGCACTTATGGATGTTATCCCAGTGGGTGCTACCATCAAGGTCATACCTTATGGTTCACATGGAAGTCATTTAGGATGTAATGGTCATAAACCATAACTCAAAATTTGGTTCCTCATATTCATCTAGATAGTTGACTCATCATATGACCAACTCATCACATAGATAATCGAGGTGTATCTGTCAAGGATGTAAGAACTCATAACTCCTTATGATTCTTAATGTTCTTTATTAGTGTGGGGTATTCTTTGTTTAAGAAGAAATTAGTTATTTGATAATCATACTCTAACTCCTTAGAGTATGACTCCTTCTTGATTTAGACATCACCATGCCTTAATCATGAGTTTACTATGATGCACTATCATAATCACTCACAAGGTTCTCAAGCACTTGGTACAAGTATTTCATTCATTGGTCTCATCAAGAATTAACACTTTACCAAATTCACACTTCATCTATGATATTCTTAAACACTTCAAGATATTCATATTGGTATTTCTCTAAACACCATTTGAAGTACTAGCATTAACTCCAATAGGTATGTAAATACATCACATGTATTATACCTAATAGGAAAATCATTCTCCCACTACCACTAGTGAAGATTGATTAATCATGTCCAAGATATTCATGTCTCTTACTAGTTCTCTAACCAAAAGAGTCTAGATTTATCCATCATATGGAAACTAGAAATGAATTTCTCATGATTTATGCTAATTTGATCGTTTGAGTTATCAATAACTTTTAGGTATTATTTTATCTTATGCATACCAAGTACCACAAGATAAACAAGTCATTGCCACAAAGATCATATCTTTGAAATTGAAACATCAACTTTATTGAGAGCTATTCTTGTCACAACAAAATGCAACAATAAAGTGTTTCTATTGGCAAATTGAAACAACAGTTCTCAACTCTATTTCGTGCCCTTTAGGCTGAAATAAACTGAAAGGTACTCCTATATATGGTAGCAATACTTGCTCCAACGATGAGTACTTCTTTCTTGGTCCTTTCACAAAGGTCGTCACTTCGTTGTAGATCTTACATATCATATATCTCAGATCTTCCCCTCCTTCTTCTTTTGTTCTTCCAGATATAGAGGGCAATTCCCTCATTCACCCTCCCATGTGCCTTGAGGTTGAAGATGACTTAGATTGCTGGCTAGCATCAAAATGCTTCTTTGCTTTGCCTTTTTCCTTGCCTTTAAGACTTACCCTTCATTGTTCATATCAAAGATTAGGGTTTAACTTTCATCATTTTCAAGCAAGAATGTGAGCGAGCAAGCTTATGGTAAGAAATAAACATGGAGGAAGTTATAGAACTTGCCTATAATTAGAAGTTGAAATCCCAAATAGATGCAAACTTGAGCGGGTAGGTATACAATTCAAGTACAAGCTATTTTTCATCAAGTCATGAGTCAGCTTTGGCTGATCGCCCATAATCTTGACTATTTAGGTAGGCCATCATGCCAATTGCATCATATGCAACTCTTGATGAATGAACATGCACAACACCTTGCCATGAACATTTCGTGCCTCTGGGCTTAGACGCTCTAAGAATCACCAGTTAAGTCTAACCCAAAAGCCAACATGGTAAACATGCACCCTCCTTTGGCAAAACCTACATGTTTACCCTTCACACTTCCATGAGATAGATGGCGCACCACGCTTTGGCATAACCTACGCTTGGTCGATCAAGTTTTTCTTGTGTGCCGCTAATGGAAGGCGTATAAGACTTAATATTTACATGATGGATTTGTTTTATAGGTACATATACATATCCAATCACCACAATATATAGTACGTATCATATACATGTTATATCCCACTGAAAACATGTGAAACCATAAAAGCGATGATTATGGCCATTCCAATGTGATTCCTCGAGCCTAGAGGAATCATGGTCATCTAGGTCTACATCACATGCAACCTGTACAAGATGAAGTCTGTGCTTTGCCTTTACTAGGTTTGATCAACTCATCTCCATGATAGATCGGCTCGCCATCAGGCCAGTCAGTTGGGTGCCACCAGCCGATCGATTGGCTCCTCCAACCGATTAGTTCGTCTGGTCATCGTGCATCTCTTCATGGTTTCCACCCGCTCGTCTCACTCCTCGAACCAATCATCTAGAACGCCAACTGATCGGTTCATGCCTCGAACCGATTGTCTCAGTTGTCGTCATGTTGTATGCCATTCTTTGACATAATAGGAAATAAAAGATCTATCCTATTTTACATTTGTTTTGGGAAACCCCGAGTTACATTCGGGGGGAGCAAAGGTAGGAAATAAATCTTGAGTTATCTCGAGTTACATCAGGAATAGGAGATAGGGAATCGATGCACAGACCAAGATGCAAGCAACCACATACAACCAAGAACATATACATAGGGTTTATTGGCCAAAACTATGCTATACATCCACCACAAAACTCATTTAAGGGCGACGCGTATCGAGTGCATTCATATTACATATCATATATGTATATTGGGATTTGTGGATTTAGGATTGGACATGCACAAAGCCAATTTTATTCGCACCGTATGCAATAAATAAAGGCGACAAACCAGAATCGATCACATCGACAATCCTAAAGTACAGAGCAGTTGGCGTGGCTTTGATACCACTGTTGAGTTTTAGGGGAGACAGAGAAGGCAGCGGAAACAAAAAATTTCTTCTCCTAAACCCAGAATAAAGGAATTGCGTCAATGGCTATACAATAGGAAGGATGGTTTGTAGAGGCGTACCTTGTCCCGAGGCTTGCTCGGTGACTTTACCTCACGGCTTGTGCGGTCTTCACCTCTGGTCTTGGACGGTGTCTGAGCAGCTCCTGGTCTCACCGGGACTGTCGAGATTGACCACTATCCTCCGAGCGGCAGAAGTATCCTGCCTCTGAAGTAGTCCACACTGACCACCTGGAACTCCGATCTCCTTATCCCACAAGGAATCAGAAGGAGTCGCACCCTCCTGTCGGTGTACTAGTCACCGACACACTCTCCTACAACCAGTTGCTTTTCTGTAGTTGTCTTTCCCTTGATATGCCTCCCTTATCGGGTAGCACTTGCTCGAGCTCTCTCTTGGTTACCAAAACTAGAGAGAATGACAACTTTGCATATCAACTGGTGTTCTGAGTTGTACCTGAGAAGCCCCCACTACCCCTATATATATAGGAGGGTCATGGGACAGGGTTCTCTACCCCGGGAAATGCGGGATTAAAGCAGGAGTAGAAGGGTTTAAGATTTTACACAAAACAACCAACTGCA
Source organism: Alisma plantago-aquatica (assembly GCA_963693085.1). Classification (NCBI taxonomy): domain Eukaryota; kingdom Viridiplantae; phylum Streptophyta; class Magnoliopsida; order Alismatales; family Alismataceae; genus Alisma; species Alisma plantago-aquatica. Next base: position 127,593,702 of record OY856415.1, read on the forward strand.
CCACCTGAACTAATCGTTTCATACATGAAACGGTCGGTTGGGGAGTTGAGCCGATCGGTTTACACCTCAACTGATCGGTTGGGGCACCTGAGTCGATCAGTTCACTTCTGAGCCAATCAGTTCGTGATCCTGGTCCAACTCAAATTGACTTTCATATTTGTTTCTAATTAATCAAATATTAATCCTTGTCCAAATCGAATTTGTATAAGAGAAACAAATTGTATTTGCAAAATAGTATTCACACTTTCCAAACGATCTCGGTTGGTCACACAAACCGACCGGTTCAACAATTGAGCCGATCGTTTCATGACACATGATCCGATCGACTCATAACTTGAGCCGACCGGTTCAGCAACCTAAGTCGATTGGTTCATCCCCTTGAGCCGATCGGTTGAGGCAGCAGACTATGCAAAATCAATTAATCACAGTTTCAATCAATCTGATACTCTAATCAACCGGTCCAACACCTTGCACACTTTCATATTAAGCTATCAATTGATTGAGTGTTTAACTGAACTACTAAACTCCTTTAGTAATCAATATAAACATCATTTGTGGATAAACTCCTCTTCTAGGTTAAATCCTATGTGTGTGACCCTGCAGGTCGATTTCACGTTGGCAGTGAAAGTCCATAACACTTATGACTTCACAAGCAAAGAGTGGTGCCTAGTCACACATCAGTGCTACCCAAGTGAAATAGAAAGTCGGAGAACAACTTTCAATCCTACAATCCGTGAATGGTGTTACACTGAATGTATAATTCCTTTGTCACTAATATCCTGAATGAACTCAAGGCATGGAACAGTCATCCCATCAACGTTCATTCACTTTCTTGATCTCAGAGTAGATTGGAGGAGATATGTATGACATCAATATCACATACTGATTCACACATGCGTGCGCACGCCTATCTCAATCCTACTCATCAAGTGTCCATGGATATCAAACTCCCTCAGGAGGGACAAATCCCATATCTATCACTCACCCCTCAAAAGCCCCATGTGTCAAAGCCACCCAATCATCACCTTTATAACAACCCATGTTTCAGGACTGCATTTGATGATGTCAAAGTGTACCCAACAACATGTGTTGAGTGTAGTGATTTTAGGTCAAAGAATCACACTCACCACCATCACTGTGAGAATTGAATGTGACTACCATGTCATGGTTCCATGTGTCAAACTAACGGTGGGTCTGTCTGGTAAACTTGTTCTCTAACAAGTACCTATGTGTTTGGTTTGATATCTCCATATCATTACTAATGAGATTCTATCATCGACCAACACCACAATCTAGTCTTGTGTGTCATTGTTTTCTATCTACCTTCCATAATGACATCTGACTAGGGACATAATAAGAATGTACAAACTCTTAGCATCTGTATGATCTCATCGTTCAGGTCCTCAACCTGAAACCATACGTCATTGAGTAATGTCATTCTCTAGACATTCAATCTATTCTATCACTATCTCATATGACTGAACCAAAAAGAATTGGAAGCTTGTCTTTGATCTTTATCAAATCAATCTTAATGTATCCCACCAATCATCCCATGATTGTCTCTCAGGGCATACACACCAACACTCTTAAGGATGAAGCTTGGTCAAGCTTGGTTGCATGTTGTCCTAGGGTTTTGATCTACCTCCTCTAGGATCGTTCAGAGCTTCCTATCCTAGCTTTTTTTAGCTAAACAAGTTGATCATTTTCCTTATCTTCATTTTTATTTCTTCCTTCCTTCTTTGTTCTTCTTTGGATGAATCCACGGTATTCTTGGTAGAACTCGAGCATGTGGTTGAAGAACCTATTCTCTCTTCTCTTTTTCTCTAGATCTTCCTTGTTCTAGAAGAAGGAGAGCTACCTTAGAATGTTTGGAGTGCTAAAGCTAGGGTTTCTCTTCTCTCTTTTGAGCTACCTCTATTTGGACGACCATCCTCCTCCTTGAGGCGAGTTATATAGCTTTCATCGTGTTTCTTGCTTATTTTAACCTTCTACATGAATTGTTTCCCCCAAAAAACATGATAATTTGTAGAAATATGATCCTTGGGTAAGGTATGCACATATATCATAGTATTTGGTGTAGGTAAACACCCCTAGATCTTGTCCACGTTCTTCTTTTGAAGTAAGATACCTAAATCTTGCAAGTTTATGAATTGATAGCTTTTTTTAGTATAGAAAATTATGGTTTTTCTTTAGTATAAATGACTGATTTCTCACTTGAGCAATAAACAGTGGTATGACTCCTCATGAGAAATGATGGTTTTTACTTAGTCTCTGGATCGATGGTTTTACTTGTGCATGACAATTGATGGTTTCACTAGTAAGTGAAACAATGGTTTTACTTAGCTTGAGAAATGATGGTTTTTCTTAGCTTAGGAAATTATGGTCTACCTTGCACTTGAAATGATGGTTTTTACTTAGTGTAGTAGAACTTATTTCACCTAGTATTGAGAATCGATGGCTTACCTATTGTTTACAACTGTTGGATTACCTATTGCTTGCAACTGATGGCTCTACTAGTGTATGAAATGATTAACCAACTAAAGAAATGATGGCTTCACTTGATCTGATGGTTTCGTTTAGCACATGAATGAAAGATTTTCTCTTAATACTTGAATCAATCAATGGTTTTGCTTATGTGGAAACCGATGGTTATGCTTAATATGAAACCAATGGTTATACTTATATGGAAACTGATGGTTTTGTTAAAGATCATGATTTGATGCTTATCCCTTGTATACTATATGAATCTATAATTGTGCTATGTGAATCAATCATCTTGTTGGTGACCATGATGTAATGGTTTTGTTTTTAGCTAAGTGCATCCATGATCTGATGGGGATGTAAGGTATGAGAGCTTATGTTTTTGCCTAAGTGTGTGTATAAACTGATTGGTTACCTATGGGTGTTGATTTGTGATACCAATCTAATCTTCCTTGTTGTATATTGGTTAAAAAGGATTGAGTGATGATGGTTTAATATATCTATCATCATCTAATGTTGTAATAATGAGGGGATACTTTCATAATGCTAATTGTAACCCTACTATTACTCTTGAGATTGTCATAGCACTCATGATTGATGAAATCTTATGTTAAATCTGTATACAACAAGTGTGTTGATGAATTCTAGAACCCTCTAAAAATATATTGAAAGATAATGATGTTCTTGAATGAGGTAATGTGAATGGTCTAAATGGCCTTTGGACATGACTTGAGCCCTAGTGGAGGTATAATCCTCTTTATCATTGATAGAGGATTAGTACCCTATGATTTTGTGATAAGGAATATATCTCATATGTTGTATATCTCTTGGAGTTGTTACATACCAATGATTTTATAGAAACCTTTTAGGGGTTATATGTAACTTGATTCATGCAGTCTAAAATCACCCAAATGGTTTAACTAATCAAATGAAACCCTAATCATGTAGTGCCATGTTATGTAGAACTATTCCATTGTCAGGTTGTTGGATTGTAAAACGAGTATTCCAAAAGGGAAACTCGGGGTCGGATATTATTGAGTATATGATGGTGTAGGGAGCTTATACCCTTGTCATCTTGATTCTAAGGTTATGGAGAACGGTCGAGGTTGTGTATCATATGAATATGAATATGTATATGTTATGTGATTGAGGATAGTTGTGGGCGTACCTCATTTGATAGGGTTGAATACCCTGACTTCTAGTGTTGTGTCTTGTGTACCAAGGGCGGACTAGGCTGATTGCAGGTTAACTAATATGTCATTGTGGCACACTCATACTAACCAAGGGGAATATATCTTAGGATTTTGGCTCTCCTATATCTTATACATAACTGATTATGACTTTGTAGTGGTCACTTGAAAGTTTGAGTGGTATGCCTCAAACTCTCTAGGGCTTAATAAAAGATGTAATTCAACCATGTAGCATATATGATAGGGTTATTCATATATTCACAATGGACGATAACCCTTTCTTTACTTCTTGTAATATTTAGATAATGTATAATGTGGTAAGAGAAATCAAATGTGCATATTGTGTAAGATTTTCCTATTCCTCTAAATATTGTGTTAATTCAATATTGTAATATTGTGTGCTTTATCTATTTAATTATATAATCTGTTGCAATCAATAAATGTTGTTGAGAGTTATATCTCTCACTGGGATATGGGTCTCACCTTGTGGATTACCACATATTTTTAGGTGATCATCAGTAGCATCATCAAGCCTGTGGTAGCGAGGAGGAGAAGCTTGGAGATCAGTAGAAGCAGAATGTTGGCCAGTCGTTAGTGTGTCCTAGAGTCATCCTTGTACTCTCAAGTTTGGGTGGGGAAGTTTAGTAGATAATGCATATCGACTCAAGTTTTTGGCAGTATGTTGATGTTTGTACATGATCTATATATGTGGACAATGCCTTTTGCATATAGGTTGTGGTTGAGGCCACTAAATAGTTGTATTAATACATGTATGGTATGTGCTTTTATACAAGATGTTGAACCTATATGTAAATGTTTATGGATAAGTTTGAGATGTTTAATTTGGTTTTTATTATGCACATTTTTAATAATGAGATTAATTAGTGAGTGTTCGCATTTTTAGATTTGAGTAATCTCATTTAGCGTGGTGAGTTGCCACATTTGGTGGTATCAGAGCTTAGGGTTGCCGAGTCTACATGGGCATAGGACTTAGGTTTTGTGTATGTTATTATGTAATCCAACATATTTGATAATAACATATGGTTATGCAGATATGTCTAGAGAACATGAAGAGCATGCTGAGAGTAGTTGCATAGCGCCAGGAGGTGGAGGTAGGAGGCCGATATCAGAAGGAAGAGTACCTGAGATCGGGCCAGAACAACCCGCACCGCCTCTATTTGACCCTTCAGTCATGGATAATTCAACTTTCCAATCTATGTTTGCACATCTCATGGCGACGATTACACATTTAGAGAATAGGGAGCCTACACCTCAACAAGGGTACTTGTCCGTAATGTGGAATCTTAGGGTCCAGGGAAGACCTTTAAGAGGTTGAAGTGCATGGGAGCCACTGAGTATGAGGGTACAGTAGACCTAGTAGACATCGATATGTGGTTAGCAGAGTTAGAGAAGGCATTTAAGATCATGAACATCCCAAATGAGGAGGTGAAGCATGTCATTTACCTTTTGAAGGGTTGTGCTGGCCATTTGTGGGCCATAGAGGAGGAGAAGAGACCAGGAGTTGTAGTGAGTTAGGAAGAGTTTCGGTGGGAGTTTGTGAGCCGCTACTTCTGTGAGACGTACCAGGATGAGAAGACAGTCCAGTTTGAGTGTTTGCACCAAGGGTCATTGTCTATCAATGACTATGAGGTGAGGTTTATGGAGTTGGTGAGGTTCTGTCCTTACATGGCAGCCACAGATAAGGACAAGATCTAGAGGTTTGATAAGGGTCTGAACTCTGAGTTGTCTATGACAACATCATTTTTGAAGATTCAAGAGAAGTTCTCTACCTTTGTGGAGTCTATGAGGAGGATAGAGAGATATGTTGTGGAGAAGTGAGAAGCCAAAGCTAGGAAGAGGCCAGCTCAGTTCCAAGGACAAATGCCTGGTAGCTTCAAGAAATTGAGGTTCTCTTCACCACAATATCGGCATTTACTACAAAGATCAACTTTTTCTGAGCCAAGAGCAAGATTATAGTCCTGAGTAGGGGCAAACAATTCAGCTTCAATGTCAGTGACATGGTTGTCTAGGATGTAGTATGATACAAGGACATATTCAAGTGTGGACAAGTCTGGTATGTGAGATAGTCTTGTCTTATGAAGGACAAGGAAGTGACACAACAACTGAGGTAGAGTTTGTGGGGCTCACAGTAGCAGTAGCAGTAGCAGTATAGCAGTGGTGGTGGTAGAGGATATGGCCAGATGTCATAGGTAGGGTCATCAGGACCATCTAGCAGAGGTCGAGGGTGACAGCAGGTGACGACTAGATTATGTGCCATGAGTCAGCCAGAAGGAGTGGTCAACCCACGGGTCATGGCAGGTTAGATGAAACTTTTTCATTCTAACTTATATGCTTCTTCTTTTGTGTTTGTTTTAGTTTACCCAGATGTAATACACTCATTTATCACTAGAGAGGTGATAAATAGTTGTAATCTACTTGTTTGTAGTAGATCTGATAGCCTCTTACTAGAAACCACTTTGGTTGGTTCCGTTGTGTTGCAGGAGGTGTGTCCATCTTGTATTCTATCTTTCTTGTGATGTAACATTCAAGTGGATCTCGTGCCACTTGGCATGCATGGATTCGATGTAATCCTAGGGATGGATACCTTGGAGAAGTACAAGGTTGTTTTGGACTATAGTTCTAAGGTTGAAGTGTTTTGTGATGGGTATGTCTCTTGGACTTTCTAAGGGACATGATAATTCTTTCTAACTATTTGGTGTCACCTATGATAGAAGAGAAGTTGATGAGACAAGGGTGTGAGGCTTTCTTCACACATGCTGTGGATACTAAGGTGAGGAGTCCTAGCATCCAGGATGTACTTGTAATGTGAGAGTTTGAGGAAGTCTTTCTAGATGAGTTTCTTAGTATTCCACCTCCTAGAGAGAATGATCTTGAGATCAATATAGTACCTGGAACACAACCCATAGCTCATACACCTTATAGGATGGCACCAGCTGAGATGATGAAGAAATAGTTCTAGCAGTCGTTGGAGAAGAGTTTTATATGACCAAGCACTTCACATTGGGATGCTTCAGTGCTATTTGTGAACAAGAAGGATGGTTCTATAAGACTTTACATAGATTACTAACAATTGAACAAGGTCACTGTAATGACCCCACCCCTCGGCAACCCCCAATTAAGGAAGTCCAAGAAGCTAGAGTCATTATCCCAAAATAGGATCATATGGTTTTGCAAATAATAAAAAATAATTAATAAATTCTACCACAACTGAGCTTAAAATAGTATAAAAATTCTTTTCACATACCTTTCAAAAGTAAGATTTTAGAACTTTACCCACAGAAAGAACTAATTATAATCCTCTGAACATTATTTTGCCTTATTCTTTTTCAATGTCACCTTTTATTGAACATTCACTTTTCATAAATATAACTGAATATTTCCATAGAACACCAAAAAACAAAGCGTCAGTCAGTATAACAGATTATATTGATATGTGGGGGAAACCAAAAGTTTGCATCTAATTGTAACAATATATTGCAACAAAATTATTGTTTAACGGATCAAACTTTGCGTCTTAAACATAACTACTCAATCCTAACATATCCAAACATCTATGTTGTCCCTGCAGTGGACATGGATACTACCTTTCTCATATGGTAGATCCCCAATAGTCCCTTTTGATCCTACCCTAAAGGTAGACCAAGACATAGAGTTGTATAGTCGTATGATCCTACCCAAAGGTAGACCAAACATCGACTCGTGATAATCTGTTGATCCTACACCAAGGTAGATCAATACCTAGATCATCAATTTCACATATATACTCAAAGCTATAGAGGACGACTAGGATCTGAACTAGTCATGCATATATTTATGGTGATAGCCATAGTTGCTTTATAGTTGCATGAATTAAAGTTCATCTAAGAAGTTAATTTCAAGCAATTGGTAAAACCTCAGAAATCATCGTGAAACTAGAGCGATTAGCCATAAGCATAACCACATATATGATTTGGTAGTCTCAAAACCAAGCAAGATAGCTAATCCAATCAAGAAGTCCAATCGACTAAGCCAAGCAATAAATCAACCAACTTGATCCTGAAAAGTATTTATAACATCTAATTGTTAAAATCACATCCAAACATCTTTTATTGACTTGGGATTCCATTCTAGGGTTTCTAAGAGTTATTAGGGTTTCCTCAGGGTTTCTTGGTTTCCAACTTTTACTTTCTAATTTTACCCCTTTTATCTCAATAAATCCTAAAAGCACTTTTCTACTAATAAAAATCCTAATTACTCAAATTATCCAAATTAAGGGTCTTTATTCACAAATTAATTCAAGAATGTCATTTTATGCCTTCTTGATTGATTTCCATATTTAAATCCATTAAACCTCATAATTTCCAAAATTAGGGTTTTTAAGTCCATTAATGCACTTTTATAATCATGGAACCCTAATTAAGCAAATTATGAACAAATATCATCCAATTAGATCTAATCCATCCTTTTTATGTCAAAAGGCTAACCTTTGCTCATAATAGTCGGGGAACATCATTAGATCCATTAATCCTCAAAATTTAGGTTTTCAAATTAATTAAAACCATTAAAGATAGCATGTTTACGCAATTTTTGAGTTACAAGAAGATATAGGATTTAATCATATTTTTATTTCATTCCTTGTGTTCTCTTGATCAATTTTCATATATAATTTATTCTATTCAGAGTATCCTAGAAATTCTATATTTTTCGCATGACAAACATTATTTGTCCAATTAGAGTCTGCCATGTCATCAATATAAAAATACTTATTGTCCAACTCATGTGCGGCGAGGCATTTATCTGGGATGAAAGCATGCTTTTGTCCATGTGCCAGTGATTTCAGGCTCCATGTTTGAGAAGGGTAAACTTGTCATTGGTCTTTATCTATCAGGGCCTCAAACGTTGGTAGCGATTTCTCGTCGCTCACCCAAACATGAGGGCTCATCCCGGCTTGGCCCATGATCTGGTTGTTGGATTGAAATAGTGTTCCATCTGCACGCCATCTCCACGATGGAATAATAATGACCATGGCAGTGGGGATCCTCTTTGGAGAAGGGGGAAACAGAGAAGGAGACCATGGGATAAGGTATTGATCTACCGGGTGTGTCCCTCCTTTCCTCATGGAGCTGACTGTGGCACAGGGATGCGGTGAGGTGGTCTAAGGATAAATCTTGGTTTCGGTGAGGCTAGGGAAGATCCTAGGTGTAGGGTGGAGGATTTCGGGTATCTGGGTGCTTAACGGCAGGTATGTAGGGAACGATTAAATCTGCCCTGCCTTTTTGCATCATCTAAGGGTGGTTTTATAGGAGGCGGTACCCTAGACCCAGGGTTGGGGATTGTTGCTCGGTTGATTGAGAGACTTGGAAGGTGGCTACCTATATCTTGGCAACCAAGGAACAAGATGCCTTCAAATCAGAGTGCACCGAGTCCAATAAGGAGAGAGGAGGGCAATGGCAAAGTTTTTGTGCTGCTTCATCGATTAGGAAAGGAACTAGTGAGAACTAGGGTCAGAGAGGTAGGAACGGCTTCCTTTCCCTTTTTGTCAGGGGGTGGAAGATGACTTCATGGTCGTAAATCCATGATCAAAGGGCCAACAGTCTATGTGCCAATTAAAGGCCCATTGAATATAGTTCCAAAAACAAACATTTGTGACATTTTATACATATATTTCCATATCCTCCTCACTTTAGGAAAAAACATTTAATTCATCTCTCTCTCATCTTTAATCATTTTTCTCCCAAATTTTAAGGGAAAGTATTTAATGACTTAATCTACTTGTATGCAAAGTTTGGGACCACAACTCGAAAATAAAAGAAACCTTTCTTCATATGCAAGTCATCCACTTACAAGGCATATATTATGCAATTAAAATTCATTTTTCTCTTTCTTTCTCTTCTATTTTCTTTATTTTGATTTCCTTTCTTATTAGAAACCAATAAGGAACTGAAACTTAATGAATAGTGGTCATCCATACCACTTTGTAGATAATTCTACATAATTCTCACATATGCACACAATTATCTTCAAATTCATTTTCTTTTTAATTTTTATTGGATTCTCTTTCATCCTTTTTCCCTTTATCCATCATTGGATTATCGAAATAGTATAAATCACGAAACCATGCATCCAAGGGAAAATTTTGCAAAAGAATCCCTTCTTTGAAAACAAATCATACAATTTTCCATTCAAAACCCTTTTATTTGAAAATTTGCATTTCAATCAATACAATCAAAGTTGAGGTTATAACATCATTCCCCTCTTATAGGAATTTTTCCCTCCAAATTCATCTAATCAAGCAAAAAACTTAGAGTAAGACTTTTCCATGTCCATCTTCAGCTCCCATGTGGCTCCATCCACTCCATGGTGCTTCCAGAGAACCATTACCATCTCTATCTTTTTACTAATGATCTCTTTCACCTTAGTATCTAGTACCCTCACAGGTGACTCAGGGTAAGCATCCTCCCTTGTAGTTCAATAGGTTCAATGCTCAGGACATGGCTCGGGTCCTTCACATGGAGCTTTAGATTGGACACATGGAACACATCATGCATGGTACCATACTGAGGGGGTAAGGCTAAATGATAAGCAACTTCACCAATCCGTTCTAAAATCTAAAATGGATCCATGTATCAGGGACTTAGCTTTCCTCTGTTCTTAGCTATAGCTCGGAGGGGTCAGATTTTCAAAACATATGCTCACCCACAGTGAAGTGCGAGTCAATCCACTTTGCATCAGCATATGACTTCTGTCGATCATGGGCTCTCTTCAGCCTTTGCTTGATCAAAGTGACTTTATCATCATACAACTGTGGTTCCTCTAATGTAACCCCATGACGCCCCATGCCACAAACCATGAGATAACTCAGAACTGACTGTGGAAACAAACTGAAACGAATAGATTACTGGAAAACACTAGAAATTAAAACCATTTTCATTCAGATCTAAACAACAAAAAGCTTTAAATATGAGTCCTTTAATGTCACAGGATACTTACCATGCATGCCATCAATCTGTTACAAGGAAACTTGTTTCGAACATATATATACATATCCATTGTTATCCATACATGAAAAGGACATTCAAGCCAAAACACATCTAGAAAAACATCTACAAAACACACCCAACAACCATCTCAAAGACTTGCGTGTATAGGGTTGACTCTAGGACTCTAACAACAAAAGGACCAACATTAGCACTTCCAACCTTGTCATCTACTATCCTTCTTGCTACTACTCAACCTATGATGCACAATCTCTGCTTCCTTGTGCATGTCCACCTAAAAAGATGTGGGGAACCCACAAGATGAGATTCTAAATCTCAGTGGGAGATATAACTCTCCACCAAAACTATTATTAGCACAAGTAAGGTGATTAAATAATAGTAGTAAGTAAATCTACAACCACAATAAGAAGGTAATCATTACTGACAGGATAAGACAATTGCCATTAGATTATGAAACATCTTATCATCATAAAAGGAATATGAAGAACATGTAAATTCATTACCAATTATATTGTACAAAAGAAAGTAAGGCCTCATCCAATGTTTTTGTATTTGATCCTAGACAAGTATGCTACACAGATAATTATATATTTTATTATGCCCCAAGAATTTGAGTCGTACCACCCAAATCCAACCGACCATTGTTATGTCGAAATCTATGTCATACAAGGTCTAGTGGAAGAGATAGAATCCACGACCTCAACCCCTCAGTCAGTATGAGTGAACATGTAGTGACATCATCAGTCAAAGAGCTTCCAGTGGCATATAGTCCAGCTGTACAAGTCTAGCCCACCTTGGTATAGGTCACAGTGCTAGTGAAATTGAGCTACATCCTGTAGTGCACTCCTCCTAGGGTATGGCCCACAACCAATCCTATATCACATATCACTGAGCTATGGCCTTAAGTAGCACCCCTACCAGGGTATGGCCTACATCCAATCCCGTATCGCATATCACGTACGTAAGGGGATATTCGGCCTCACTCCCACATATTCAAAAATATGCGCTCTGAGTTAAACTCATTTCACCATTCAGCAAGTGTTGACACTGAATGGATCTATGGCACATGACAAAGCTACATGATTAGGTTCCACATGATTAGTTAGGTCATATAAGTGTCTTTTAGCATCAATCAAGTTACAACATATAAAACCATAACAAATTCTTCAAAGATAAGGGCATAACACTCTTCCCACAGATGAAACATGTAGGGTGTGAACTTGTCACACTATCACCACATGATGCTTGTATTATTGCCACTCACACCATCATCAACAAATCCACATGCCATGGGATATCAATCCCTCAACTCTATCAGTAGGAAACATCCTTTCATGTCAGATAAATAACCACTTTTAGGTCATAAGGCCCAACTACCGTATTCATGTATCACATGCATCATCAATATGCCTCACAAGGGCATATTCAATCCTTGTCTCACATCATAGCCATCATATCACACACACTAGCTATTATAATCAATTTCACAACATTTGCATGGTTAGAAGATCACAATTAGGAGAGATAATCACATAACATCATAGCCATCCATGATAAGGGTATAAGCAAGACTTATTCACTTTTAGGGTTTATGGTTTCCACTTTTTGCCGAATAGGGTTCACAAGGTTAGGGTCAACCAACCACCTAAGAACCACCACCCTCCATCATCATGGAGTGTGTTAGGATTAAGCATCATCATTAGAAAAGATTGGAGATCATACAAAATAGAATAACACATATGTATACATGATTAACGTTAGATGTTTGACGTGTATTTTACTACGCACTAAAAACGCAAGTGTACGCGTCGAGTAATATAGGCCTTTTGTGAGGCCCGAGTCGAACACAGGGATACGTTGAATTATTGGAGACTTCTACTAACTATTTGCGATCAGCTAAGCCGGATAACAAAGTAGGGTTTGTTGTCGAAATTAAAAGAAAATAAAAATAAAACAAAGCAAACAATCGATTAAAGGTTAATTTAATCAATTCAAAAGGATATCTTTAGGATTTCAGTTTCACTGCGGGTCAACATTGCATTAGGTTTCATATAACTCCTCAATCTTCTCTCTCTATCTGGGTAGTGGCCTGAAAACAGAATTACCCACTGTCGTGGTGTAATTCACTACTTAGGTTTAGGTTGATTCCACCGTCGTAGTAATCATTCCCCTAAACTAAGCGCATTACAACCGATCTCTCAGTTTCCACCATTAATTTTACACCTCCTTTATCAAGGGATTTATCGATTAATGTAAGTTTCGTCTCTTTTCAACCGTTAATCCTTCTATCGAAGTGATTAAGGGCATTAAGTTATTATTATGGTGATCAAGCATAACAATATATGGAGAAAACGAAACTATACCACGGATTTAAGAGAGAAAATATGAATTATTAATATAAAACTGTCATACAATGCATTCCCGGGCTACTCCCGGTCCTAAAGATGGAGGGGATTAGCCCCGCATGGTCATCTCGCACAAATACATGGTAGAAATAGGGGAAATCATATGAAAAACGTGAATCAAATGGGAAAACCCCTGAACGGAGGAGACTCGGTGGATCCTTTGCGTAGAACACGAGCTTTCCCGCCTCTCGGTGGTGAAATTCGTCTTCGGCAGCGTCCGGATCGATAGGGATGAACTTCTGGCCTCCGTTCTCCTTTCTCTCGCTCCTCGGCACTTGTGCAATGACAAAATGAAATAATCATCTCCTCTGGGCGGCCGTCATTAGGTATAAGTCCCTAATTAGGTCGTCATTTAACTCCAGCCGTCCGATTGAGATCGAAATGAATCCAACGCATATCTGTCGGCGTCGATACCATCGACGCGGGTCGATGGTATCGACCCCCCCCCTTTTTGGCGTCGGTTCTGTCATTCTGCGACGCTGTAGCCTCCATGTGTCGATGGTATCGACTTGGTGTCGATACTATCGACTGCTCCTTCGCCAGCAATCTGAAGACGTCTCGATACCATCGACATCAGCGTCGATGGTATCGAATCTTTGTTGTTCCTTTCGGTTGGCAACCTGCGGTCTAGTCGATGGTATCGACGGAAGCAGATACTTGTTTTTCCTGAAATTTAAAGACAAAATCAAATAAATCCACACAATTAATAATAATGTGATAATGAATGCTCGAAATGATGAAACTAAGGGGATTTGACATAAAATGATGGCAAAGACCAAAATGGATGAATTATGTGATATTAACCATAGAAATGACTAATAAAAGCATAAACCACATATAAAACAGGTCTATAAATGCGACTCAAAATCATCGCATCAAACTCCCCTAAGCTTGAACGTTGCTTGCCCTCGAGCACTAATCCTTAGAATAGAATTGCAAATGTCAACTGAAAAACAACACACCAACCCAACATCCCATGTGACTCCCACTGAACGTTCTCAAACCGGCCTTCTCTAACCACAGAATGGTAATTACCCTAAAGGCGACAGTAATCATCAATAAAAGAAATTAACCTCCAAACCGATGAACACTATCACATAAGGCAGTTAACATAATAAAATTTGCCGATTTCAGCATTGGTGCATCTTGTGATCGCCTATACTACGTTGCTCGCCCTAACTACCATCTACATGGAAGCAGTTCTCCTGATAATCATTAGTGAGGAGAAATTCACGGTGGCCTACCAATCCGAGCAACGGGTGGATGGAAATGGGTGGCTCATGGAAGAACTTGGAAGAATCGTACAGTTTCAACATACATAATACAAAAATGTCCTAAATGATGCAAATGCACATTAGAAATGCCCTAATGCCTAAAATTGGGTGAAATGATGTATGCACTACCCTTCCACCCAAAATGAGATGGAATTCTAGTTAAGCTACATCATGTACTCAATTTCCTGTAATGCGAGTGACCTCATGTTCCTTTCTCCCTCTTATTCCACTTTATTCTAAAATCTCTTTTTTTTTTAGATTTTCAGAATTTTTTTCTTTAGCCCACATATCCATAATTGCTTAAGGGCAAGTTTATTGGGCTATTTTCTTCATGCTTGGAAATCTTTGCAATATTTAGAAGGTATGGAACAGTTAAATTCACCTTTGAGGAAAAATTGAGATACATGGTGTATTTTATGCATGAATATCATGAATGCAACTACATGGCATGCACCTAAAGGTAATGTGCATGATTCCCTATATTTTTTTTTCTTTTTATTCACAAGAATGGAAAAAATATCAATGCAAGTCCTATCTACATGCTATGCACACAAGAAGGAATTAAAATTGCACTTTACTTCCAAATCTTAGGTGGATTATGGAAAAATGAAGTGGAATGATCACAAGATTAAATGACTGAACCTTAGAAAGATATTATGTGTCCCTCCTTACTGACTTGTGTAGTGGTTTAGAGGGTTCTCTCTCTTACATCCAATTAAGGTCTCATTACCGTTTGGTTAAGTTAGGCTCAAACAACCATTACTGTCCACTTTGCATGAATCCATAGGAGTACAGGTGTGAAATGTTGTTTTAAAGTTGACATAATCAATCATTTTTGTAGATGTGTTCCCCAAGGTCAACCAAAGCAAGCTATCCAAAGACACAAAAAAATTTTAAATTTCCCATGAACAAACAGCAAGATGACAAACTTTTACGACATCAACAGTTACACTAGATAGCACGTGGATCCTACAAAAACTAAAAAATGCAAGAAACAAATAAAAATGCTAAAGACTAAAAACAATAAAAGAAAAGATAGAATTGTTCCAACTACCCCCCTAAGCTTGAATCTGACTATGGCCCCATAGTCAAAAACAAACTTAAGAGTGGAACAGAGATACCCGATCAGTCTTGTGGAGGCGGAGGTGGGTACTGTGGGGCCGTAGGATCCCAAGAAGGATACTCCCCCTGGAAGCTCAGATCGTAATGGGTCCTCGGCGGAGGCTGTGGATAGCCTCCAAAGTAGCTCTGACTCCAGTAGTGGTCGTAGAAGGGCTCCTGTAGCATCTCCATCCTTTGCAACCGATTGTGTATCTGCTGTTGGTTGTCGAGGAGGAGACGTTCATTCTCGAACATCGCCCTTTGGTTGTCAAGTAACCGGTTCGTAGTATCCTGAATACCGGTATACATCTCTAGATGTTGCTGATGTGTCTGATGTATGTCCTGCAGCATCGTATACATGCTTTGCATTGAGTAGACATCCTCGCTTGGCTGCGAGGGCTGTGGTGATGGCGGCGGGGGCTGTGATGATGAAGACGCACCCGGATACATCCGAGGACGCTTCCGGGGTGCTACCCGTGCACGAAGAGGTGTGAATGCCTCCTCTTCCTCCTCAGCCTCGCCTTCTTGTCCGTCGTTGCCGCCTTCATCGCTGCCTTCTTCCTCATCGGAGTCGATGGCTATGATCGGCCATCTGAAATGTTGTGCGCCCTCGATGTTGAAGACGGGATCTGGCAGTGCGCACTCCTGGTACGCTTGATTCACATGGCAATGTGCAAATGCCGCGCCATCCCGAAGAAGAATTAAGTTGGCCCGGTGAAGATGTTGCAAGTTGACCTTGTTTCTTGTAGAAAGAGGAGTGAGGGTTTGGAAATTCAGTCCCAAGTACGACGCCAGTTTGGTGATGAGCCCACCGAAGTGAATCGGCGCTTTCCTCGTACTCCTCTTTACATCCATCACACGCTGCAAAAAGAATGCACCCCAATTGCATTCTTGTCTCTTCAGAAGCTTGTATAGAAAGAAGAGATCGGAGCCTTGAAATTTGCTAAGGGCCAGATCACCCCGCGCAAAAACAGTAGAACTCAGCATCCGATGCAAAACCCAGATGAAGGGGTGCTCGAAGTCGGCTACCGCTGCGTTGTGGTAGCTAACCGACCTCCCTTGTGGCACCGTCACCAACTCGGAGAAGATCATGTCGTAATCGGTGCGGTGGTCCGGCCTCCGGTGGTCATACTGGGAATGATTCCAGTTGAAAATTTTGTTGAACTGCCGCAGTGTGAGGACGTAGTCGTGGTTGTATAGCCGGAAAGATACCCGGCCCTGAATCCACTCTCGGTCAGTAGCATTGATGTCATTGGGATAGATGTAGATGTCCAACGACGCCATGAACTCGGTTACCAGCTCTTTGTATGTCGGCCAGTCACTAAAGAACGGCTGGCCATCTTGATGATGCTCCAGTTCGCAAGGCCTTATTCTAGTGTTACGGGCCTGTCCGTTAAGAACATAGGCCAAGTTGGCCTCGAATCCCAGATCGCGCACCATCTCCCGGTCCACATAACGGGTGGGCTCGATCTTCCTCCTCATTATCTCCTCGTAGATCTTTCGAATCTCCGGGGAAGGATGGATGAGTCGGGGACGAGAAACTGATGTCGTTGGTGGTGGGATGAATTCCGTCGGAGTTGCGTGTGAGGACGATTCTCCGGCTGTATGCACCATGGTGGCGACGAGAAAGGGGTTGAAGAAGAAGAGCTCGGGGAAGATGGAGACTTGATTCTCCGCTCGGTGAAGATCTTTGCTCGATGTGGCTGCTCTTCGATCTTGGATGGCTCGGGGGAGTGCTCGGCGTGAAGGAGGAAGTTCACTCTGAAGGTGTGACGTCAAATGACGTAATAACTCTCCTTATATAGACTTGGTCGGCGCTACTGTAGACCCGTCGATACCATCGACGCGGGTCGATGGTATCGACACGTCTCGATGCTATCCGCCTCCCTCGCGAGTATCGACGGCTGACGATTGCTGGATCGTGAAACCCGGATTGCTGACCTGTCGATACCATCGACGCGAGTCGATAGTATCGACGCAGCACCCGGATCGCTGACGTGGACTTCGCGATTGCTGTCGATGTCGTTGCGCGGATCGGTGACATGGCTGGTCGATACCATCGACAGGAGTCGATGGTATCGACTTGGCTTCATTGCGACACCGCCACTTTTTCACTTCAACCTGTGACCATGTCGATACCATCGACACGACCGTCGATGGTATCGAGTTGACTGAGACAAATCGCTCTGAACTTCTCTAGAGATCTCGATGGTATCGACTGCTGTGTCGATACTATCGACAGTTGTTGCGCGACCTGCCTGTAGGTGTGTCGATACCATCGACGAGACCGTCGATAGTATCGACGCAGCACGAATCTTGCAGTTGTCAATCTGAACCTATGCCGATACCATCGATGAGTGTGTCGATGGTATCGACCCTGCCTCAGCCTGCACAATGAACAAACGGATCAAGGTATCTTCTTTACATCAAAATTTAAACGAAATGAAAGCAAGCTATGACTAAAATTAATCTATCCTAATGTACCGATGGTTGGGTTGCCTCCCAACAAGCGCCCTTATTTAACGTCTTAGGCTAGACGAATTGAAGCTCATCATCTTTTCACATTGGAGACTGTGCTTAGAGGATCATGCGGTAATTTGAATTCAACTCGATCTCCTCCAATTCCTAAGGACAAAGTACCTCTCCCTAAGGCAGTCACGACGTCTGCCGTTGCTTGAAACGGTCTTCCTAGAAGAATTTCACAGCTTTGGGGCGGTGGCATATCCATGACGACAAAGTCCACCGGATATATGAATCTATCCACTTTGACGAGAACATCTTCACATACTCCATAGGGTCTCACGGTAGACCCATCTGCCAATTCAATTGTTGCGGCCAACTTCTTTATCTCTTTTAACCCAAGCTTTTGAAGTGTCGCCAAAGGCATGAGATTTATGCTAGCGCCGGAATCACATTGCGCTTTAGGAAAATGTTGACCACCTATTGAGCACGGAATGTAAAAACCTCCTGGGTCCTTTCTCTTCTTTGGTGAACCTCCGTGAATCATAGAGCTCACCATCTCATTCATCCGACAAATATCATCGTCTTTTATCCGCCTCTTCTTATTGATGATTTCCTTGATGAACCTCCCATAGGCGGGTACTTTCTCGATCATCTCCACTAATGGAATATTGATGTGGAGTTTTTGGAATATCTCCAGGAATTTCTTAAAATGACGATGCTCTTTCTTTGACTTAGGATTGACTAAACTTGAAGCATATGCTGCCTCAGCACGCCTGTGAGGTGGCTCATACAAGCTTTTCGGGGGTACCTCCCCTAAGCTTGCTTCAAGCACTCCCTCCGACGTGGGCTTTGGCGAGACATTCTCAATAGTAGCAGCTTGTTGTGGTTCATCTCTCGCCTTAGATGTCTCCGCATGTGCACAAACAACCTACACTTGTTCCTCTTGCCTAGATGGAGATACCATACTCACAACTCGCTGTGATTTCCTGAAGAAAGGGTTTCCGCTCGGCAATCCATAGTAAGTGCGTGGATACGGTATCGCCGGTGTCGCATGCGTATTAAACGTCATTCTTCTTTCTTCTACAGCTTCTTGCACCTGAGGTTCCTCCTCGCTGTTTACCACAGACATATACTTGACATGATGGTGTGCTTGGGCCAAATTTGCATTCTCGACTGGTTTCTGTTGATTGGCGTGCTTGATGGCCGCCACTTCACTCGAAATCTGTGCCACGGTGGTCTCTAATGCCCGCATTTGTGCTCCATGGCTTTGCAGCGTCTGCCCAAATTTGGTTAGAATATCACCTTGGGATTGCAATTGCTTACCAAACATGGCCATCATCTCTTGGTTTTGCTGTACCATTTGACTCAGTAATTCCGTGTTCTTGTCCTCGGCTCTCTGCTGTGGTTTGGCATCCGGATCCTACAGAAAATTATTCGGATCCTTCCATGAGAACTTTTTATCCTTCCTCCATGCATAGTCATTGTTTCTATAACCCTGTTGTTGCATAAATTTCACTTGGGCCTCCTCATCTTCAGATGCATCTTCCTTAGTTAGCAGCTTCTTGGCTAGAAGATCTAACTTATCGTTCAGCTCCCTAACTATTCTGGATTCGCCAGCAGCCTTGACCTATTCCACGGCACCTCTGTCACCCCATGATTGTTTCCTAGCCATGTTCTTTAATATCTCCCAACATCTGGTATCTGTATTATTCAGAAAAAATCCGGATCCAGCTGAATCAAGGTTACTTCTATTGTGCTCGGAGAGAGCAAAATAAAAGATTTTCACTTGTGTTTCCCTGTCCAGCCCATGATGTGGGCACCTCCTCAACATAACCTGGAATCGCTCCCAGGTCTCAGAATATGTTTCACCCGCCTGTTGGGTGAAATTGTGAATCTTCCTAATCATGTCGTTGGTCTTCTCAGGAGGGAAAAACCTCTCGAAGAAAACTTCCACCATATGATCCCAAGACTCAACGAACTCGTCATCTAGGTTGTTTAGCCACTCTCTTGCTGCTCCTGCCAAGGAACTTGGGAACAGCTTGAGGTACAAAGCATCTTGTGGAAACCTGTCTATCTTTACCATGTCACAGTTTTCAACGAACTGGCTGATGTGTGCAACAGGATCCTCATTCTTCAACCCATGAAATGCATTTGATTTGACCAAATTAATCAATGCTGGATCGATCTTATATGTCGGTATGTTGATCGCCTGCTTCTTTATAGGCCCCTTTGAAGCTGATGAGGAAGAAGCTTTGATCTTCTCCCATATGGTTTGTGGCTCGGCCATCTCTTCTGGTTCAGATTCAGAATCTACCTCTTCTTGGTACTCTTGCTCGGAATGCTCCTCGTCCTCAGGACCCAAAAACGGAACCTCAGGTGTGCGATTGTCGTAGTCTGTACTACGTGTATGCACCATGCAACGTACCTGAAATGAGAGAATTTGAGTTCAGTACTATGCTCAGACAAGTATAAACAATTATAGAGAAATTTAGAAATATTTGAAGTTGTTTCAAAATAATAAAAAATGTGGCCTAGAGTGG
Organism: Alisma plantago-aquatica; assembly: GCA_963693085.1. Classification (NCBI taxonomy): domain Eukaryota; kingdom Viridiplantae; phylum Streptophyta; class Magnoliopsida; order Alismatales; family Alismataceae; genus Alisma; species Alisma plantago-aquatica. The sequence continues at coordinate 127,614,154 of OY856415.1, forward strand.
CCGCTCGTAGCACTCAAAGTGCCAACAATTCCGCCGTATCCCCGGCAACGGCGCCAAAAACTTGACGTGTATTTTACTACGCGCTAAAAACGCAAGTGTACGCGTCGAGTAATATAGGCCTTTTGTGAGGCCCGAGTCGAACACAGGGATACGTTGAATTATTGGAGACTTCTACTAACTATTTGCGATCAGCTAAGCCGGATAACAAAGTAGGGTTTGTTGTCGAAATTAAAAGAAAATAAAAATAAAACAAAGCAAACAATCGATTAAAGGTTAATTTAATCAATTCAAAAGGATATCTTTAGGATTTCAGTTTCACCGCGGGTCAACATTGCATTAGGTTTCATATAACTCCTCAATCTTCTCTCTCTATCCGGGTAGTGGCCTGGAAACAGAATTACCCACTGTCGTGGTGTAATTCACTACTTAGGTTTAGGTTGATTCCACCGTCGTAGTAATCATTCCCCTAAACTAAGCGCATTACAACCGATCTCTCAGTTTCCACCATTAATTTTACACCTCCTTTGTCAAGGGATTTATCGATTAATGTAAGTTTCATCTCTTTTCAACTGTTAATCCTTCTGTCGAAGTGATTAAGGGCATTAAGTTATTATTATGGTGATCAAGCATAACAATATATGGAGAAAACGAAACTATACCACGGATTTAAGAGAGAAAATATGAATTATTAATATAAAACTGTCATACAATGCATTCCCGGGCTACTCCCGGTCCTAAAGATGGAGGGGATTAGCCCCGCATGGTCATCTCGCACAAATACATGGTAGAAATAGGGGAAATCATATGAAAAACGTGAATCAAATGGGAAAACCCCTGAACGGAGGAGAACCGGTGGATCCTTTGCGTAGAACACGAGCTTTCCCGCCTCTCGGTGGTGAAATTCGTCTTCGGCAGTGTCTGGATCGACAGGGATGAACTTCTGGCCTCCGTTCTCCTTTCTCTCGCTCCTTGGCACTTGTGCAATGACAAAATGATATAATCATCTCCTCTGGGCGGCCGTCATTAGGTATAAGTCCCTAATTAGGTCGTCATTTAACTCCAGCCGTCCGATTGAGATCGAAATGAATCCAACGCATATCTTCCGGCGTCGATACCATCGACGCGGGTCGATGGCATCGACGCGGGTCGATGGCATCGACCCCCCCCCTTTTTGGCGTCGGTTCTGTCATTCTGCGACGCTGTAGCCTCCATGTGTCGATGGTATCGACTTGGTGTCGATACTATCGACTGCTCCTTCTCCAGCAATCTGAAGACGTCTCGATACCATCGACATCAGTGTCGATGGTATCGACTCTTTGCTGTTCCTTTTGACTGGCAACCTGCGGTCTAGTCGATGGTATCGACTTCCGTCGATGGTATCGACGGAAGCAGATACTTGTTTTTCCTTAAATTTAAAGACAAAATCAAATAAATCCACACAATTAATAATAATGTGATAATGAATGCTCGAAATGATGAAACTAAGGGGATTTGACATAAAATGATGGCAAAGACCAAAATGGATGAATTATGCGATATTAACCATAGAAATGACTAATAAAAGCATAAACCACATATAAAACAGGTCTATAAATGCGACTCAAAATCATCGCATCAATGTTCATATATGTTTCATAACCACCTACCATCACTGCATGTTGACCATGTAGGCACATGGGTCATGACCACCCTCCATAGTATGTCACGACCGCAGCATGCACCATGGGTACCTCAACCTTCACTCCCTCATCATGTCATGACCACCTTCTACATGCCGCACCTGCGGCATTAGTGTTAGGATTTCTCTTCACCCAGTGCGTCATTAGTGTTCAGATTTCTCTTCACCCTTCAACCATGTATCGCAACCAAGCTCCTCAAGCACCTCTATGTCGTGGTTATGATGCCTCAACACCATCATGTCATGACCACCACTCTAAGGGCTATTTCCACCAAGCTAAGGCAAGAATCTAAAGGGTTTCAAGGCTGCTATGCTCCAAAGGTCTCAACCCAACGCCACTAGGTCAAACATTACCACAAGAAGGGACACCTCGACCAAAGCCAACTAGGCCACGACCAACTCAATGAGCTATGTCGCAACCATGATTCCCATACCCATGTCTCGACTGCCAAACCTCACTATAGCAAAATTTCCCATTAGTGGCATTTATTCTAGTGGCATTTATAAAAAAAGCCACTATCTTTCTAATATACAGGCATTTTTATAGAGTTTCTAAAAAGGACTTAACATTAAAGGCATTTGTATTTTTAATTAGTGGCAATCTTAAATTGCCATACCAAATTAGAAAGTAATTTGCTAATGCAGTATTGACTTTCCCGCTCCAAATTTTATGACTCGCACTCCAAATCGCTATGATATCCCGCTCTCTCCCTAATTTAGCCCAACGATATCCATCTGTCGCTCTCTCCTTGCGCAACTTCCTCCCTCTCTAGCTAGCGAGTGGAGGAGATCATGCCCTATCTCTTGGTGGATCGCGTCTTGCGTCTGTGTGCCCGTTGCCGGCTCTAGAGTGCCAAGTTGTCGGCCGTAGAGTGCCAAGTTGTCGGTCGTAGTTTGCCAAGTTGTCGGTGCCTGCCAGTGAGTCCCAACCGATCAAAGCATACTCATTCGTTCTTCCTCCTCCGCCATTTTAGACCGAGCCCAGTCGAAGCAAGACTCAATCTTCCCCTCCGGCGTCGGCGAGCTTGATTGAGGGAGTACTCCGATCAATCTCTTTAGGTAACCATCGTCGCACCCTATTCTACAACTCCCTTATCTCGTTAGGGTGTTCGATCCACCCCATATATCTACACAAACCAGGTTCATGCCACGAAGCTAGACTTCCGGCCAGGCTTCTCGGCCACAGTAAAAATGATATTTGTATTTTCAAGTTGCCGGCCAGGCTTCCGGCTAGACTTCCGGCCAAGTTGTCAATAATGGTTCGACATCACCAATAGGAAGTTTGACTAGATCAACATATGATATCTATATTTTCAAAGTTTTTTGGTAGGTTGGGTTGCTGAGAAATTAGTGGGATTTGTAAATAGTTTTTGTTGACACCTATGTAAGGCCAAGATCAAATATTCCCATGTTAGTATCAACCATGAAGACTTGACCTACAACATATGCATTTAGGGAGAGCAACGCATACATATTAGTTAGATTTTTTCTCTCTAAGTGTTGAACATCCAATGTCATGTTAATTGAAACATGAAAAAATGGAATAGTATGTCATTTTGTATTAGAGTTCTTATATGTAAAGATGCATCCAGTAGATGTTGCTAGTAGAAACTGGAATTAGATAATAAGCTAGGCGATAGCAAAGCACAGACTCAGAAAAATCCATTATATTTATAGTAAAAATAGAAATGTTGCTTCGGATATTTTTTTGTAGTTTGCAAGCAAATACTTGACTCAAAAATGAACAAAATCAGTAGTAATACCAGGTGCATTACATGTGATCATTCAGGTTCAAGCAGAATTTTGATGAAAAGATGCTCAACATACATCACTTTTGGAAGGACCAAAGACTTAAAACCATCAAGCTAAATTTTTTCATGGCTGAAACATAAAACATTCAGTAGAAATTGATTTCTTAAGGCCATGCTAAGCTTTATTTGTGAAACATATATAAGGAACACATTTAATAATGCATTATTGATTGATAAGTAAGACAAATGTTCAAGATTATGATATTTAATGACACAAATATGTACCATATATGTTATAAGTTCAGTCAGACTTTTCATTGTGAGGAGGAGGCACTATGATCTTTGGTGGGATACTTTGGCTCATTCTGTAGATGAGGTAGGCAAAGTGAACTTTGTGGGTTCATGGAAATCTCTTTGTACAACATTATATTCTGGATTTGATGGCTCAAGTTGAGATAAGTACATTTCAGACTAACGGAGTGCAACATTAGCCAAATCATAAATATGTTTATTTTAGGGTAATAACACTTGTAACCTATATAGAAGAATAAATAACTTAAAGAGATGATCTTTGCTACTATTAGATGTAGTGTGGTAGCTATTTGGTCTAAGCTGTGCACAAAGTTGTAGTGTACAACCAATTTATCTGTGCACAAAGTTGTAGGGCACAGAGTCATACTAGGCATTGATGGGCTTCTCTCCTTTGCCAAATAGTGCTTGTGAGTCAGATTTAGACTTATCCCTAATAGGGTTTGCTTTCCACTTGGGCCAATACAACTGAACATGTCTCTCTTTAATGTGCCAAGCAAGCTGCATGATAGACTTTGCAGTCATTGATACGTGCAATCATTGATACTTTCTGGATGTATATGTTCTAAAGGTTTCTAGTAGGTGAGCTTGTAGAAGCTGAGGTTGTAGGTTTGGAAACCATGTTGGTGGTTTTGAGGTTTAGGAATTCTCCTTTGATATTGACGGATAGAACCCAGGCTCCTGTTCATTTTCTGATTCAGTTCAAAATGATTAGAATGTGCCTGGGTCCTTATTATAAGTATGTTCTTTTATCCTTTTAAAAAGTATTTCAAACATAGTAAAACTAAAGTGGCAGGAATCTATCCCATTTACATATAGGTCAGAGAATAATAACCTCACATAACTCATTTAGAAAATTTACAATTTTTAGATGAATCTTTCTTGTCATAAAATTTGTGGTACTATCAAAATAATAAGATGATAAGATATCTTGTAGTAGTGTTTTGATAAACACATAAGTACAAGACTGTAGTAAAATTTTGGAAAGACACCAGTAACCTCTTTAAATAGGTCTCACACCTTCTATAGTAGTGCATCGATACTCCAAATTAAATAGGTCTCACACCTGTACAAAATAAGCCAGACACCATTAACCTCTTTGATAATCTAAAATATGAGTATTGATTCAACAAATAGATAATAAGTGTCACCTCATTGTATGAAATACCAGGATACATCAAATTATAGAAAATACTAGTTACTTCATTGAAATTATCAAAGAAGGATTAGTGAGCATTGGACCAATTGCAAAGATATAGCCTCTATATAGGACATGATCTCCTCTATTAGATTTCTTTTCAAGCTATCATGTCTACCAAAATAAAGTTGGTTATGATAAGCAATAAAAGGTTAACTGATGTTATACAACTTTTTCTGAAAATATATAACATTGTTATATGTACTTACACTTTGTTAATACTAATATTATGCAGTCTCTGTCCACCCACAATAGTCACTATGAACTGGGCCTCTATGCCAATGTTAACGTTCCCTATTGAAGAACAATTGGACATCATCCTAGATGATCGTTCCTTAAACCAACTAGCCATACCCAAACATTGGCGTTTTCTAAAAGGAAGACACTACAGGCCTGGTGAAGTGACCCTAATTTTTGGAAATTATTCACATGTTATCGAGGTTGAGTATGATTTAGTGGGGAATCTTGTATCAAAATCCGGTTGGTGTGATTGGATTAGAAAGATGCTAGTGGGCCGTAGCGATAGGCTTTTTCTCCATCCAGTTGGCCATAATACCATCAAAGTTTGGATAACCAACATCAACTGCGAGACCCCCGATCATCTACGGCGGTATGAGCACACGATGGAGGATATCAGCTCAGACGAATCTGATTATGAGGCCCCTGTCAGTTCAGATTTGTCTAAATACAGTGAGGAGCTCTGCGACACAGCACAATCATCAAAAAGGCCACGGTAGGTCCAATTAACAAATATAATTGTCAAGACAAAAAATTTGTGTTTACACTTTTTGTCTGAAAGCAATCAATCCTCATAGATGCTTTCTTTTCTGAACTTCAGGAGAAGATTGCCACAATGATAAGTCCTCGAAGTTACTGATGCGGGACCATGTTGGTGTAGTATTTAGTTGTCTATCTATCTAGACTTGTCTGTATTAATAGTTATTTTAATTATGTGCATGTTTAGGGGTACACCAACCCATTTTTTTAGTTATTGTTTAGGGTACACCCCTGTGTGTGGATGTAAAAAGAGATAAATGAATGGAACTGAAAGTTGCTACATGAATGCTTATAACTGAAGTGTGTGTTCCCATGAATGTTCCAAATTAAAAAAATCCATCCTATCTAACGACTCGTTCAAAACCAAACAACAAAAAGAAATATGCATATCCTATTATGTTACAAATTACTGATAAATTTCATTATAAATGTTCTTTATAGAATGGATAAGTCTTGGATAGCAGAGGATGACCGAACGAGCAGTAAATACTTATGTGGAGTATCAAAATTTTTGGATTTTGCTTTTGAACATTCATCGATTGGAGACAAGATTGTATGCCCATGTAGAAAGTGTGCTAATGTATACTAGGTCACCAGAAAGACTGCATTGAGCCATCTATTGTGGCATGGCTTCTTACCAAGCTATATTTCTTGGGCTTTTCATGTTGAAGATGTCGATGTTCAAATGGATGCTCCTACTGATCAGGGAGATTTCCTTAATGCTGAAAATTTACAAGATATGTTGCATGATACTTTTCCGAGTTTCAGTGAAGATGGAAATACAGAAGGAGTGGAGCCATCTAGTGATCAACATTTCAATACTGAAAAATTTTATATCTTGTTAAAGGATTCTGAGACAGAATTATATCCAGGGTGTAAGAAATATAGCAAACGTGCTTGCATCCTAGAATTCTATCACCTGGTTTGTCTTAATGGCTTGAGTAAGAAAGCATCATCTATGTTTCTTACGTTCTTTAAGAAGATGCTACCAGAAGGAGAACAGTTACCTAATTCATTTTATGGGCTAAAAAAGATGATTACGGGGTTGGGCTTAGATTATGTGAAGATTCATGTTTGTCCAAATAGTTGCATGTTGTTTTGGAAGGATTCTATTGATAAAGACGTCTGTGATACATGTGGAGCATCAAGATGGAAACTGATTACAATCCTATATGATGATGACGAGCTTGCAAAAAAACCCAAGAGAATACCTATCAAAGTGCTCAGACACTTTCCACTTATACCCCGCCTAATGTGGTTATTCATGTCATCAAAAACCTCATCCTTAATGAGGTGGCATGCAGAAGAATATGAAAAAGATGACAAGTTAAGAACCCAGTTGATTCACCTACATGGAAAACATTTGATGTGATGCATCCAGAATTTGCTGCATACGCTAGAAACATTCGATTGGGACTTGCAACTGACATATTTAATCCTTTTGGGACAATGAGTACTTCTTACAGTACATGGCCTTTTGTGATTATTCCATATAATTTACCTCCTTGGTTGTGCATGAAGCAACCATATTTTATGTTGTCCCTACTCATTCCTGGGCCAGCTTCACCTGAAAATATAGATGTGTACTTGCGTCCATTGATTGATGAGTTGAAAGAACTATGGGATACTGGTGTACATACATATGACGCTGGAACCAAGGAATTCTTTCTAATGCGTGATTCTTTATTATGGACAATTAGTGATTTTCCAGGAATTGCACATCTATCTGGTTGGAGTACTAAAGGCTACAAAGCATGTCCCTATTGTAATAAAGATACTATCTCACATTGGTTGCCACATAGCCATAAAATTTGCTACAGAGGACATCATAGGTTTTTGCCAACTAGCCACAGATTCCAAAAAGAAGCAAAGGCATTTGATGGTGAGCAAGAATTTAGGTATCCACCTAAACCTCCTTCTGGAGCTCAAATCTTGTCACAATTGGAGGACGGAAGAACTGTAATTGGTAAGAAAAGGCCAAGAGGTAAGGATTCAACACACAATTGGGAAAGGAAAAGCATATTTTTTGAGCTACCATATTGGAAAACTAACATTGTAAGGCACAAACTCGATGTCATGCACATTGAGAAGAATATATGTGAGTGTATTGTTGGAACATTTCTAGGTTTAAAGGATAAAAGTAAGGACAACTTGAATGCAAGGAAGGATTTGGAAGATATGGGAATCAGATTTCCGCTTCATCCAAAAACTATTGGTAAATATACCATCCTACCTCTAGCTTGCTATACAATGAAAAAAGATGAAAAAATATTATTTTGCAACCTCCTAAAATCTGTCAAAGTTCCATATGGGTATGCGTCTAATATATCTAGATGTGCACGAACGAAGGATCAGAAGATGCTACCAATGAAAAGTCATGATTATCATGTGCTGATGCAACAACTTTTTTCATTAGCTGTCACTGTGTCCTTGCCCAGTAAGAATGCTAAGTCATGTATTATTAATCTTTGTTGCTATTTTCAAAGGTTGTGCACTAAAGTCATAGATCTAAATGATTTTTCTGCATTGGAAAATGCAATAGCTGTTACACTTTGTGAGATGGAGAAGATATTCCCTCCATGTTTTTTGACATAATGGTGCATCTATCAGTCCATCTCTCTTATGAAGCTAAGATAGTCGGCCCTGTTCAGTATCGTTGGATGTATCCAATTGAAAGGTAACATTTCACACGTCATGATGACTTTACCTATTGGAATGTAATTTGTCATGATATTTTCCTCAACTTTGTTATCAGGTATCTGATGACCCTAAAAGGATATGTTCGTAATAAAAGATATCCAGAAGGATCAATAGCAGAAGGATATATAGCTGAAGAGTGTCTAACTCTTTGTTCAAGATACTTGGATGGAGTTGAAACAAAATTAAATCGGCCAAATAGAAACGATACTGATGAAGCAAATTTGGAAAATGAGCCAACACTTGACAGTGATGATTGGTCTATTTTCTCGACAGTAGGTCGTGGTATTGGTAAAATGGTAGCATGTGTCTTGGACGAACATACATTGAAACAAGCCCATAAGTATGTACTATTCAATTGTGAAGCAATTGAACCCTACATTAAGTAAGTTAGTGTCAACTGTCTTCTATTAATAAAATGCTATAACATATTGCACATATTTTGTATTCAGGATGCACTATGATATCATTAGGAAAAAACATCCTCAGAAGTCCTTAAAGGAGGTTTAGAGAATACATAGTAACTCATTTGATGGATGGTTTAAGTAACATGTAAGTTTAGTTGTGGTAATTAAATTAGTTATGCTTCATGAATAAAGTCTAACAAACTTTTCTTTTATTAGATTGAGACACTCCTAAGAACAGATATAGTGGATGATAAAATCAAGTTTCTTTCTCAAGGTCCACATCAACTGGCCATTAAGTACAAGGGCTATGTTGTCAATGCTCACAGATTTCATACCAAGGCAAAAGATGCAAATCGAACAACACAAAATAGTGGAGTCTTTCTGGTAGCTAAGACTGATTGTTATTCTAAAACCACTGACCGCAATCCAATTACTAGATATGTAACCTACTATGGTGTTTTGAAGGATGTTATTGTGCTCAATTATTATGAACACTTTAAGGTGACATTATTTAAGTGTGATTGGGTGGACATCTACTCAACAACGGGAATCAAGCATGATGAACATGGGTTGACTCTTGTTAATTTGAGATGCCTTCAAACTATAGGAGAACCGTTTGTAGTGGCATCTCAAGTTGGACAAGTATTTTATGTTGAAGATGTCACTGTAAAAGGGTGGCATTTTGCTATAAAGATTGCCCCACGGGATATGTTCAACATGGAATAACAATCTTGTATTGAGAATGTTGAAGCTTATGTGCAAGGTGAAACTCAAGATGGGCCATCAATGACATCAGAGGATGAAGATACTGATTGTGACATAGTTAGATTGGATATGGAAGGAATTACTGTTGCTAGTTCAACAACTGAAAAAGACCAATCCCGAATTCAGCAGGATGATGAAAGTGTATCTCAAAGTGATGATGATGACTGTTTTGAATGAGAAGATTACAAAATAGCAGCCAATGTTTCTTTTTGTTTGTCATTAATATTTGACTTAAATAAGCCTTTTTTGGCTCAATGTATCTCTTTAATTTTCTGTCTCACATTGTGCTCTAGCTAGGTGTATCAATTTTGCTTGTCTGACATTATTCTTATTCATATTTATCCTTGTCTCTACTATTGTTTATAATTATATTTGATTAAATATTTGTGTTTCATTTTTAAATATTATTAATAAAATTGTTATTATGTTGTTCAATATTTTTCTAAATGTCTTCATTTTTATGTGACTTGATATACTCAGGATGAGAGAACAGTACAGGACAACTGCCATAACATGACAGCCGCAAGCAATGATAAGAACAACAACAATGACTCATGTACGGTGACTCATTTACCTAGCATTACTCGACATGGTTGTTGGAAATCTTTGAACATGTCATCCTCAAATCGCTCCAAAAAAAATTTAGCTTCCCTTCCAACTGAAATTCGTAATGATAGAGCAAACAAATTCAATAAAACTACTGCTAGCTCTGCAAAAAATGCCCAATCAGCCACGTCTCCCCCAAGACTCTAATATGGTTGGTGGTTCGAAATCCTCTCAAACATGCACAACTGAAAAGGAGATGGGAACAAGGCTCCAAAATCAGCAAAACAAAGAAAGTGGTGATAAAGTTACAAGATCAAGAATTTCACAGCTACCCCGTGTGCCTAATGTCAATGCTTCTGTGTCTATTCATTGAAGAATTGTAGAGAATAGAGCTGCCAGTAACCAAAATAGCAATGTATTTCCTGATAACATGGACCAAAATGACATCTCTGATCACCATGTTGAGTCATTGAATGTTACAAAAACACCTTCTGATGGGCTAGGTAATTATTTCATTCATATCTTTGTATTTATAGTGTTAAATTTAATCATATATAATTTTGCATATATATATTTTTTTCCTTTATGAATGAATACTTAGGTCAAAAACATCGAGCAAACAAATTCAATAAACCTACTGCTAGCTCTACAAAAAATGCCCAATCAGACACGTCTCCCCAAGACTCTAATATGGTTGGTGGTTCGAAATCCTCTCAAACATGCACAACTGAAAAGGAGATGGGAACAAGGTTCCAAAATCAGCAAAATAAAGAAAGTGGCGATAAAATTACAAGATCAAGAATTTCACAGCTACCCCGTGTGCCTAATGTCAATGCTTCCGTGTCTATTCATTCAAGAATTGTAGAGAATAGAGTTGCCAGTAACCAAAATAGCAATGTATTTCCTGATAACATGGACCAAAATGACATCTCTGATCACCATGTTGAGTCATTGAATGTTACAACAACACCTTCTGATGGGCTAGGTAATCATTTCATTCATATCATTGTATTTATAGTGTTGTATTTAATCATATATAATTATGCAAATATATATTTTATCCTTTATGAATGAATGCTTAGGTCAAAAACATCGAGCACATGGCTGAACACAATGTTTGAAAGTTTGGAAAAGAAAGCCCGACGATCCAATTCCCATTGAGAAAAATCAATTTGGACAACCAGTAAGTGAAAACCAATGTCACTTATCAAGTTTTCTAACAACGATTGCAAGAGATCCCAATCTTTGTCCACTAAACAATGAGGACTGGAGACAATTTCCAGCAAATAAAAAAGATTCTATATGGAATTTTGTGAAGGTATATTATTAAATTTTATTTTTAAATGGTTAAATGAAGCATCTAATTGATATCCTTTATGTCGGTAGAGTAAATTCACAATGGATTCAGATCTGAAGGAGTGGACAATGAAGAGACTAGGAAAGAAATGGAAGGACCACAAGTGCGAGTTAAGGAGACTATACTTTGTAGAAGATAGTCCATACGAACAACAGCTTGGACAAGTTGTTCCCCGTGTGGACAAGTCGCATTGGAAATTTCTTGTCGATTATTGGAGGAGTAATAAAGGAAAGGTAATATTATTTTTTCTATTCATTGATACTTATAGTACCGCACAGATAATTACTATGCACAATACTACAATGTTTTCCACAGAGGAAGTCTATAACTAACAAGAGAAGCAGAAAATTTCAAAAGGTTAGCCACACATCAGGAATCAAGTCCTTTGCATGTCTGAAATATGATGTAAGTTAGTAATTTTTGTGATCCATTTAGATAATTTGATGGCATTCATTAATTTGATGTTTACAATAACCTTGTTTGAATGATAAATATGGAGAAGGAAATAGGCGGAGAAGTGGATCCCATAATGTTTTTTTGAGAAAACTCATCGTGAAAAAGATGGGAGCATAGTTGATGTTGAATCTGCCAAAATTTTGGTACAACACATAATATCCTATAGTATTATGTTACATATACTAATTTCATAGAGGTATATATTTGGTATAAATTGCATGTCGTATGATTTGTTGTATGTAGGAAAAATTTTCTGAGGTAGGAGAAGAGTTGCGAAGAAAACAACCTGATGTTACTTCAGATGAAATTTATAGGCATGTTATGGGAGAAGAGAGACCAGGATATGTTCGTGGTTATGGACTTAGACCATCACCTTTTGATATCTGCGGCAAGAACTGTAAATCCCAAGAAGCTGAAGAAGCATAGAGGAAGCATTTTCAGGATAAGCTTGAAGAACAACGATTGGAATTTGATGCAAAACTTCAAGAACAAAAGGATGAATTCAACCAAAAATTAGAGGAGTCACTTGCCTTAACTAGAGCAGGAAAGAGTCAAGCACATCATGTTGGCACTAGCCAAGTATGAATACATTTTATACAAGATGTGTGGTATCAATTATTTTCCATGTTGACTTTTATGGACTTATGACAAAAATAAAATAATTGTGCAGACAAACTTATCAATGCAAACTCCACTCCATATAAGACATTCATCATTTAACAAGGGACAAGTATGTTTGTATTACTGTGAATTGCACTTCATTTTACGTTTATATAAATTTGTTATGTAAACTGTATTTTGTTTCTAGGATGTGTATCTGCTGAGTTTTACAGATCCAGATGCTAGAATTGCATTTGGTCGAGTCTCTAAGGTTGACCCCATGAAAAAGGTGGGAGGTGCAATTTTAGGCTCATAATTTGTTGCTGTTTTTGTAGAGGTTGCTTTGTTGGGCAATGATCCTCTAGTTAGACCTTATGATCAATATCAATCTGTTGATGATGTTGTTGGCAACGTCATAGCATGGCCGAAAACACATATGTTGCCAAGGTGAGCATAAAGTATTGCTTATATTGTTACATAATTGAAAACAAAAGTAGTATCTAAAGTCATTTCCATTTGTTGTAGGACATGAAGTTTAAATTTAATTGCATTCTTGGATACTATATAAAGAGAGGAGAGCTATAGTTGTTTTTATTTAATCCAATTTGTTATTTGTACATGCCGATCCAAAGTAATGGTGTTTCATGTCCATTGTCGTAGACAATGTTGCCAAATAACAATCCTATTTTGTTTTGTCCTACTTTTAATTTTGTTATGGAGAATCTTAGTATTATGGATGATACACGCATTATGATTGGTTTGTGGTTTTTAGCTATGAGCAGTGTTTTAGCTTCTTGTTTGTGGGTACGGATGAAAAATTTAGTTGAAAATGAGTTACGATTATTTGATCCATTTCTTTCCATTTTGTAATTACTCAGCTAGTAAATGGATTATTATGGTTTGGATTTTCAAAATTTACAACTAATGTGGATGGGTGATGTGGACTGAATAATTCTTTTTTAATGTAAAAACTACTGCAGTAAAAGGGTAATTGTCCCTTTTGTATGGCAGCCACACATCGTATACCATGATTTTCTGTCTCCCAACCTATGCAGGTTTGATTTTGTTTGATAATATCTTGGAATGCAATTGCTTATATAAGCAGGAATGCATGTTGTGGGTGCTTCATATTTGTGGGCTTCATATCCAACTTGCATCATGTCAGATCATGATATATTTCTTATGGCATATTAATTTTTCTTCTATTACTTGATCATATGTTGTAGGATATCTTAACACTATAGGGATCAAGATTCTAGCAACCAAACTACAATCTTCAAGCTCCACCCAACATTTTGATGAATCCTAGACTAGTTGTTGCAACATTTTAAATGAGACTATTCATATATTTATTGGTTCTTTTCAGGGCAATTTGTTATGCAGTAATACTTTTTTGAAATCTTTACTTTGTAGGTAAGGGTATTTTTTATATGTACGTGGTTTTTGGGAATAATGTGATATGTCCACCCATTTCTTGAAAGCATAGATCTACCATGCATATATATTTTTTGTATATCCAAGGAAATTTGTTCCAAGTTTCTTATAGATATGTGCCCTCACAGATATAGGCGACATCGATGTTTATCTTGAGGTCTCACATCACTTGAGGTCTCAGATCTTACCTTCTGGGTAATTCATTAGAGTTGTTATAATGAAACAAGTAATATCCTGACACTACTTGTCTCTGATTATTTCAGAAAACATCATCAGATAGAGCTCAAGTATTCAGACCCTCTGCCTTGCTATACCCTCTGCCTTGCCTTAATGTAGGGATGGCCAAGCGACCCACTTATGTACCTATTGAGGTGTGTTACTTCTACAAGTGTTGTTCTGTTTTCTCACTACGTTGTTTTTTAATGTTTTGTTTTTGGTACTAAGTATAATATAGCCTGGTGTTTTTGCATTTTGCAGAGGCACACTAAGTCATTGTCAACATTTCAGATGTCTGCTCTGGTTGAGAAGTCTAGGCAGAAGCCTCAAGAAAGAATGGGTGTTCTTAGTAATGTGGGTTCCTCCATGTTCCCTTAATTGTTAAAACAGCATTTGTATATTTGTCTTTTTTCCTTTACCCCCTCCATCTAAAATAATACCCTATCTGTAACATGTGGTTGTGATGCAGGCCCTAAAAGCCAATAACTATGGTAATGATCATCTGCTAACTGCAGCTCTGTACTTGGAGATTAAAGGCCAATCTCGAGAGCTGACAACCTCTATATTGATGGCTTGTCCGACTGCCCAGGGCTCCCATGGGACACATCCATTCCTAGTATAATAGTTGGCACTTGGGAGATCTTTGGCATGGATGGAGGATGCTCATGGTTGTGGTGAACTTCTCTGCGCAATGTGACACCCGTAGGCATATTCAAGATCTCATTCACTGTTGAAACATGAAGGGCATTGTAAGTAAAATCTTTTAATGTATTTCATTTAAATTAGTTAAATGAAATACATAAAAATATTTTACTGACAACGCACTTCATGTTTCCACAACGAATGAGATCATGAATAAGCCTGTGGGTGTCACAGTGTGCAGAGAAGTTCACCACAGCTGAGCATCCTCCATCCATGCCAAAGATCTCCCAAGAGCCAACTATTATACTAGGAATGATTGTGTCCCATGGGAGCCCTGGGTAGTCAGACAAGCCATCAATAGCTACTCTAAGTTTTGAATTTTGACTCCTTAGCATATGTATGGGTTTTTCATCCCATTATTTTTGTTGGGCTCAAATCTATATGTCATTGTGTTCATTTTTCTTATCTGGGGTGTTATATGTTGTTGTGCTTGTGTCTTAGGTGTGGTTGTACAAGGTGTGGAGAGTGGTTGTACAAATGCATAAAAACTATAGTTCACCAGTTATTGGACTATGGTTGTACAAGGTGTGGTTGTACAAATGCAGAGGATTGAAATATGGATATGGATCAAATGAAGCACAAACTTCCAGTGCTCATTTTACTGTATACATGCCATATATTCTACCTTGAAGAAAATAATGAAGGTTAATGAGATTCTCCATCAAGATCAATTATTTTTCTCCACTTAAAGTTCATAAATTGTTTGATATGGTACCATTAAAGATTGAAACTCTTCTAAACTCACTGCATCATGAATTTTATGAGATATGAAGTTAACCATTTTATCAAATGTGGTAATATTCTCCCTATATCATGAGTGCTACCATTCCATTATGGACGAATTACATATTAGTAGCCATTGTATCAAATGTGGTAATATTCTCCCTAATTTATTGTGTCTTTACTCTCCAGGGTTCAGGAAATACAAACATTATTCAGCAATGATCATTGAAGTGATATTCACTTCCATAGCTTTCCCAAGTTCCTGGATCATTGCTCAAGTTGAACTTCAAGCTATGCTCAGTGGCATCTGAAATGTAGTGTCCTTCAGATTCCAAAATATGATATTTAGATTGGATGCATTTAATTCTGGAAATTGGATTAAATTTGTTTTGAGGACTTTGTGCCCCTCATTTTTAAAGTATTATACCATGCTTGCAAAGGTGAAAGGCTTGGAACATGCACATCATTCAACAGAATTTGATCAGGTATGTTCTTCCATTCTTTCTCAACACCTTAAAGTCCTACATAACACGATTTACTAGTTACTTACATCTTGGAAGACATATCAAACAACATATGCACATGCCCCATATTTATTGCCTAATTCACTGATGTCAGTACATATTTTACAAACTAATTGTTGTATATTGCAGGAACTACAATAATATACTTAGACATTTCAGTTAAGGTGTCTATTTCACACATGTTTTTCTTTAAACTTCCAGGAGGCTACATCTATTTATCCTACCCTCTAGTTTAAGGTTTTCAAACCTATTTGCTTATTGTGAGTAGAGTCTATTCAGAGTTGTGATGGTGTTTCTAAATGTGGTAGTTCCTCACCTCATATCTGCCATGACCCAATTGCAAAACTGATGGGCAATTCGACAATCGGACTCCTGAGAACCACTAGGATTGGGAAAAATAATATAGAAAAATGATGTGATTGGCTATCAAATTCCTTACACCTTCATATATAGGTTTTTGTTTTAATTCCTATTCTAATCTAGTTGTATGATTGCTAATGCAATGTATATAAATCTGAATGGTGTGCTTATTATCGACCTTGTTATATTGTTCACTTATACATTGGATAATGAATCAATGACAAAAGAATTATGTGCTACAAGCTAGGAACATGCCAACCAACCATCCACTCTACACATCTGAGTTGTATAGATAGGTAAATCTTTGTTCTTCTATGTCTAGCTTTGATGGTTCATATACTAGAGCTAGAATGTAACATGAACATTGCTTTGATAGAGATGGAATGTAAATTTCTTTTTAATTTGATGAACCAATGTACTGTCATGCTAACTGTAATCATGTACTAGTGAGATTTTTTGATGAACATTGCACTTCTATTGCTGCAACTTGCAAGAGGAATTAACAATTCCTGAAAGTTTGTTTTGGTAATGGTTTTTTCTCATTTCAAAGCTAAAACCTGAGAAGAGCATGAAATTGCATTAGGCCCTTGGACGAAGCTATCAAAGGAAAATGAAATAGAAAAGCAAGAAAGAAATAAGGTTTGCTTGGCCATTTGTCAGTTAGTCTATTGGTGGATTCGATGTGGATGTTGCAGCTACTCTGTATTAGGCCACTTGTTGCACCAGAGGTTTAGAATCTATAGCTCTTCCAGTTCTGGAGATCAGTGTATCTATCATCTCTACCTAGTAGATGAATTTGGAAATCCCACATGTGGTCTTTTTGGGACTACTGTTGCAAACATGGGGATGTTGAGTACTGCTGCATATGTATTGACTATGGATATGTTTGGACCTATTGTTGATAATGCAGGTGGCATTGTTGAAATGAGTCAGTAGGTAAATTATTTGCCCTTATTATTTGCTGCTTTACACTAAACAAGCCCTTATTATTTGTTGCTTTACACTAAACAAGCACCTTCAGTATGGTTTTTTTTTTGTTTAACCATCTAGAACAAGGATACATGTATTTTTTGTTTAACTTTTTGCTTTGGACTTAGGTTGAGGCTTTGGACTTAGCTATCACCTTGCTGCTATGATTCCTAAACACAACAGCCAACTGCACCTTGCTACGTGTATTTTCTGAGGCTACTTTCAAGCCTTTCAATTGCCGCACCCACCCTGCTTCCTGCATCACTCACTAGAATCAGACGCCAACAGAACTACACTCCGCTCAGCTGCCTTCTCTACAAGTTTCATATGGGCCCATCCGAGTGGAAAGCAAAAGGCAGCTCCAAGTGCAGAACCAAGGAGCATATTCCACACTCGCCATCTCAAGGAACCAGGCAATATGAGACTAGATACAGCAGCAGTTGCTGAGCCAGCTCCATCAATGTTGAAGACATCATGTTCAGCAAGAAGATTTTGCAAACCATAAAATGCAGCAGTAAACATTGGTGTTGTATTCAATATAAGGGGCAAGGTAAAACGTCCTCCCCATGTAATTCAATATAAGGGGCAAGGTAAAATGTTGAATGAAAGTATATCATTGGTGTTGTATTCAATATAAGGGGCAAGGTAAAATGTCCTCCCCATGTAATTCTCAATTGATTATAAATAAAAATTATTCATACTTTCATAAAAGTGAGTTCGTCTACAATTGACATTCATTTAGAAATAATGATAATGAATTGAAAACTGAATGACTAAAAGCCATGAAAATGTAGTAATACAGAACTAGTAGTCATTAGTGGCTTTTTTTATACGCCATTAAACTCAATAAGAACATTTTCATACACTAGCATGATACAAAATAGTGGCATTTGTATAAAAGCCAATTGATGGATAGTGGCTTTTTTATAAATGCCAAATGATGGTTTAGTGGTCTTTATGTGGCATTTATTTGAAACCACTAAAGACAAACCTTTAGTGGCTTTTACAACTTAATCCACTATCTTCCTAGTGGCATTGGTGCTAGAGGCATTTTTTTAAATGTCAACAAATGCCACTAAACCTGTTTACTGGCTTTTTAGTGGCATTTCTAAAAGGCCGCTAATGAGTATGTTTTCTGTAGTGCCTCCTGGGTTGCAACCATGCCAAGGTTAAACACCTAGGTTACCAAAAAATACCCAAACCTAAGCAAGAACCATGATCATTGTGAAAGGATATTCAAGCAAGCCGATCTCCACAAACCCTAAGGCAAAGGTCTAATAAAAGCATGACTAAAGGGAGAAAAACTATGGCCAAGATGACCAAAACCAAAACTAACCTCTCACTTACTTCTAGTGTACAAAAACCAAGCATGGGGGCTAGATCAATGGTCAAACGTAGGGGAGAAACTCCATATCATCACCTCTACCCAAAACGGGTACAAGGAGGCTAGGGTTTCAAGTTACTTCCAAGCCAAGCATGATAACTCTCCCAAAAGAATTCTAGGGTTAAGCTTCATATTCTAGCATGATGTAGGAACATCTTAAAGAGGTAAAACAGAAACAAAACATAATAAGAAGTGCAATAATAGAGAAGGTTTAGTGTTATATAACCCGCCTTAAGAAGATCACCACCAAAGATCCAAGCTCCAAGATCAAGAACTCTAAGCACAGGATCCAAGGGTAGAATAAGATCCACCAAAAGCTCCACTCTTGGACATAAGATCACCTCAAGAACACCAACGTCAAAGGATAGCTCAAGAAGAGAGAGAAAAACCGCAAAACCAAACTAAAGAAAGAAGGGAGAACATAGAGAAGAAACTCTCTCTCTCTCACTCTTGAGTGTCACCTTGACAAAACATGGCCTAAGGCCGAGAAGAAGGAAGAAGATAGGGTAGAATATCTGAAGGAACACCAAAGAAAGAAGATAAAACACTCACCAGAGTTAGAGATAGCCAAGGATCATCACAATCACCACATGCAAGGGATGAACTACCTCAAGGCACCAAGAGCACGCCTTCTTGCTCCACCAAGCTCCAAGGATGAGCAAAAGAGAAGGGAGGAAGAAGATGACCAAAAAGAACCACTTGCATGAAGAGAAGAGATTTCATATACCAAAGGAGTAGGGAGGTAAGACAAAAGATGAGGTGTCAACAAGATAGAGCTCTAAGGAAATACTTGTCCACTAAAAGGACCAACATGCATCCACATGCAACCACATAAGGTCCACATGCAAGAGATAGTGATACTCCCTAGGTAGGATCTCAGCCATCCAAGTACCCGAACCTATGTCACAACCGCAACACACCTAGGGTCCCATGGTCATGACACACCACCACATCATCACAAGATCGCGACACCAAAACCACCCCATGAGGCCTAAGTCAAAACACACCTCTCCAACCTATAACTCAACCCAAGACAACCTTGGTCACAACAACTACACAAAGGGGGAAGTGTCATACCTATGACACCCCACAATAGGCTCTAGGTCATGACCTAGGTCAAGGCAAAACAACAAGATCACAAGGCTAAGGCATGCAAACCCTAGAAAAAAAACTTAATCCCCACTAAGGGTGACACTACTCAACCAAGATCCAAACAAGGTGCCCCAAAGAACCACACTCTCCCTCATGAAGCCAAGAGAGAGAAACAACACTCTAGAGGTGAAAAATTACACATCAACCCCCTATATTGGGTAAATTGCAATTTGCACCAAAACTAGCACAGAAAGCA
Organism: Alisma plantago-aquatica; assembly: GCA_963693085.1. Lineage (NCBI taxonomy): Eukaryota > Viridiplantae > Streptophyta > Magnoliopsida > Alismatales > Alismataceae > Alisma > Alisma plantago-aquatica. Next base: position 127,634,355 of record OY856415.1, read on the forward strand.
CAAACATCAACCAAACAAGCTCAACTGGAGACTTAATCTCTCCACAAGCCATAATCACATCTCAAAAGATTATAACAAGGTTATAAGCATGTGATCAAGCCAAATAAAATAGGGTTACCACAAAACTTAGGTCATGGTCCTTACATCTGACCTCAACAAGGTCCTCTCACCGACATCATCCCAGTGAAGCGGTGACTGACACAGCCTCCCATATAGAGCTTCATACGGAGGCATCTCGGTACTGGCATGGTAGTTGTTATTATAAGAAAACTTAGCTATGGGTGGGTACTGCTCCCATGATCCACCCCAATCGTTCACTTATGCTCTCAACAGATCCTCTAATGTCAGGATTATTCTTTTTACCTATCCATCAGTCTGGGGTGATAAGTTGTGTTAAGCTTTAGTCTACTGTCGAGTTCTTCTTGCACTTATTTCAACAACTTGGAAGTGAACTTTGGGTCATGATTAGAATAATTGAACTCAGAACATCATGTAGTTGAACTATCTTTCTAATAAATAGTTCTGCTAGGTCTGTCACCTTGGCAGTGATTTAAGGTGAAGAAATGTGCAAAGTTGGTAAGGTGAGCTACCATAACCCATATTACATCATGATCTCTCCTGGTCTTGGGAAGACCCACCACAAAGTCCATTGGTGATTTTTTCTCATTTCCACTCAGGAATTTTAATTAACCATAGCAATCCACCAGGTTCCTATTTCATCCTTCACCATCTGGCTCGTGAGACAATTGGACACATATTTCGTTATGTCCCTCTTCATTCCAAACCACCAAAAGTATCACTGTAAGTCTTTAAACATCTTGGTATTGACAGGGTGTATTGTGTACTTAGAACCATGAGCTTCTTACAAGATATGATTCTTTAAGGGCGAATCTTTAGGAACCCATATACAATTCTTATAGAGAATTCCATCATCTACTCCCAATGAGAGATGTAGCTAAGGTTTATCTAACAACCTTTCATCTTGTCAAGCTCTGGGTTGGCCAATTGGGTAGCTACCAATTTGGTCAATAGGTCTAGTTTTATCTTAATGTTAGCCACACAGATCCGGTCTTTTAACAGTTGTGGAGTCCACCTAGAAAACTTTTCCAGTTTTCTCCACTTGCTAGACAAGCCATCTACACACCAGAGTTATTTCCAACTAAGTGCATCTGCTACTACATTAGTCTTCCCGGGATAATAGGTGATGGTGAAATCATAAACTACATATACTCCACCCATCATCTTTGTCTCAGGTTTAGGTCCATCTGAGGTTATAAGAGTCAGAGTGAAGAACAAGTATTTGTTACCAAGGATTGATGATTTGTTTGATCAGTTGACAGGTGCTATAGTGTTTTCCAAGATAGAATTGAGGTCGAGATATCACCAGTTGAGGTCAAGGCAGATGACATACCTAAGACTCCTTTTAGGACTAGGTATGTTCATTATGAGTTTTTGGTTATGCCATTTTGGATAACAAATGCACTAAAAACATTTATGGACTTGATGGATATAGTGTTCAGACCATATCTTGATCAGATTATAGTTGTGTCCATATATGACATATTGATATACTCCAAAGATAGTCAACATCATGAATAACATCTTCATCAAGCGTTATAGTTGTTGAGGCAAGATTGACTGTATGCCAAGTTCAACAAGTGTGAGTTCTAGTTGACTAAGGTGTCGTTTATTGGTCATGTCATTTCTTCTAAGGGTACTTGTGTAGACCTAAAGAAGGTGGAGTCAGTGATGGAGTGGGAGCTTCTAAAGACACCGACTGAGGTTAGAAGTTTCCTAGGTCTAGTTGGTTACTATAGGAGGTTCATTAAGAATTTTAGTGCAATAGAGTTACCCTTGACAAAGCTGACTAGGAAGGGTATTCCTTTTGTTTTGGATGAAAAGTGTCAACATTCTTCACAGTTGTTGAAGGAGAAGTTGATGAGTGCTCCAATGTTAGGGATTCCAGAGAAAGGGAAAGGTTACATCCTTTTCTATGATGCTTTAAAGAACGGATTGGGATGCATGTTGATGTAGGACAAGAATGTGATTTCTTTTTCTTCACAGCAACTTAAGAAATACAAGGAGAACTATTCAACTCATGACTTGGAGTTAGATGTGGTAGTTTTTTCCTTAAAGATTTGGAGACACTATCTATACATGGAGAAGTGTCAGAGCTTCACATATCACAAGAATATCCAGTATATCTTCTCAAAGCATGAGTTGTATATGAGGAAAAGAAGATCGATGGAGCTTATCAAAGACTATGATTGTACATTATACTATCATCCAGGGAAAGCAAATGTGGTAGTTGATGCACTGAGCATGAAGTATTGCAAGGTATACTAGTTACCATAGTGTCTCACAGAGGTCCTCGATTCATGAGAAGGTTTTGGGAACATCTGTGTACAACTTTGGGGACACAACTAAGGTTTAGCACATCTTTTCATCCGCAGACAGATGGTCAATCAAAAAGGACAGTTCAAACATTGGAAGATCTTTTGAGACAATGTATTGTATAGTTTCTTGGCAGTTGGAATGTTCACATGATTCTGATCAAGTTTGCCTACAACAACAACTATAAGAGAAGCATAGATATGGCATTGTATGAAGCTTTGTATGGAATATGTTTGCGATCACCTCTTTTTTGGTATGACATAGGTGAGTACCAGCTTTTGGGTCCTGAGTTAGTTCACCAGACTACAAAGAATATAAAGGTGATTCAGCAATAGTTAAAAGCAACTCAAGAAAGATAGAAGTCATATGTCGATAAGTATTAGAGGCCTCTAAATTTCTAAGTTGGAGCCCATGTGTATCTCAAGGTTTCCCCTTGGAGAGGTGTGTTGAGGTTTGGTAAGAAGGGTAAGTTGGCTCCTAGGTTTATGGGACCTTACCCCATCTTGGCCCGAGTTGGAAAGTTGTCATACGAGTTGGAATTACCACTAGATTTGCATAGGCTACATAATGTTTTCTTCATTTCCATGTTGAGGAAGTGTCATCCAGATATAGAAAAAACTATATATCTAGTGAAGGTTGAGTTAGATGAGGATGTTTCTTATGTGGAGGGTCATGTGTTGATCCTAGATAAGCATGTGTAGAAGATAAGGAAGAAGTACATAACCTTAGTGAAGGTGTTGTGGCATCACCATGGGGTGGAGGAAGCTACATGGGAGTTAGAGTATGAGATATGTAGGAAGTACTTGTCCTTGTTTGATTATGATTTTGGGGGAAAAACCCTATAAGGGGTTTATGGTTGTAAGACGCATGACCTGGATTTATAGTTAAACATTCTTGTTTAATCTAATTGGTTTCTTAATTCCTTAATCAAACCCTAATTTATAATTTGATATCATGTGACTAATATAAGTTTCAAGTCTGGTCTAGTTTGGACATTGTTTGATTAAGTTTTCCAATTTATGTGCTTATATGGACCTTTATGCAATTTCCCTTATCTAGGGTTTTATCTATAATTTTCACATGTATGATGTGCCTTGTAAATTTTCCTAACATATTTGATATATTTGCACCTTTTAGCACCTCGATGCACCATCAGACGTGTGGTGTTTTCGAACTTAGAGTTGAGGACCTAGGGTTTCTCACCTAAGTACCTCAATTGATGGTTTTTCTATGTAAGCTAGGGATTTGATGGTTTCACTATCAGAGTGAAGGATCCGATGGTATCCCCTTGTGGTATGGGATTTTATGGTGTCCTCTAGAGGTACAAGAATTGATAGTTTTCCATGTAGTATGCACCAACCGATGGTGGATCAGGATTTACATATGGCCAAGTATGGGCATGATATGATGGATCTTCTGATGACACAACTAGATGGTTCACCTAGGTTGCGAACTGATGGACCTCCTAGGTTGACCACCGATGGCAGATCTGCTTTTCATGGATGGGAATTTTCACCCTTGTGACACATGACATGCATACCTTCAACCCTCAACCACCTTACTCTCTCATCCTAGCCTTATATGCTCCTCTCCACTCTCCCAAACAAACTCTTTTACCTTTGGAGTGCTAAGTTAGGATTTCTGTTCTCTCTTTCAAGCTATCTTGTTGTTTGGACAACCGCCATCCTCCTTTAGGTGAGTTATATAACTTTCATCCTATTTCTTGCTTACTTCAAACTTGTTATATGTAGATTGTTCCCTTAAAACGTGGTAATATGTAGAAACATGATCCTTGGGTAAGGTATGAACATATGTAGTAGTATTTGTGTAGGTAAACTACCCCTAGATCTTGTGCATATTCTTCTTTTGAAGTAATCTACCTAAATCTTGCAAGTTTATGAATTGGTGGCTTCTTTGAGTATAGAAAATGATGGTTTTTCTTTAGGATAAATGACTGATTTCTCATTTGAGCTATGAAAGATGGTTTGACTCCTCATGAGAAATTATGGTTTTTACATAGTCCCTGTATTAATGGTTTTAGTTGTGGATGACAATTTATGGTTTCACTAGTAAGTGAAACAATGGATTTACTTACCTTGAGAAACGATGGTTTTTCCTAGCTTGGGAATCGATGGTCTACCTTGCACTTGAAATGATGGTATAAATCTTCAAAACATCATAATTAGAGTTTTATAGGTCCAATTGATGCTATCTTGGTGTCTTTGGACTCAAAATTGAACCCTCTACAACATGATGCACACTATAGAGCAAGAGGAGAATTATAGTGAGGTTCAAAAAGAGTTGCAATCGAGTAATGTGTGAAAGCATGACACTTCATTAAATTCTAAAATTAAAGTCATATGTCATGAAATTGGTCATTGATGTGATTCGGTTGGAGCATCACCGCCAACCATAACTATTGATTAGATATCCAAGTGAGTGAGTGGTCACTTGACGAGATAGAAAGGGTGAAAACAATGATAGAAAAAAGGTAGGTTGTCACACTAACGCTCAATAAATCCAATAAATCACAAGAATTCTAAATTTTGAATTATCAAATATCAGAAATGATTCAATAATCATGATGACTGAAAAGGCACAAAATGAATTTATGTAATGGTGATCTTAATTTATACCATGATTAGGTATCACTTTTGTATCATTCAAACAACAATTCATGTAATTGGAAGGTTGTTGACTGAGGTGGACATGCAATTAGTTGATGATCTGATGTAGGATGACTTGTGTATATGTCATCACTAGGATTCAAACTAAGGTACCACATGATATTCTCACAAAAAATCCAACCTAAATGATTGAAATAAATCATGTGATTCACCCTACAATCATTGAAAACTAGGTGGGCACACACCATATATGTGTCAACCCATGTCTCATTTTTTATTCCAAAATGCAAATTTTACATAAACACAACTAATATATTCAAAATTTTGAGGTCAAGGAGGACATAAAACATATGTTCTACCTCCTAGGAGTACCAACTATGTCAAAAAACCCTAAGAACTATCCTATATTTATTGTAAAATTATCCAAAATGTCATTGTGGGTGTCTATCAGACATATGTCATGTATGCCAACATGGACCATGTCCTATAAAGGATTCTTCAAGAAGCACGTGGCTTGAAGGGATGACTACAGCGGTCATCTCTGCATTTTCTTGGATCATTTCAATAATTATGAAGGATGTGACATTTAACTCACAACTAACACTATAAAAAATCAACCTCTATAAAACAACCCCACAACCTTCATTTAGAAAGGCTAGAAACCAACTACCTTATCCCTAGAACCCCAACTTTATCATCAATCTAGTAAATCCTAGAACATCCCCTAAGGTTAGGAGTTTGTGGGATTAGGGAAGGTCAGTCGCTTCTTTTGAAGCATATAATCCATCTCCATTATTGAACAACAAAGGAGAATGAGCCCTCTATACATACAATGTAGAATGATTATTTCCTCTTCTTTTACCAATCCTTCAAGATTGTGATGATATGAGCACCTAGACGTGATAATTTCTTGTACTTAATTTTTATAATCTCATCTTTCCCAAACCACTAACATGCGTGCATATTTCACATTGCATGTTTTATTTATCCTTGTTTTACTATGTAAGAAAACTCTCTTTGTCCCTCTAAGGTTGTAAAAACCATATTCAAGTGCATGTGTGTGATTAAAACTTACCCCATGTGTAACCTAATGCCTCACTTTAACATCTCCAAATTTATTTCTTATAAATAACCCCTAATAAAAAACCCTAATTTTGAAAGTTCAAAATTTGTTATTTAAACCATACACTAATGTGATTATGACTCTCAAATATGTTACTACAATTAATGTTTAAGACTTGTTCACATAAAAAAATCAAATGTACATTTATACCCCCAATTTTAGCCCTTATTAGCTGATACATAACATTTAGTGTTTGAAGTTATTTTGACCCAATTAGTGTTCATAATACGGTCTGATAGTCTTTAAATGAGTTTGATTTGAGTGGGGATTTCCCCAAACTATGAGCCCTAAAGTGTTTTTATGTAAGTATATATAATTAATTCTAGATTAACATGAAAAGGAAAATAGAGATGTTTGAGTTAGTCAAATAAGGAAAGCAATAAGATATTTGGACTCTCTGTTGTTCAATTAGGTAGCATACAAATTTTGGTTAATTTTGAACCCTCCTTGATGTCCTAATTTGAATGGAAAGGCAATTATAATAAATAAAAATTAATTCCTAAATAAATGTATCCTAAGCTAACTAAACTATGGGTTTTATTGCTACCTAAGTGTCACGTGGACTTGTAATCCCGTCCAGGTCAAATTGTAAGATCTAACGTCTTTGTCAAGGGGAGTCACCTCTTCAACCTGACCTCCCTAGTTCACTTTGGACTCCAACAATCCACTCTCTCTCTCCACCTTTTTGGTGTGTTAGTGGCGGATTAGCATGGGTGATGACCCTGAATCCATGTTTTCCTAGGATCCCTCTCCAGTGATCCCGATTTGAACTGGCCTCCTCTCACCTCTCGATCTCCATCTCTGTAGAGCCCCAACCACTTCGGATTGTCTTGACTCTACTTATAAAATCAGCATGCAAAACTAATCTTTGGGAGGAACAGAGACTAGGATTGGCATTTCACTCACCTCCATCTACTCCTTCCCCACATTGCTCTGAGAAAACTTGAAGCCAACCCCTGTCAACTCCAGAGGCTTGCCCCTCTGCTCCCTGTCGATGTGAATGATCCCGAGAGAGTAAATCATATTTAAAAAATGATCAAGTATGGTCAACTTTCAGAAGAAGAAAAATGAAAGTTATATACATATATTACCTACAGATATATGTACATATATATTGCATGTACATATATATTGCATGTACATATATATTGCATATATATATATTTATAACTGCATACATATATACACATATTATTAATACACACACATATATGCATGTACATATATACACACACATATATAATCAATATAATATGGAAAAAAACTTATAAAATGGGAAAAATAACATTAAACGTGAATAATCCACAAATAAGATGAGAATAAAATGTGATATTTGGGAATTTCATACGTCTTGGAAAAAATAATGTTTTAAACACATTTTTTTATAAAGTCAGAGTATGTTGTGACTATGATCACTGCTATAAACGAGGCTCATATTGTTAGTTTCAGACGGGGCTGGGCAAGGTGCCTAGCACCTTGGTTTCCAACGACAGGATCGAGATCTGAGTTTTGATTCTCCAGATCATGTAGTTTCCACTCATTGTTCCCAAGATTTGAGTTTTAGAATCGTAGAATATGAAGTGCAGTAGTGGTCTTCCTGTTTTACACCTGTATTTTCCCACTTTGTTCATGCTTGTCTTTGGGCAATTTTTTCTTTGTGCAATGTTTTTTATTAACAACCATGTGTTCTCTTTGGGGAAAGGCCCACCAGGGTGGCCCCACCTAATTGGTCCACCCCCAGCAGGGCCAGGCACCTCATTTTCTTTAATTTTCTAGTATCCATTCTTCAAAAATTTCTATTAGTCAACCATTAATTGGAAATTCAAGTTTAAATATGATTTTGAAAGTATTTGTATAAGGAACTCAAATTTTAAGGTTTCAAAATTTATTTTCCTTTGACCAAACCCTAGTTTGTGAAGGAATTAATTTTAGGATTTAATATTATAAATAATATATAAATTGATATGTTAATATTAAGAATATGATAATTGGGGCTCAATCATCCCCAGAACGTCATTAGGATTTCATCAACCTAAGAAGAGAAACCAAGATTGATTCAAGATCATAGAAACTAGTTAGGATCTACTTTTTTCCAGACAAGCAGGTCATGCCACTACGCATATATTGTTGACTCAAGGTCTAAATCGACTAAACCCTTGTTTTGATGATGACTAAACCATTCCAATTAATTGTTTCTAATGCCTCTACTTGAGTGATTTCATATTAGGTATAGACACACTCAAAATGCCCTAACTTGTGCATCTCAACTTGGAGAAAAGACATGTCAAAGTTCATACAAGTGCACATTTTTGGAATATGATGTAAATCCATTAGAATCATGTTGTAAATCACTTGTAATGATTGCATGACTTGTAATTAAGCTTAGAAAAAATCAGGAGCACTTAGATTGAATGTTTAAGAACTCAAAAGCCACTTTCTAAAATTCACATCAGGTTGTTCATCGGTCGAGTTGCAAACTCGACCGATCCTGATTGGATCTTGAAAATGACTTTTAATCGGTCGAGTTTATGCTTCACAGAACTCGACTGATCCCTATATAGACCAAAACTAATTTAAGTGAATTAGTCGAGTTACCCCAGGACAAACTCAACTGATGGCCTAAATTGGTCTTATCTTTTAGTGGGATCAGTCAAGTTACCTTTATAGAAACTCGACCGATTGCACTGTACAATAAAGTGCAGAAAAGTATTTCTATCCATTTTCAATCGAAAGTATATATGTTGCAAGCCACAAAATGACTAGTTTTCATTCTTAAGTGTTCCCAAAGGCTAAGGGGCATCCCCAGCTATAAATAGGACACCTTGACCTTCATTCTAAGGTTGAGCGTTCAATGCAAAACTCTATGTGAGGTTCCTATTATATATTTGAGTTCTTCCTACAGCCTACTCTCTCTCTAAGCTTAATCACTTGCTACATTCGTTAGAGTGAGTAGGAAATATGTAAGAGAGCTAGTCCTACATGTATATCTTGTGAGGCTCTCACTTCCACCACCTCCCTATCTCTCATTTCAACTATGAAGATGAATATTCTCTCTCTTGGCTAAGAGAGGTGAAGAAGAACAAGGGAAGCCGTCCCTTGGTGAAGATCAAGGTTGAATACTTGGAGTAAGAGTGGGTAAGCCCTTGGTGAAGGCAGAAGACTCCTTGCTTAAGTGGGTAAGTCCTTGGTGGAAGCTTCTCTGGGTGAAGATGAAGGCAAAGGCTGAAGATCCAAGAGGAGTGGAAAAGTCCTTGAAGGCGTAAGACGTGTGCTTGAGTGGGTAAGACCTTGGTCAAGGCTGAAGACTCAAGTAAAGTGGGTAAATCCTTGGTAAGGTGGATATCTCCTTGTGCTTGGATGGGTAAGTCCTTTGGTTGGTTATGTATTGTAAGTCTTATGAATGAATGTAAGAGTGCAATGGTTAAGAAATCCTAGAGGTTGACCTATGTAGGTAGTGGACTGACTCACTTCTAGTTTGAAGTGTGGAACCACTCTACATAGCTTGTCACTTGGTGTATGTTCAATCTCTCTCTCCCTTGCTATGCATGTTTTAGTTGCACTCAAATTTCCTATTTAGCAACCTTATCTTGTGATATACCTTGAAGGTCTAATGAATTTTATTTAAGTGCATTCATCTCTATTCACCCCCCATCTAGGATCCAACATATATATATTGGATGAATCACATGTTACATGTGATTTAGAATTATACTTTAAATTCCAAGTTAATGATAGCAATAATGCCTATGATTATATTAGTACATGGTGTTTGTTATATTCATGAATTCTTATGATTACCACTGATGCTCATTAGTTTAATATTGTGATCATGTAATGATTAAGACAATAAAGAAAAAATCATGTAAATCAAGTAAATCTTAAATTTTGAGATTAAGAGAGAGAAAATTGCATGATGATTAAGATAATGCACTTAATGGCTCATTTGGTTGGTCGGAAAATAAAAATGTGTAGTTGCAACTACGCGATGTTTTTTATTCCGATTGTTTGGTTCTGTGCAGGTCCAAAACATACACGGAAATTCAACCATATAGTGGTTTTACTTCTGGTTAAAAATTGGGAAAATGGACCATGCTCAAAATGGGTGTAGTTTGTTTCCACCGAGGCTTGAGTGTTGCCTACAGTTGTCTCTCTACCTCTTTTCATGTTCTTTGCATGTTTGATCAACTAAAACTCTGTCAATAAAATCAATCTCCAGAAGATACTTACTAACATAACAGTAGGCTTACACCTCAGTTTTTTATTGTGTACTGGTATAGAATTTCTTCCAACCAAACATGATCAAATAAACTTGTTTGCTTCAAGTTACAGTAAACCAAACAACTATCATTGCATCTGGATTCCACACCTTTACTTTCCTATTTTCATATGCTTGTGTTAGGTTGCAACTACATGTAACCAAACATGTCTTGAGTTGTGAATTGTTCCTCCTGGTGTTATTTTGTCTTTATGGCATTGATGAGCACTTTGATGCAATTAAGATGAGCCTTAATCGGCCTGGTGAGCACTTTGGTGCAATTACTGAATGAGGATGATTTACATTGATGGCAAGATAAGAACAATGATGCTAATTATTATTATAAGATAATTAAGTAACTTATTATATGCTTCTCATAATGATGGATCTTTATGGTTGTTATGGGCTTCCTAGAAATTATGGACTTTCCGAGCATGATGTTTCCCGTGTGAGCAGTTATATAGAGAATACATATAGAAACATTTCTTAATTCATTGATAGAATGGAAGATAAAGGTTGATGATAATTTTTAATGTTATGTCATGCCAAATTTATTCAGTTCATTCATATATGTTTATTTTTCAATTCTTATAAATATAGCATTGCTTACTTACATTGTTACTTTGTTTCACATGGCCATGGGATGTGATGTCCCTAGATCAAGGAACAAAGGATAATTGAAGCAATCCCTCAGTGTAGATGTCAATAGAGGACACTTTAGTTTTGTGAGGTGTCATCTACCACTCAATAGATTCTCTAGTCTAGTTGTTATTCCATGATTTAGATTTGCTTATCCTAGATGTATTCGGTTTCAAATCAAGATGAGAAAGTTCGTTTTTCCCTTTTAGAACAATGTATGAATCTTTTTAAAACATCTTACGGTGATTTGATTATTTATTTGCAATGTATATCGTAATATGACATCCTATTTTAAGAGTGAAATGCTTCTATTCAATTATTATATGTATATTAAAGGTGGGGTGTTGTACTTACCTTGGTCTCTAGATGTTGATTAAGCCTTGTCCACCTATTTCATTGAGCTTTTATATGGTTTCCTTATTTTTAATAATAAATGAGGTTGGATTCCATGCTTACCATGGTCGCATTGTTGTGCACAGGCCAGGATGACCTGCCATTGGGTTTTGAAACTGACCCAAAAACACACAAATATACTCCTACATATGATATACACTTTAATCAATACCCCCTTCACGCATACATTGAATAACACTTTTTTGAACATTGATAGTTGCAATGGCCTTGTCAAAATTAGCAAACAGTAGTTCTCCAACTCAACAATGAAGTAAATTATGATTGTGTTTGCCTACAAAGTAAATAAAATGTCATATCTATTAAATCATGTTTATTAAATAGCCTCATGCCTAATAAAATTTTCACATGAAGTCTTTTGATCCCAAATCATTATCAAGATAGATCTATAAAACCACCCAATAGCCCTCCTCTATAAACAATTTCATGGTTAGCATTGCATCTTATTTTTATAATAGTAAAAAATGTAGTAAAATTAACTAAGAGATCTTTACTCTACACTAACAGGATAGGTTGACCTTCTCAATCTCATTGGCACGTCTCCTCATTTTATTCTCCCTTGGGAACATACATCTTTGGTCTTTTTTTCTAATTGATTTAAACCCCTATTTACAATTTTCATAGTTTTCCTCATAAATCAAGGTGGACATTTTGAATTCCTCGTCATTATGATATCAGAATAAAGTGTAAAACTTTATTATTCTTGAATTGTCTAACACCCACTTATGCTCTCAATTGTAATATTTTATATGTGTTTTTGCTTACTACTAGGTCTCATGTACACATAAAGCATTTAGTTTCATAGGAACCTCTTTAAACCAAAATGAATCAAGATTTCTTCCTTCAATGTGACATTTCCTAACCCAAAAAATAAAATTGGAATTTGCATATGTCTAGTCTCTTATGTGTTCCTACAAATACTCCAAACTGAACCTTCTCTATGACACAAGAAAAACAAATAAAAGGCACATTAGGAAGGCTATTATTGGTCTACGGGAGAACATGTCATTTATGAGAACATGTCAGTGCATGGGTTTGCGGCATATGTGTTACAATCTAGAACACACAACATGTATAGAACAACCACAAGACCTTCGTTATCTTCATTATAGAAAATATCTTCAAATATCCTTCTATTTTAGACATTAAAATGTAAATTAATGTTTTCTTATTGCAACGAATCTATATATTGAATAATGTAGCCCTTCATATAAGGAATCTAAATGGGCTCAAGAAAGTGTTATATTGATTTAGAATCACTTAAACAATTTTTTTAAACCTTCATAATATTTCCCAACATAATGTTTCAAGTATCAAAAGCAAGGAGAAGTAAGATTGATCAATCCATAAGTGAAGGGCACTATTTACAGTGGTTCCATGTCAAAGGATGTATTTCCATAATCTAGAGGGGTTAATTTCTAGAATTTTCAACCTTGAGTCACTCTTTATATTTCATTATAAGAGTTACAACAAATGATCACCCTTTTCTTGATTCAGAGATTACTGGAATCCATGTTAGGCCAAGGGAGCCAACAACCATACAAAGGAATTACCTACTCTATCATTGGAGACTTCCGCCTCCCAAAGGGCTTACCCATCATTAACCAAGAGTCATAGTCCTTCTCCAAAGGATTATCCACCATTTTCAATGATATACTACCTTATCCAAGGTATTACCTACTCTTTATCCATGACTCTTCTGCCTTTGACTTCACCTTCACTGAGGAGAAGCTTTTCATCAAGGGCCTCGTTATCTTCTTCTTCTCCTCTCTTAGCCTAGAAAGATAATTTTCATCTTCATCAGAGAGATAGTTCTTGGGGGTAAGGAAGTGAAAGCCTCATAAGATATACATGTAGGACTAGTTGTCTTATACATTTCTACTCACTCTAATTTATGTAGTAAGTGATTAAGTGTGTGAGATTGGATGGAGGATCTTTGAGGAACTTTCTCTCTCAACTATGGTATAAGGGCATTTGTAATGCTTTTCAAACCATATATAAATACCAAGGGTTCCTATTTATAGTTAAAAACACCTCCTAGCCATTATAATTATTTAGAAAAATTTATATCCATCATTGGGGATGTCTGACCAAAATATTTTCACATTTTGGCCCCTCTCTAATGGCTAGTTTTGCACTTTGTTGAACTACCTAGTATGCCATCTGACTAGCAAGGTATCTCAGTCGAAGACCAATATATATAATCTGATAAAGAACTCTGAACATAAATCTTCTTATTCATTGACCTAAATTATTATCAGTTAAGAAATATGTCAATGGCAGTAATTGAGCCACCAACAGTAACATCTGTCGAGTTATCTCTAGGATAATCTCAGTTGATGGAATGCACACTCTGAGAAACTTACATAATATTAAATAAAATATTAATTCAGTCTAATTAATTTTATTATAATAGTGATCTTAACTATAACTCATACAATCATTGTAAGTGATTATAAAAAATGATATGTAGATATGATATGTAATATTCTTAGTCTATTTGCATCTATTGCTTGATTTATTCAAACTAGGGTTTGCAAGTTCAAGAAGTTGGAGTGTGTCGTTCAAGTAAAAACATGACACACAAATCAATGGAATAATTTAGTCATCATAAAAATTAGAGATTGTTCAAATTAGACCTTGAGTTAATAATATGTCCCTTTTTAAAGATGGAAAATCATTTCATAAATGTATTGGAAGAATTAAAGTAAAATCATACATGTGGATAAATAAAGGGGTTTCAATAGAAATGCGTTCATAGTCTTCCCCCTCAACTTATGCTAACTAATTTCATATACCCCCCCATTTATGCTATTTCTCATGTAAAGTTAGATTTCAAAACATTTCTAGAAACTATGTATTCTCATTACATATGTCTTGTCCCCTTTATGTAAGGATGCATTCTCCCCCTTTGTCATATTAACAAGTGGGCCTGAAGAGATAAAACAACTTGTTATAAATGGAGATTAGTAGAGAAAAAAGAAAATACTTTGGTAACCAATGTATGTAAAACAAATCAAGACATCCATTTAAACAACTCTTGATGTACTTCTAGAACTAGTCAAGACAAGGAAATGCAAGCAAGTAACTCAAACTAAAATATGTGCCTAACAGAGAACGAGATTGAGTATTTATAAAGTAATATATAAGCATAGAATATTATTAGAACCACATGTATAAAGGTTACTAATAGTTGATATCACAAGCTAGGATTACTAGTAGTATCTAGGTCATAGAAAAATAGCTCAAGTTTAAACATGCTATCAGTATATATCGAGAGATGTCCATGCAAAGTAATACACAATTCAAGAAGCATGGATGGATACTACTTAGTAGCTAATATCCATCACATAGAACATATGACTATCACTTCAATCTCAAGGTTTCAACAAACTAGATTCATATCTAGAAATATGTAGCAAGTTAGAGAACAAGGGAAGTAATTTATATCACAACCAAGAGTTGTAAAGCGATTACCAAAAAACATACATAACAACTTTATAAAAGTGAGTGCAAGATATCGAGGCATACCACTTATTGAATAAAAACAAGAAGATAGAGATGTACGCAAGACATAATATTTAGATCATGATAATATGCATAAAATCAACCAAGGTACCAAGGGAAGTGTCATAAGAATAGGTGTTGGTTGAGAAAATCTAGTTGGGAGTGAGGTTCTCTTCCTATAGCACATTTGTAATGCTAGAGCCCACTGCCCAAGGCACTAGTAGAGTTTTAGGAATGACGATCAACCCCACAAACAACTACTAGCCTTAACTAAATGCTTTGTCCTCACTCACGTATAAGCCAAAATAAAATTCTCGACTAGTCACCCCTCCTAGTACTACTCTGGGTTGAGCACGCTTAACCATAGAGTTCTTTAGTGATGGGCTCCCTAAAAAGGAGGTGCACCTTGATGATATGTGTAGTCCAATAAATCCTTTTAAGATCATTTAATCTGAGGCCTCAAGTTCTAGGATGTTACAATCTCCCCCACATAGACTCTTGAGGTCCTTGTCAAGGCTCAACTATATGGCCTCATAATCTATCTCTATTTCAGTGCAGACCCAAATGACCCATGTACACCCAGCTCTAGACCATGGCTACCAGTGCCAGGGTGTCTCCATCAACTAGGATAGCCCTTTCCAACATGCCTGGACCGCACGACTCAAAGACTGGTGTGC
Organism: Alisma plantago-aquatica; assembly: GCA_963693085.1. Classification (NCBI taxonomy): domain Eukaryota; kingdom Viridiplantae; phylum Streptophyta; class Magnoliopsida; order Alismatales; family Alismataceae; genus Alisma; species Alisma plantago-aquatica. The sequence goes on from OY856415.1 coordinate 127,649,988, forward strand.
CACAAACCCAAGTGGGACCCATCTACTAGAGGAAATTGGCTCTGATACTATTTGTAATGCATGGGCCCACTGCCCAAGGCACTAGTAGAGTTTTAGGAATGACGAATGGCCCCACAGACCACCACTAGCCTTAACTGTGCTCTTTTTCCTCACTCACACGCAAGCTAGGATAAACTTTCGGATGTTCACCCATCCTAGTACTACTCTGGGTTGAGCACGAACCACATAGTTTTTTTAGTGATGGGCTCCCTAAAAAGGAGTTGCACCTTGATGATATGGGTAGTACAAACATTCTTTCTAAGATCATTTTATTTGAGGCCTCAAATCCTGGGACGTTACAACATTTGTGTATACATTGCACAGCACCATCAGCTGAATTCTGAGGTGGAATTCTCAATTGATGACAGAAGCAAGGTAAATCTTAAGGACCTCATTGGTCAATATATGCTCAGAGAAATCTCAATCCACAAAAACTATTTCCCAAAGACACAACTTTTGAAAAAAAATGTAGGTATGATAAAAGTACAAGTAATATCCAAACATGTAAAACAATTTAGTAATGCACTTTGAAAGCATCAGGTGTAGTTCTTATGACTCAAAAATCATATGTAGAGTTCATACAAACTTGTCAATATTAAGAAACAACTATATAGGAGTATGAAAACAATATATCCATTCTTACCATTCCTTTTCACTTGTTTCCCCACCATACATCTCATCTTCCTTCTTTTATGTAGATCGAGAAGTCAAATATCAAATGAGTAGCCCATATGAATTCATTTGCAAATATCCTACAAGAAAAAGGATGAAATGGTTCCCAGTCATAATTTTGGGTCTGGAGGGTTAGCTTGGTCACTCAAATTGTATTGTATTTATATCCTTCTTAAAATGGAAATTATTGAATAATGACTATTTCCCTTGCAATAATTGCAAGTTCCCATAGCCATGAAATCAGAGGATATTCCATTGTAAATTGGAGGTCCTTTGTCTTTGTTTTTCCCTTGGCTAAAATCAAAACCAATACCACGTTTACCATTTTTCTTGGTAGCATTATCAAGGATTTTGTTAAGATTCTTTTTTCCATTAAGGATCTTTGCAAAGAGGATATCAACATATGATTACCATGCTTAAAAGATGCAGTAGTAGAAGACAATTGGTTTATATCATCTCTATCATTCCAAAGATAGGTCTGAAAGAAAAGAGCTTTAGTCAAATAAGAAACTTTTCCAATATGAATAGCATTAATATCTTTCACTCCACTAGTAGAACTAGAAAAATATTCAATAACGTTAATTTTTCAAGCAAGGAAGTATTTTCATTTTCAATCATAGTACTCTTAGAAAGATAAACACCACTTTTAGATGTTATTCCTTACAAAACAAAGTCTATTTCCTCATTTTCAATTTTAAGAATATCAACCTAAAACATGAGAGAATTAACAACCTTATGATGATCTTCATTTGTAGTAGGCATAAAAGTTTGAGATTATACAAACTTGATCTTATCAATCAAGCTATCAATTTCAATTTTTAGAGTATACACTTAAACATATGTATTATTTTCTATTCAACACTATTCAATTTTAAATCAAGTTCTAGATAACTATTTTGAAGATTGACAGTATTTTCTTGCAAGAAAATATTAACATGGTCAAGTTTATCCTTTTCTTCATGCAAGTAATCCACAATCTTAGCAAGTGTTTTCCCTTTTATTTGTAGACTTAAGAAATGCATGAATATAATGAATAATTTCAACTTAATATTCTTTAGAAGAAGAGTTAGATCTGCCTCATTGGACTCTTTGATTGAGCTTTCCATAAGAGAAAAGTTTCATTCTCCAACTTGACTTTCATTAGATATTTCACCTAATCTAGTGTTCTAGGAGTCACTGCAACTATTGTGGACTTTATTATTCTCCTTGTATTTCTCATCCATTTTCTTTTCTCTCTTTTGACAATGTGTCTTTTTCCAACGTGGGAAATTTTCCATGTAGCAAAACTTCTTACCATATGCAAAGAAACAAGAGGAAGAAGATTTTCCTTTATAGGGTCTCCCTTTGGAATACATGTCATTTCCTTCACCTTGAAAGGTTTTGTGACCTTATGAAGCATAGAAACAAATGACCTTCTCCTTTATTTGTTTGATTCTTTTCTTTAGACTCCTCTTTTTGTATTGAATTGATCCTTATCTCATGGTCTTGAAGATTACCTAAAAGTTCTTCAATTTGAAGAGTGGATAAACTTATGTTCTCTTCTATTTCCATTATATTCTTATCCCACTAAAGAGGAAGAGAGAAAAGAACTTTTGAGCATACCTTGTCGTTGTGGTGTCTAGCAGACCAGTCAATAGTAAAGAAGCGGCAATAGTAGCACAAAAGTGGTGACAACAACGGTGAGCGGTGACAGCAACAACGGCACAACAACATGATGAAAAATTGCCAGAGCAAGGAAGGAAGCACAAAATAGAGAATAGGGAAAGTTTTTTTTTGTAGGAACCTTTAAGTAAGACTTTAGTTGTTGGCTATTTCAAAAAATTGACGTCATCGGTTGTTGCAAAAAATCAACGTCGTCATTTGTAATAGAAAATGAACGCCATAGGTCAACCTCTATTGTTGGTTTCCCACCAAAAAATCAATGCCATGTGTATTTATCTTTGATGAAAAACTCCAACCTTGCTAAGACTTTAGTCATCAGTTGCTATCAAAAAATCAACATTATAGGAAAATCTCTATCATCAGTTGCCCAACAAAAATCAACACCACATGTACTCATCCTTAATAATAATAAAAATTGTTAAAGCATTATTTGGCAGTTGCTACTAAAAACCCGACACCATATGACAATCTCTATTATCAATTTTCCAACAAAAATTGATGCCACGTGTATTTATCCCTTATAAAAAACACCAACCTCTCTATGACTTTAGTCGTCGGTTGCTAACTAAAATCCGATGCCATAGAATAATCTTTGTCATTGATTTTCTAACAAAAACTGACACTACATGTAATTATCCCTAATAAAAAATGCAAACCTTGTGAAGATTTTAGTCATCAATTTCTAGCACAAAAATAAAAACATAATCTAATTTTGGAATAAATGTTTTTCACGGGGCACATGGCAGCGCAACTATACGGATCACCAGTTTGAACATCATTGAATCCGCTCTTTTTCTCACATTCACTTTGTCGTCAATTCTTTAAAAAAAACAATGACACGGGATTTTTAGAGGCAAAACTTTTCATGGTGTACTTGAAACACGGTGTTGGTTTCTTTGGTAGAAACTGGCGACGCAGTCTTTTTGGAGGCAAAACTTATATGGCGGGAAGGGATTTGTCATCATTTTGTTACAACTGACACAATTGTCCTATATCAAATATTTCCATTGAAATTTTGAATTTCACAGGCAATCTTAGACGTCGGTTCATCATGAAACAATTGATGTTATAGTAAAAGGGGTAGTTGTGTGTTTTCTTAATGATAGGACTTAACAAATAGTGACATTTGTGTTATAACAACCAACATTATAGGCTTGTAGTGTCGGTTTCTTCTAGAAATAGACGTTAAGGAAAGTAACACCATAGGTCAAAAATGTATTAGTGATTAACCAAGTACTATAAGGTTGTTGATAATGAGATTTAGTTTAGAATACACCTTAGAAATAGACTATGTCTATCTCATGTGAAAGTTTTCAAGTTGTTGAGTGAGCATATATACCTTGCTTTCCTTCACTTGCTCTATCCCATGATAAGTGACACATAATTTCTTTTATATCTCACAGGCCATGTCACAAGAAAATAGTCAGTTGAACTCGATAGTGGCATAGAGTATTTTTTATGGCTTTGGTATTCAAAGTTGCTTTCTTCAAAGTAGTTACATCCTATTCTTTTATATTTCTCTCTGATTGCTTGTATGGAAGATCCACCATTTTCTACAACTCAAGGCTTTATCCTTTAATATTGAATTGCATTTTTCTCTTCCAAGATTGAAAGTCACCCGATCAAAGACTAGAATATTGAAGTAGAATTTACCTTTTTCATTATCACCCACCTTCTCCTAGACCTTTCTATGATATCATTTGTGGGATCGAAATGCGCTCAAGAGGAGTGAATTGAGCTAAAACCACTTAAACAACATTTATTAGACCTTCAAAATAGTCCAAAAGAGAGAATAAATATTTCTAAAGATAATTTTACACATATGAAAAGCAATAAAAAGAGAGAATAAATAGTCCAAAAGTGAAGTCTTGTTTATAGTGTTTCTATGTAAAAGGATGTAGCTCAACTACCTAGATGGGTAAATCTCTAGGGTTTTCAACTTTGTGGCACTCTTTATATTTCATTATAAGAGTTGCAACAAATGATCACCATTTTCTAAATCAAGGGATAATAGCTTCCCTTTTAGGCCAAAGGATCCAACAATCATAGAAAGGACTTGCCTACTCTAGATTTGAAGTTCTCCACCTTTCAAATGGCTTATCCATCATTGACCAAGAGTCTTTGACCTTCTCTAAGGACTTACCCACCCTTTTCATGATCTTTAGCCTTTTTAAGGTCTTAATTACTCTTTATCCAAGGTTCTTCTATCTTTGACTTCACCTTCAACAAGGATAATATTTGCATCTCATTCCCCCTACCCTTATTATTCTCCTCCTTTCTTATCCAGGAGAGAGAATCTTCATCTTTATGAGAGATAAAGAGTGGAGTTAGCCAAGTGAGATCCTCACAATATATACATGTAAGAATATCTTTCTTATAGATTTCCTACTCACTCTAATGGGTGTAACAAGTTATTAAGCTCATGAGAATACATGGGGGATCTTTATGGCATCTCCTCTCTTAACTATAGTACATGGGTATTTGTAATGCTTAGATAATAAGTGATGAAGCCCAAGGGGTCCCATTTGTAGTTGATGATGTCTCCTGGCTGCTAGAATCCTTTGAAATGAACTTATCCATTAATTGGGGTGTCTGATGGATAAATTTTTCTCATTTTGGCCCTCTTTAATGACATGTTTTGCACTTTGTAGAATTGTCTAGTATCCCATCTGATGAGCAAGGTATCTCATTTGGAGACCAATATATCTCATCTAATGAAGGAATTTTGGCATGAATCTTTTTGTTCATCATTCAAAATTCATATCACATAGGAAACCGCACGATGTCATCTGTTGAACCACCAATAGTACTGAATGGTCGAGTTGTGTCTAGCATGATCTCAATCGATGAAACTACATGCTTGAAGAAACTTAATAAATTCTAAGTGCGATATTAATTCAATCTAATTAATTCTATCATAGTTTTGACATTAATTACAAGGCATGCACTCATTAATTACAAAAATGATCTTTGAAGATAAACTATGTATCGTCTATTTTGATCATTTTGCGTATGACTTGATTTATCTAAACTAGGATTTGAAAGTTTAGGCATTTGAAGTGTGTCTATCTAGAATCACTCAAGTAGAACTATTAGACACTAATAATTGGGATGGTTTAATCATCATTAGAATGGGAGATTTGTCAATTCAAATGTTGAGTCAACATTTTCATGTAATGCTTGTATGATGTAGAAGTTTAGGTTGTTATGTACACACGCACTAGAATATGAATACTTTGCTTTTATCCCCTCACTACAATAGGTGAGAAACTGACTAAACTTGGGTCATGATCTAGAACCTCTATGGTGCACTACATGCTTCACAATAAAAGGAAAACTCCCTCACTCTCGATGTCTATTTTTGAGGGTGTAGCATGACCTAGCTCAGATGGTAGTAAGACTTCACCCACGTAACATGTTCCTTAAGTGGTTAACCACTGCCACTATAGTTATAGCTTTAGGGGGAAACTTGCTTATCCTAGTGAGCAATGAACTATCACTTACACATTCCAATTATTATACTAGAATAAAGTCAGGACACTTGTCTATGGTTCATTTTCCCAATGTATTCTACCTATCAGAACCCTTCCAGGGTTACCTCTTTTTATTGTTTGAACATTTTTCATATGACACCAAATGATATTCCCCATATCAAAACTATACACAACAAAATCATGAGATGTTGCTAGTACATCCTTATTTTATGTATCTTAGCAATAGTTCTTCACTAACGGCCTAATCATGAGATGGTGTATGAATTTTACTAGCATAATAGTGTGTTATGTAGTATTCAATGTATATGAGCTAAGTTCTTGCAAAACATGGACCATAGAGTGACATATTGAATTGTTCTAACTTCCCATTCATGGCATTTGATACATCAAACAACATTCATGTAATGGCACGAGGCCCTTTTAATGTACATAGATTATATAGTACACCCAACCATTATAACTATTTGATCTAGGAGGATGAGAATGAGAGAATAATTTTACATTTAAATCCTATTGTAATAGCACATATTTTGTTCTCTTCTACGGTACTATGCATTCTGTTACCCCATGAAATTTTGTCTTCATATCTCTCTATATGTGAAACTTGTTTACTCACCATTTGACTAATGACACACAAATATACTCAAAATAAACCCTTTTTTATTACGTCGTATGCTTGATGCTAGCATCACAAACACTCCATAATATACAAATTAGGAGAGGGGAAGAGTACATGTTATAGATTCCTAGAGAATTTGTGCACTTGATAGAATGGTTTCTTGTGTGTGTCATCGAAAGAGGCATTTGGAAGTGCATATTCGCCTACCATAAACATAATCATATTGCACCCAATTTTTTTTAGAAACAACAATCGATTATCTGTTATGATAAAATCAGTAGGGTTTCTCTATATAAAAAAAGATAAGATCATCCTTTCAATTTACCATGTGAGCTTTCATTTCTAGTAGAAAAAATATAAAATAAATTATTGTATTATAAATGTCAATGATTGAACTGTATCACTAATGAGTGGTCAAGCATTACAAAATTAAAATTTGGAAAATATTGAATTAGACGAATCCACATAGTCCTGAAATATATGATTACCAATTAATCAAAAGAGACAAAATTCAAATCTTATTTAAATAGGTTACATGGTATCCTCTCAATGTAATTTTGCTAGAGTGTATTAAACAATTGATATAGATGTTTAAGATATCATGAATTCTACATAAAACGGGTCATATTCATGTGCAATCACCTTGAGTTAATGGATATCAATAGAAATAGATTTATAAATTGCATCAGTAGAGAGGAAATTGTAAAGTAATATGAACATTATAAGCTTAATGAAAAGTGGTAGAATTTATGTTATGTTTTATTCTTTATTTTTACTTAATATCAACCCCACTTCCTTGTATGTGTGTGATAGTCTTAAATCATTAATATTAATACAATTGTCACTATATCCAATCATGCTCATAAACTAGTAAAGCACACTAATTCCTAAAGCAAATGTTCATGTCTACAATGTCTTTTACTCCAATCTATGAGGTGGATGGGTGGTTTTCTATGATATGTGGATATGCTCACACTTCCCCACTAATTGCAATAAGGTTGTAGGTTTCATGTGCTACTTGGCATCTTGTGCATTACTCTAGCTTCTAACCTTGAGCATTTAGTAGACAATATACCCTACAACTTTTTTCAAATGAATGGTGAGAGGTATGTGTGTTGGTGAGGGAAAAAGAGACCATGATCATTTCCAACGCAAGCGGGTAACTAGAGTGTCAAACTTGATTAGCTTTTGATCAATTCAACCTAAATTAATGTGTGTTGGGGTAAAACAATGGGTTAAGATATATCATTCTATTACAAGGAATTTTTTTCATTCTGCTCATTTTTATTTGATTCAAATACGAAAGCTTGGTTTCTTTTTTCCAAATTGTTTATCATTACTTTTCTAACTATAATTATTTTTAGAGCACCCTTTTTTTCTTTGAAAGTTCTTATAAACCATTTTCTTTTTTAAAAAAAACTTTTAGAACTAGAAAACTTTTGTTCACTTTTATATAGTTTTTTTAATTCATTAAAAATAGGTTCAAAAAAAGAAGGTTGTTTTCGTGGAGAACCAAAGGGGATGATTCTAGCATCGAGGAAGAGGGGTGCATGATAGCAATATATGAAAAATGTTTATATTGTCAATGAACCTAGTTCGTTGTTATGTTTTCTCCCCAAAAGTACAACTTCATGGAGTTCATTTGGATTTTCTACAAATTTTTAAAATAATAGTTATACTTGTATATTGAATCAAAATATGATTTAAGTAACTTCATTTTTGTTGTTGCAGATCTTTGAAACTTGTAAAGAAATACTTTATTTTCCATCATAATAGATGAAAACTATCGAAAAAGAAACCTATATATGTATGTAGATCTTCTAAATTTGAAAAATGGTAATTTTGAACATGTATATCTTTTTACAATATATGCAACATATTTTGTTTGTACGTTGTAAATGACATGAAATAACTAACATTGCCCTAAGCTGTCAAAAATAGTCATGCTCTATCCTTTCAAAAGTTGATATATCACACATCATTTGCATTCTCTGTGTTCAAAAAATTGCACATGATCCTTCCATAGTTGAAGATAATTGATCTTAAATTATCCAACACATCATCATCGTCATCATGATCATCATCATCATCTAAGCCTCAATCTTAATTATGTTGGGGTCAGCTACATGGATCCTTTGTTTCCATTCAGCTCTATCATGGGCCATATTCTGGTTGAGATGTAGAGATTCAATTTCTCTCTTTATAAGATCATCCCATGTTAATTTTGGTCTTCCTCTTCTTTTGTTTATTGTGCTTGACTCAATAGCAATGCTTCTTATAGGAACATTAGTCGATCTGCATTGCACATGTCTGTACCATCTGAGTCGGCCCTCACGCAGCTTGTCTTCAATGCTCGCCACCCCCACTTTATTCCTAATATAATCATTTCTCAAGTGAAATTTTCTTGTTTTCCCACACATCCATCTTAGCATATGCATTTCAGCCATGTCCATCTTGTTGAGACCTTGTTTCTTCACCGTCTAACATTCACTCCCATAGAGCATTGTTGACCATATAGTTGTTCTATAGAACTTACTTTTTAACCTGAGAGGGATCTTCCTATCACATAATACTCTAATTGCACTCCTCCATTTCAACCATCATGTAGTGATCATGTGACAAACGTTATTATAGACATCCCCATCTATTTGAATGATATAACCCAAGTAACGAAATTTATCACGTTTTAGTTTATCTACTTCATCCAACTTGGCTCCATCATTCACACTGTGGGATTGGATGAAATTGCAACGCATATACTCAGTTTTTCTCCTACTAATCGTCAATCCATTTGATTCTAGTGCCTCTCTCCACTGTTCAACTTCATCATTTAATCCATCTTTAGTTTTGTCAATCAAAATAATATCATCAGCAAATAACATACATTAAGGAATATCAACTTGAACATTCTTTGTCAGCTCATCCATAATAAGAACAAACAGATATGGGCTAAGTGTGGATCCCTAGTGTACCCCAATTGTGATAGGAAAAGTTGGTGTCTCTCCTCCAGGAGTCTTCACATTTGCAATCGAGCTATCATACATGTCTTTGATCAAGTCAATGTATTGGATTAGAACACACTTTTTGTTCAAAACTATCCACAACAATTCTCTAGGTACTCGATCATAAGCCTTTTCCAAATCAATGAACACCATATGAAGATCTCTTTTGCTTTCTCTATACTTCTCCATAAGCCTCCTTATCAAGAAAATAGCATCTGTTTTTTATCTTCCATGCATGAAATCAAATTGGTTGTTTGATGTCTATGTTATATATCTTAGCCTCTGCTCAATAATCCTCTCCCAAAGCTTCATTGTGTGACTCATCAACTTAATACCTCTGTAGTTTGTGCATCTCTGAACATCACATTTGTTCTTGTAGATGGGGACTATAGCACTATTTCTCCACTCATCCAGCATCTTCTTTATCTTCATCATCTTGTTAAAGAACTTTGTTAACCACATAACTCCTTCATCCCCCATACTCTTCCATACATCAATGGGAATATCGTCTGGTCCGCATGCCTTTCTCATTTTCATCTTCCTCAAAGCATTCCTAACCTCATATGGTGAAACTCGTCGTGTGTAAATGATATCTCTTGTATTCACGTCACACGAGTCTCTAACATTATTTGCAGTATGTCCATCGAAAAGCTTATGGAAGTAATTTCTCCACTGGTTCTTGATATCATCGTCCTTCACCAACACCCTGCCATCTTCATTCTTGATGCATTTCACTTGACTCAAGTCTCTTCCTTTCCTTTCTCTCATACGAGCCATTTAATATATATCTTTTTTCCCTTCTCTTATATCCAACTTCTTATAAATATCATCAAAGTATCTAGACTTTACCTCCTAAACAACCTTTTTAGCTTCTTTCTTTGCTTTCTTGTATCTTTGGAACGATGCATCATCTCAAGATTTTAGCAAGCTCCTACAGATCTCCCTTTCCCATTTAATAACCTTATGTTCTTCATCATTCCACCCTCTTTTTGTGGAGGTCCACAAACTTTGGACTCCCCCAAAATCTCTTTGGAAATTTTTATTATCCAGGAGCTCATGTTATACCACATAGTGTTAACATCAGACTCTAGGTTCCAAGTTCCCTCATTGCTGAGTTTATCATGAAAAGTCAATTTCTTTTCTCCTTTAAGATTCCACCACTTGATCCTGCTATCTTGGTTTCTGTTATGCTTGCCTTTATTGATCTTCATGTTAATATCCAAAACCAGCAACCTATGTTGGGTCGTGAGTTCTTCGCCAGGAATCACTTTACAATCCTTGCATATATTACGAGCCACCCGCCTCATAAGGAGATAATTGATTTGGCTACAATTATGCCCACTCTTGAAAGTAATCTTATGAGTTCCCATTTCTTGAAATGGGTGTTTGCCAAAATCATATCATATACAATTGCAAAATCTAAAATCCTTTCTTCTTCTCTATTTCTACTGCCATATCCAAAACCACCATGAACTCTCTTGTATCCAGTATTTCTACTCCCCACATGGCCATTTAAATCACTCCCAATAATAATCTTCTCCTTTATCGGTATTCTCTGCATCAATTCATCTATGTCATCCCAAAAATCCTTCTTAGCCTCCTCGCTAAGGCCAACCTGGATGGCATAAGCGCTAATAATGTTAAAAATATTTCCCCCAAGAACAACCTTGATAGCTATGATTCTACCACCCATCCTTATGATCTTTACAACATCATCCTTCAACATCTTATCAAAAATAATACCTACGCCATTTCTATGTTTGCCAATACTTGTATACCATATTTTGCATCCTGTGTCTTCAATCTCTCTACAACGTTCCCATGTCCACTTGGTTTCCTGAAAGCAAGCTATATTGACTTTTCTTCTCATCATGGTATTCACTATCTCCAAAGATTTCCCTGTCAAAGATACAACATTCTAAGATTCAACTCTAATCTTTTTTTGTCGAACTTACTTTTTTACCTGCCTTCTTCAAAAATGTTGCCCTTGTAAAAATTTTCACTACATCCAGACAATGATGTCGAGGGACTAATAAAATAATTTTAGTCATAAAACAATCTTAGTCTTGGGATAAACAGGGATAGTTTTTTACTCACACTTGTCCAAGATGTGGAAACCCTTGCACATTTTCGCTACATCCGGGCAATGATGCAGCGGGATTATCTTCTTTACCCACACTCGTCCAAGATGTGGAAACCCCTGTCTGTCCCTCAACACAACCGGGCATTGTCATGTCAAAACCTCTTGCATATTTATCACTACACCCGGGTGTCGATGCAGCGCGTTGCTAGGTAGGGACACTCTAACAAAATTTTTGTAAGGGTCCATGTCATAGAAAGAGTGACAAAGTTTTTATGGTTGGCTGTCAACCTACCACCAACCCTCCTCCTTTACCCTGGCTTGAAACCGGCTATATTTGCACAAAATGTACAAAAACATAGCTGGAGTGAAATTGTACAACACTTCCATTAACAAAATATCAACCTCCCACGGAAAGTTGTTGGAGATTTAGAGTATTATTCAAATAGTAATGATAAAAAATCTTTGTAAATGACGTGAAAAACTATTTTAGTGGTCCATTTCTGGGGAATGATTCTTTTCTTTTGAGGAGTATGTTTTGCAATATGTGTTTCCATGATCATGTAAGATGGTTTGATAGAACTATCTTGAATATGCTTGACACTTGCAAGTTTTTGGTGCCAACATTATTTAAGATTACCAAGATATACATTAAATGACAAACACCATAAAAACAAAATTAGTCTAACAGATGCACATTTGGTTCCCAGGACAAAGAATACTGAATTTTACTATCGCATCATTGTAGCAGTCATGATTCTTAAAATCTTGTTATCATTATCTCAACTTTGTAAGTTTGAATTGTTATTTTTGTTGCCTCATTAAGGGGCGGGACATGAATTTTGACACCAAGAGAAATATGGAAACATATTGCAATCTAAGATTTCCATTATGTTTGAAAATTCTAAAGTTAACACTATTGTTGAATTTTAAAAAAAACATTTTGTGTGTATAGATCTCAAAATACAAGTTCTTATACATTAAATTCCACCAAGCCAAAATATTTCCATCAAAAAACATGGAGAGGAAGAAAATTGGAAGGGTGTTGAAACTTGGGGCCTAATGACAAGGTCACATCCAAGACTAAAGAATTCAAGGGCTAAATCTAATTTAGAGGCATATAACAAGTACACAAGGGCATGTTTGGTTAGCAGAACAGTTGTCATACCTTATTTTATTATAGAATCCATGGTTACAAATTTTGTTTGGTTTACAAGAAATGGAAATGGAGTTAAACTCATGACTTCAAAGATAATAGAAATCTTGGATCTTGGATTGTCAAAATTGTGATGCACATCAAAATCCAACTCCAACTAGTCAACGTGTCACTGTAGCAGTTTACTTATCCAGCAAAGCAAACATAAAATTCATCTTTATTAGATTTTATGGATCTTTATTTTGACAATTGTAGGATGAATAAAACGTACTCTTCCAAAAACCACTTAACAAGCATGCCCAACGAATCAATTCGAGCTTATTTGATCAAATACATGGTAGATCTTATGTGTCTAAATCCATGGTGGAACCATATCGGAATATAGATAAAAAATTAATAATATCTAGACTGCAATAAAATGCATCATGAAAAGAATAGAAGGTAAAGCGAGTTTGCTTTTCAAATACCAAGTGAATGACAAAGTTCTTTCAAATTTGAAACTACTCATATAAAATTTCAATACCTAGTAAATGTTTGTTTACAAAATGAAATCATATAATAAAGGATACATGTGGTCGCATAGGTAAGATCAAGACGAGCCTTGAAAAATTGGAACTAGTCAACTATTTGAAGATAATACTCAAACAAATGTCTTGATAGAGAATAGCTCCAATTGTTCATTTTCCGTACTCATCTTAGAACTACACAACGTAGAGACTATTAGCTGAAAACGTAAGTTTAGCTTTGAATGGATACAATATGCATGCAAATATGAACCCAATATAACTGTGAATATTTGGAGCAAGCTTCTAGTTATTTTTATAACCAACATTAAATTAATTGCTATAACAAAAAACAGCAGCAAATACTCAGGGAACTTGTTTAAATTAATTAATCATTGATATTAGAAGCTCTGCAACATTTAATCGTAAGTGCTTATAGGTGTTCACAATTTTACCCAGATATTAAATAACATGAATGTCGAAATAGACATTTCACAGGCACTAACTTTCAACACTCAAAAAAGTTAAAAAATTAATAAAGGTTTTGCTCTCAGCTTCCTCCCCTCTAACTATAATTCCTTGGGCCCTTTTGTTGTAAGCTCAGAGATTACTCGGAACTCGTTGACAAATAAATAAAAACTACTTGGAGTTTTTAGCAAACCGACACAGCTTGTTCAAGTTTTCTTTCCGGTCAAGGATGATTGAGATCTAGAGTGAGGGGTTTCGCCATAGATAATGCGAACAACAACTTGTAGAAACAAATACAAAAAGTAAACATGCATTTAAAATTTTCAAGTTTTAAGACGTGATGTTTAATTGTCTGCTCGAACCCAGTGGCGGCGGGAGGGGGGGCAAGCTGGGGCAAGTGCCCCCCCTCCAATTTTAAAATTTTTTGAGCATATATATATATATATATATATATATATATATATATATATATATATATATATATATATATAATGTATATTTACATGGTATCAAAGTTAATATTAATTTATATATTTTATCTCCTTCACACGCTAATTATATAAACTATTTTCCATAAATAATGTCAATACTAATACGATTTTAGGTAAAGAATCATAAATTAAAATACATCAAAATAGAATGTGTTTCTTTATTTTATAAATATATCTCAATTTTGCATACCTAACGAATTGTTCTTTATTAAACATATTAACAAGTGTATCAAAACACAAATGTCAACTTATTAACTATTATTTTACACTTATTTGTATAATGATAATATAAAAAATAGATATCTATAATTAATAGTATTCTTTATTAAATATAAAATATTTTTATATCATATATAAATAATTAAATATATAACAAACATAGCAAGTATGTAGTTGTATGGATAATGAGGAAACGAAAATAGATATCTTTTGTCAATGATATACTTTATGAAATACCAAATATTTTATATAATATATAAACAATTAAGTGTGTAACAAATACAGAAAGCACATATGTGATAAGGTGAAAGAAAATTAATATCTATGTACATTGATAATAGAGAGAAAGAAAATCGATATTTATAATTAATGGTATAATCCATGAGACATCAAATATTGTTGTAATTAAATGTATAACAAATATATCAAGTAAATAGTTCTATGTGTGTATCTTTTACTTGTACAAATGGTGTATGCTTATTATTTTCTATTATAGGTGTGCTCTTAAAGATAAAATCAAATGAAATATGATAGTTTTTTAGTAGTACATGGTGTCACGATAAATTTGTTAATATTTTTTAACAAAATATGTGTATTATTTTGAATTGTTATACATCAATAAAAATTTATTAAAATAATGTAATATCATGTGTCATCATGAAAAAAACACTTACAATTATTCTTCTATTCACAAGTTATGCAAATATTATTTCTCTAAATTATGAACATTATTTCATCTTAATATCAAGGATAATGATTTTTGATATTTTCTTAGTTTCCAATGCAACATAGAAATAATTATCTTTAAACTTAGTGAACAATGAATTGTCATAAGATCTATTACTTTATTAGGTAAATTTATGAATAAGTTTAATACAATCATAAGTATCTTTATTTAACTTTAAACTATTATAGTATTGGATTTCTTGATTTATATATAATAATAGTAATTTCTACATGGAACTACTTATATATTCATTTCTTAACTTTATATTATTTTTTAGTTACTTGTCAAACTCATCATGTAGGAAATTATTTGTGTGATCTTAAAAACTAAATAATAATCCACACAATTAATATTGAACATTAAATTTATGTGGTTTTTCTAATATGGAGAATTAATATAAAGGAATAGTTGGTCTTATACAAAGAAATTAAATATCTTCAATGCAAATGGCCATCATTTGAAACTCATCTTAAATATATAAAAATCCTGAATGTATGTAGAATGTTGTAATATACATAGTAATACGCAATAAAATATATACGCAGAAGGTTATTTGAATCAGATCTAAAATAAATAATCCACAAATTGATGAGATATGTCTCTAACCTCGTCTTTTATTTATGTAAGACTCATCTATTTTTCTTACTAAATCCAAGTAAATAGGTCAATGACATGTCTTTGAGACATGCCCACACTCTATTTATCTCATGGTGATTATTTAAATCCTATTTATATCTGATTTAAAACAAAAATAATATCAATCTCATATAAATACATAACATTATTTTTCAAGTGCCCCCCTTCATCAGAGGGTTGGCTCCGCTACTGCTCGAACCACTCCCCCTTGACGTTGTGATAAAGGACCTACTATACCTTCCTTTTTTTTGAGTTAGAAGGGGAGTCTCACAGGTGCCACAGCCCAGATGACCCAAGAGATTATACGCAACATGAGGTATCGAACTCAGGTCCCCTGGCGAGGACAGGCCGGACGGAACCATCTGCGCTACACTAGTCGGGTTACTTTCTTATTTACGGGCGCCACATATATGAAAAAGAAAAAAAATGAAGGGGTTGCTGCCAGTGACCCTATCTGGCCGCCCCTAGCTAATTGGAAAAAAGTCTTCAACTTCACCACACACTTAAACATGATTTTCAAAATTATTCGAACGCTACAAACACACAAGCAACTTTCTTGGGACCATGTCCCCACGATCAAGATCAAAGATTGTTTTTCTTTGCAATAAGTATGAAGACGACCTTTTAGTTCTAGCACAACAAGTCTCATCGATGTGGCCAACATATTTAATACATCTTCCTCTCAAACATAGAGCATTTGCAGCAACTACAGGGTTAACAAGCACTTGTCAACTAACTTAACCCATAAAGTCCACCGCTTACTGCACGTGATAAGATCAACCTGTTCGGGACCAAATAGGAATCAAAACAAAACACCAATTTGCTTCTCGACACACTATTGAGGCAAGGATTGCAAATCTCCTCCCCACTAATTGAATCATAAATGTACGTTACGGCAAGATACTGGCAAGCTCTTACTATTAATGAGTAGGGGTGATCATAAATTGGTCATACCCGATTAATCAAATGGGCTAATTCAGTTTGTTTGAAAATTCTGGTTTATTTGGTCAATTTGATTAATGCATTTTGTCAAACGTTTAGATAGTTAACGAATCAGTTAATAATTTTCTTATTATTTTGTTAAGCTAATTAACTAATTAGTCATATATCATTTATAAAAAGAAATATCCTACATGTATCTATCCCTACATTGTTGTACTTAAATTTCAATAAAATCTCCTCAACTTTATCCTGTCACTATTTTTATACCAAATTGTAACAAAAAGCAAGTCGTGGAAGCAAAGTCTAAAGAAGTTGACAAGAAAATTGTAAGTGAAAACAACAGAGAGAATTAGACCACTTCATTATCATTCTGAGGTTAGCTCATATGCAAAATACTATAAGGGCCAACTGCTTATTTATAATAACTTTTGGCAAAAGCAAGTTATAATTCTAATCTTAACAAAAGCGCAATATTTAAATTCAGGAGTTTAAAATGATAAATTTGTTCAAAATTCAAACTCAACAACGAAATTGCCAAAACTGTATGCGCCCATGGGCTTTTTACCACTATATACACAAAATATCTCCTGAAAAAGATTAAATTTCTCAACCAAATATTATCCAAGACCAGATTATTCTGCACGGCTACAGGCTCCCTGTCAATTTGATATACACAGACTGGAGGAACGAATTTCTTGATAGAGATCCCGGCCAAATATTGTTAACCAACGCCTTGTAGATAAAAAAGTGTCCAAAAGCGAGAAACAACGTGTGCTCTCTCGATTGCCGCAAATTATTGCCACGTCAAATTTACTTCCTGAGAACTCAAGCATATTACAGAGCATCACAAGCTACGGTCAACAAAATATCAGTTTGTCACAGTTTCCAAATTGGATGTATATTGTCAAACAGTCTATCAAGAAAATGGGTAGCCAGGAATCAAAGACAATGTTTATTGTGTTAGTTTCTTGATGCTCTAACCAAATTCTTTCAGTGGTTTATGCTTTCCAAAACTACCTTGGTAGGCTCTTGCGGTTCAGAGTGACGAGGAAATTACGTAGCAATAGCGTTTAAAAGAAAATCCAGTACCTTTATGCATAACCAACTTTTAACACTCCAAGAGTAACGAAGGATCTGATACAAAACAAGAATCTACCCGGATTTTAGGAGCACACTATCGCAGTGAATAACCACACCCTGCTTGCATGCAAAGAGGGGTGGGTTCAACTTGGAGTGGGGGGCTGGGTTGGTGCCATTAGTGGAATATTAAAAGTTGTTGAAGAAAGCATTAGGCCAAGTGATACCAAGACAAACTCACTTCGTTGACCAGATAAAGAATCACGTCGACGTCAATGAAGGCCACCCATTATAGCATGCAATAGCCGTCAGAGAGATAATTTATCCACAGCAAGAACTGCACTGAATCAAGTTGGGTAATGGATCTACCACGCAAGACTATCTACCAATAATGGAGGCCCATTCTGAGATGCAATTAGGTGAAACTACAATAGTCTCCAACAAGTACAAGATTTTCAAATCATACTAGTGTTAACTGAAAGTACGACTCCTTTGGTTGCACATGTCTAGTTTCTGTTTCAGCAGATACCTTATCTCCTTATACCACAAATTTCCGTGTAGCTTGGAACACTCTGTAGCTGTAATTTTTCACAAAAATTCTTACCTGATAAATTTTTCCAGTAGGCTTAAAAACATTTAGCTTTTTATAAAACCCCATAAATACTTATCATCTAAGGTGGTGTCTCATATGTCATGTGTTGAGCGAAGACATCAATTCCAAGTGCTAAGGAGTGAATTTGAATCATGTCATTGTGGCACTTCGGTATAATAGTCACACCTTTAAGCTAGGAGAAATCACTAAATCACTGAAGGTATGCTGAAAGGAAACAGGAATAGGAATTGGAAGTAATCAGTGCAATGAACCGGTGTGTCCACCGTGTTATATATGTAACAACAAATAACGCTAGCACAAGTAACAGAAAAAGATAATCTCATGTTCTCAATCATAACTGAAGGAGACTGCGATCTGAGTAGACATTGTAACAGAAGTGAAGATGTAAGTGCAGCACCAGATCATGCGAGATGCCGGGAGACATTGTGTTGGGTAGCCAAAACCACATGCATGCCTTATTACCTCCTAACCTTCCAGTAGTCTAGTTTATAGTGCCCCTCCTCAGAAGGCATCAGTGAGGAGCGGATATCACCCACTACAAGCTTAAAAATTGAAATGGCTTAATAAATAAATCAGCCAACTGATCACATGCAAGGCAATGATTGGTTACAAGATTTCCTTGAGCCACATTCCCTTGAACGAAAATCTAATCCATTTAACATGTTTAATTTGAACACAAAACATGAAATGTTTTATCAAATGCGAGATCTGAAATTATTGTTCAATGGTTGCAGAGATGTGCATACCAAGGTCGTGCAACAGTGAAGCCTAACAAGCTCCGCATTAGTGACAACCATGAACCACTTTGAGGCAACGCTTGGTTACAAGATTTCCTTGAGGGACTTTTCCTCGTAAAAAAAGTTTCATCCATTTTAACAATGTTTGATTCTGGTTTAATAGTGTCCCTCTTCCAAAAGGCATCAGTGGGGAGTGGATATCGCCCACTACAAGTTTGAAAATTGAAGTGGCTTTATATATAAATTAACCAACTGATCACATGCAAATTAATGCTTGCTTACTTGAGCCAAAAAGTGGAGCCTAACAAGCTACGCGGTGGTGACAGTCATGAACCTGTAGTTTTGGTGATTGGATCATGAGACACATTGCTTCATGGCAAACTAACTGATAGAATCAGGTGGTTGAGCAAAATAGTGTTTGCAGGCAGCCTCCTCATTCGGTATCAGAGCAACCATTGAGCACAAGAGAATCAGCAATTGGTGTGTCCGGTAATACAGCGTCAGTGAGGTAATGCAGGACGTATTGCAAGGCAGCTAATTAATCAACAATCAACGAGTGTTAGTAGGCTAACAAATAAAGCAATGTCGAGATGTGTAAGATATTGTAATCGTCGGCTAGACTATGATACAGTTCAAAAAGTGCTTAAGCATCTATGGGTGTCTTCATGGGCTTGGCAAGAAGCATGTTGGCGCAATGTAGGAGACCTCGTGTGTGCTTGGCCTGGACTAAGAGGAGTCATAAGGAGTGCAACGTACAATGTCCAAGATGTGCTGCAAGTTACCAAGGTCCTTTAGGCCATGATAGGGGATAGATGACTAATAAAACGACGAAAAATCTTATATGTATGATGTCATCCACATATGAAGATATATGTAACATCCACGCTGATTATATATGAAGAGAAATGGTTAGTGCTGCACCATAACGCACTGGATACAACAACAACAAAAACCTAAACCACCTTCGCCAAGTACACCGAGCTTGGTAGAAGCTAACAGGCTGTATTGTCCTTTGTTGAGCTTCGAGGATGTTGTCGATTGTGAAATCTAGGAGATTGAAAGAAAGACATGCATCTTGGAGTGGCCCGTGTAGGAAAGCATTGTTGATGCCCATCTGACAAAGTTTTCAACCACGAATAACAGCTATAGATAGATTGGAAGAATAGTATGTGTTTTGACAACTGAAGAGAATGATTCAATGAATGAGCTCAGGGACCTAATCAGAGCCCTTGGCAACATAACAGGTTTTGTATAGTTCCGAGCTGCCGTTGAACCAACTTCTGATTTTTCAGACCCACTTTGTATTTGAAATACACAGGTTAAGACAGCATGGCACAAGACTACAGGTGCTTATAGTGACTTCAAGTTCTTGTTGCACAGCATGATGCCATTCAGGATGATATGCTTGTGATATCAAACTTGGCTCATATTCAATAATGCAAAACCTAGGATTCAACCAGCTTAAATCACATACATAGCCACTTAGACCGCTCTGCAGATGAAACACCCCTAGATCAAGAATAGGGGTTCAAAAAGTATGTGATAAAGAAAGAAGTGCTTTGTTGATATTTTTTTCTTTGGAATCTTCATATTTTAGGGCACTCTTCAAGGAGATTGGGGAAGGGACAGTCATTGGTATCTGCACTTTTTCTTTTTCATCAACTCGTCCATTCCGTCTACTATATATATACATAAATAGAGAAGCCTAGAATATACTTGAGTGTATTGAGACACCATACACTCCAAGTTATACCTTACGTAACATAGTTGAGTTTGAAAAATTCAAGTTTGGATATATCAATATTACATGTTTAAAAACATATAAACTCGTGCTTATCTGGATACTTGTAAGACATCAAGGCAAGAGGTGCATGTCTTTAGAAATAAATCGCTCAAAACATCCTAAATAAATTTCTTAATATTATTTATGCCCTCAATGAGGGTATATGTCCTGATATGAGAAATAGAATTAGAAGTAAAAAGCCAAGTAGGATTTGGATACAAATCTCTATTCATATGGGGAACTCAAACTGAATATTCCAAATTTAAAAAAATTAACTCGTAAGATAATGTCTGATCAACTAATCAGTGGCAACGTCCAAATTAGCAGAGGAGTAGGAGCTATCCATCTACCTCAGCAGGATTCGAGCCTCCAAGAGTATAATAGCCAGCATAGTTTTTCAACGAACCCATTATTTTCCTTCAAAAAAATAAATTTGTCTGATTCAGGCCCACAGAGTGAAGATGACTCTTGGGAACTGGCCAAATATACCTCCATCGGTAAATCTCTGCCTACTGTTGAGGTATATTTTGTATTCCTTTATAACATTTTGTTTCTGTTTAGTTTATTGTAATACAGGCCTAAGTGCGTTTGGCCCATTAGGATTTTGTTTGCTTCTCTTGATTCCCTTCCTCTCCTATATACCGGAGAGATTTTTCTAAGAAGATATACAGAAGGTTGGTTTCTACATGTCCCAACCCATCCATCCTCTTCCTCCCTCCTTTCTCTTCATCCCCCAAGTGCCACTCATCAAGCCGTTTGCAGTATCGGAAGAGCAACTAGAGGGATACTTCTCTCTAGCCTGTTCCTCCTCTCCACCGAAGGATCAAGTGGATTAGACTAGGGTCTTTCCAGCAGTTCTTATGCCCCAAAGACTATTCTTTAGAAAGCCGTACAATATATGTTATGCAGTTCACCACGGCCACTTGCTATAGGGCGTCTTTTATCTATTTTCGACAATTATCATATGTATCTGATATATTTTCTACTATTTGGAGATCTACGTTCATTCTCTGTTGATCTAATATACCTTTGTTGTTGTTTGGGACCTCTCTGTTGCTGCTATGCCATGGGACATTGTGTGTCATATTGCATCACGACGACTCTCCTCGGTGTTTTGACGTCTAATCGAGGACATGATGTCTCACACTAGCGACACGATATTTCGATTGTCTGACACAGCATGTCACTCCTCGACATTTGGGGTTTTGACTTCTGATCTGTGACCAAGGAATAAGGTTTCTCCGAAACTAGCAAAATTTCGCCCCAAAATACCGATTTCGGTGGCATCTGGTATGAAACCATGCAACCATACCGCTATGTCGAAATCGTCGAAATTTTTTGCCCAAAATTCAAAATTTTCTCAGGGAGTAGGAAAATCTCCTTTCCTCCCACATGAAGGACCCCCCACCTATCCCCATATCAAATTTTATTGCATAAATCGATGCATTTAGGTGTAAAGATCATGCCTGTAAAATTTCATGGCTTAATTCATTGATTTTGGCGTCAAAACAGGCATTGTTGCATTTATCGAATTTTTTTGTCGAAATTTCAGTAAATTTCGGTTTCCATGTTGTCGAAATGGCATCGAAATCGGATACCTTATTCCTTGTCTGTGACCCCCTTGTCAATCTTGTGATAGTGTTTCTCTTGTGACACGACTTGTTTTTCTTGTGACATGATGTATCCATCTGTTGTTGTTGTACCATTTAATTATCTTACCCTCGTTGGCTTATTTCCAAGCTTCTGACACATGTTCAAGGGTGTGACATTGTAATATTCAATGGCACCAACTACATTCTATGGGCACGCTCTTTTCAAATATATGTGCACTCCTCTAGGATCATCTTATCACCTTCGGAAGATAAATCCTCAGACAAAAGAAAGGGAGAATACAAGAAGTGGACAGAGCGCAACTCTCTTGTTTATTGTGGATTTTGGATAACTGTGGGCCCAGTGTCTCCATAAATGTTATCTTCACCAAGACAGCCAAGGAAGCACGTGATTATATAGCCCAGGAATAATCTGGCAAGAGAAATGCATCTAGAGTTTTTATCTGTATAAACATCTACAAGCCTTAAAATTGGATGGTTCCCGATCATTTGCATATGTGGATATGGGTAGAACAAAGGGCCAACCGTCCTTTGACGACTGATCTCACTCTCTATTCTGCAAAAGCAACGGGACGAGGTACAACCATTTCAATTCCTTGCATCATTGCCATCAGGATATGAGGCCATTAAACAACAATTTTTTGCATCTGGGTCGTTGTCTCTTTAGATGACGTGTAGTTTTTGCTAGACAATTGACGACTACAATAGAAGTTATTGTTACTTTTTGTAGTTCTTTGGCACAATATTGGCACCTTTAGATGTGAACAAGGCTCCAAGTATATTGGTGGAGGAAGTACCTCCTTCCAATTAGTGGTACAGTAACTTCTATATGAGGTCCAACCAGAAGAAAGAACAATGGTAAATCAAAATCGGTTGATCATTTAAGAACTACTATTGAAACAGAGAGGGAATTGATATCACTTCCAATGGCACCAACATGGTAATCTTGTTGGTAGTATCCCGTGGGACGATTGGCTTGTAGATCAAGCCGTAGAACTTGCAAGTATATTAATCCACATAATTTGATCATTGTTGTAAGTCATATAGCTTGATGAATAGCTATTATTTGTAATTAACAGGGATGAGAGACTCCATGTCAGCTTTCACGTTTGTCTAGGTGTTAATTCTACAAAATGTATGCAATTGCTTCCACCAAGTAAGAGTAGTGTCGTAGAGCTTGGCTTCTACATACAAGATGTTGTCATTCTCTGCAAGGTCGTCCTGATCAAAGAACATTTCCATGTTGTGAGCCCAGTCTTAAAATGCATTGGGGTTACATGCAAGGAACAAGGTGACCGATACTAACGTCGTTTCGACAGCTTGGAAATAGGTATTTACCGGTATACCGACGGAAATACCGACAGATGCAATCCTGGCCGTATCGACGCCAAAATGAACGAATTAATTCATGAAATTTTACAGGTGTAATCTCCACACCTAAATGCATCGTTTTATGCAATAAAATTCTATATTGGGTGTGGGGGAGGGGGGTCCATCATGTGGGAGGTAAGGAACATGTCATGTTTCGTTGGGAGGTGAAGGATTTCGATGACAAAATGTAGGAATTCAGATATGAAATTTTACTAGCACAATCCACAAACTTAAATATACACAATTATGCAACAATATACAATTTACAACATATCAATAACATATTTACTTACCAACCCACATCAGTTGTATGTTGAGTGGCGTGCAGGTTGTCCATATTGTAATGAGTTGATACTATTGAGATATACCGCCCATGACATGTGCATCCTATAAAGTTGGTTGTATGTAGTCACATGCTCCTCATAGATAGTATCGTTGACAAATTGCATCATCCCAATCTTTGGAAAATGTTCTAAATCTCTGAGATATCGTGACTTTCTTGGAAATGTAGGTCGAGGAGCTCGAGTGAGTGGACGTTCACTTCCTTGAGGAATATGTTGAATAGCTACAGGCACAGCCATAGGAAGTATTGGGACTGGAGAAACAGGAAGAACTGAATGACCACCACTCCATGTTTGCCCACCATCCTCAAAAAATACAAGGGAGTTGTACTGAAAACTTCCATGTGGGCCTGAGACATTTGTTGTATAGGTATATCCAACATGATGTTCTACTTCTGGTTGTGGTGTTGGTGGCTGATTTTGATATCCACAATACCCAAATTGAGAGTGAGATGGGTATGGTTGTGCATGTGTTTGCCCAAATAGCATATCGCCAAAGCCCAATGTTGAATCATGTTGAGATTGAGAATCAGAAGTTGAAATACTCATGCTGCCAAATGAATCAGCAATATCAGAATAATAATCACTGTTGTAGCCGTAGGAGCCTGTAGCCTGAGGTGGTAATGCACCACTGTAGTTTTTACCGGTTCGAGTTTTCCTCCTTTGAAAAGTTTTATCACGCATGGGATATTCTTTTTCTGCTGAAGGAGGAGGTGCAGCTGCCGTAACATAAGGACGATCATCATTCTGATGATCAACAGTAGGAGGATATTCAGGAGAGCGCTCACCGCCGCCGCCATCATTATCAGATTTTGATTTTGACCCAGATGTAGTTTTTGAAGGAGTATCTGTGTTACCCAACTCTTCTTCTACTGTTCTATTGATCTCCATGTCAACATTTTGATGCTCAGACTCAAGCTCAAGTCTTTCAGGTGGAGTTTGGTCAACATTAGTATCAGAATCTCCTTCAAATTGCTCTTCTATGTATGAATCTGGACGACCATCTAAATTATCAAGAATGGGGCGACCTATCTCATTCATCCATTCCTCTAAAGGATTTTCTGAATCATCAGCTTCTTCTATGCCTCTACGCCTGGATTGGTTGAATGTGTATGTGGTGTCAACGGGATCGTGGACGACAGCAAAATCCACTTCCCTGTAGTTGGCATCTCGTATTGCTCTAGCCCTCAACCGCATGTTGTAGTGAACATATACCAAATCTCTTAGCATGTCTGCCCCCAACCTGTTCCTTCTCTTTGAGTGAATTAAAATCTAAAGTGCTCCAATTTCTTTCACAACCTCCTGCATATGTTGTTTGAGAAAGAATGTGAACAGCCACTTTTCTTAGATGGGGGGCACCCGTTCCATTCCAAACCCACGACTCACAAGGATCACCCTGATCACGGTCGGCAACTGCATTTCGATGACCAAAACAACCGAGGCCTTCACGAAACTGTCGCAACTGCAAAAATATTTAAGAAGTTTAAACTTCAGAATCAAATGATGAAACATCAAACAAGAATGAAGATGTTCATGACTTCATGTAAGTTATGTAATATATTTAGTTATATACCTTATCCATCACTATGGTGCGCTCTTCAGTAGAGGTAAAGAATTTGTTAGTTATATCTCTCACAGCAGACATTAGAGTCGCATCTAAGCCTAGTTTTCGTGAGTATTGGAACCTCGGGTTTAGATAGTAAGTTGTCACCAATTTCAAATAAGGAAATAAGATTTAGATTGAGTTAACTTATAGCAAGTTATAGAATTAGAAACTTAGAACATAAATCTGAATTTAGAAGAAATAAGTTTTATACCTACTTTATGCAATGGATGCAAAAGCATATATGTCCAACGCTTGTCTACAATTGACAAGTATTGTGAATTGGACTTAGGAGCTGCTTTTTTAATACCTTCCACCATTACTTGCATTGCATCATACAAGGCATTGTTGCGTCTCTGTCACCATCTACTAGCTTCAATACTTTGACAACTGGTTCCATTATTTACAGCACCCTTGTGACCTTATCCCAAAAAGCCCTACTGGCAATTAGTTCTTCAATCCTTCTGCCAATCGGGGTGTTGTGCTCCTTCATGGAGGTCCACTCCACACCATTGAAGAGCCTCCTAAGTCCATCTTTTTTGGACTTTAATGAATTCAAGGCCAAGTAATTCGTTGCAAATCTAGTCACCCCTGGTCTAATTAGATCACCTCCACAGTACTCAGATCGTCTCATAGCATTTAACAAGAAGGAATGGTTGTAGATGAAACTCGTGATCAACCTACCATCAATTGCCACACTCCAGTAGACCGGATATTTCTTCATTGTACTTTCACCGGCCTTCTTGAAGTTAGAGCCATTATCAGTCACTATTTGCACTACATTCCCAACCCCTATCTGCTTGATGTATTTCTTCATTAACTTCTTGATGCAACTGCAATTCCAGACTGCACCATAAGCATCAACACAGTCTAGAAAAACAGTAGATCCACGACAATGTGCAAGAAAGTTAATAATTTGCTTTCTATTTCCAGATGTCCATCCATCACACATGAGTGTGACGCCATACTCAGACCACAATTTTTTTTGGCTTTCAATCCATACATGTAGATCTTTCTTCACTTGGGGAAGATACTTGTTCATCAACTCATATGCAGTGGGGGCTTTGATACCCCTACCTTACTCCCCTATGACATCCACCATGTGTTGTAGATATGGTTCGGTTGCAACATGTGCGGGTATACCATGAGCAAAGAAGAACTTACCCACTGCCTTACCCACCTTCTCTTTCGTACCAGTAGACATTGCTTTTAGGGTTTTTTGTCTAGCATCAGGCTTCCTAACCCCTGGCTCATCAAAATGTTTCAATCTCGCACTAGCAGAACGGAAAAGTGTATCAATGGTGCCTTTATTTCTTTTATGTTGAACATGTTGATCTTCATCATCATCATCTAAGTCAACAACAGGGACACGTGCAGCCCCACTACCTCCACCTGCACCAGATGGTCCATATCTCCTCATAAGCCGAGTTGCCTCCTCCCTATCCCACTCACTTTTGCGAGAGTCTCTGAGAGCATGCCTATACATATAACGTGTATAAGTAGTATCACACCCTGGAGGATATGCAATATCATCATCTGATTCAACAAAAGAACATGTGGCCCTAACATCAAAGAGTGTATTTGTGTAAGCATTTTCAACCTGCTTCAACTTTTGTTGTTTTTGCCTCTTTGCACCCATCAGTTTCTTGAAGTCATCCCTAACACTTGGAGGGCACTTCTGGCACATTGCCACATTCTTGTCACTACCAGTAATGTGACGCTTGAATCTAGTAATTCCCCCACCATCAAGTGTTTTCTTACAGTAGTTGCAGATAATCTTTGCCCTATTCCCAGACCCAGGTACAGGCTTGTAGTGACTCCATGCAAAATCCACATCCTTTGATGTAGCATGACCAGCCGCAACACCCTCAGCGTCACTTGAAGACGAAGACATCTTCTCAAAATTCAACACTGAAAAAGACAAAGACAAACAAGCAAAGCAAATGATATTAGTAACTTAGCATTTACTAAAAAAGTACTAGTAAGAAATGTACATTGTCGTATTAACTATTAGTTTATTCTCTATTGACAATACTAATATTAAATAAAAATAAGCCATTAAGTGAACAAAATCGATTTCTTTTATGTAATGTAGAATCAAAATCGATATTTTATAATGTATGATACTTGCTTGTAATTATAGAATCAAACACACGATTTTTTAACATTTTTCTTTTGAAGATAATTTTTTTAAATATAAATAAAGTCTGAAATTATTTTTAAAATTATAAAACATGATATTTACTAATTAAAAAGACAAGTGATATGTTTTCCACATGCTAGTTTCATCTTATACAACATTAACACACACAATTCTAAAGAAAAAATTAAAAAAAAACGTTTTTTTTATTTTCAGCATTTTTAATAAATAAAAAATACGAAATATTTAGATATTCTGGGTATATTTTTGTTTGTATATGTTCATGTTAGTCTTTGATAGAACTTCTTCTACTAAACCTAAATTAAATACCTATTATTAATGGTACTAATTGTATTATTACTATTAATTAGTGAAATTACATGTTAATGTTAATTATTAGTGAGCTAATTAGGTAGATCTAGTGATAAATCGTAGATCTATATAATATAAACATAGATCTAGTGATAAATAGCATCAATCATAAGTATTTTGGAGTAGATCTAGGATTTTGGGGATATTTGGTGAATTTTTTTAGGTGAGATCTATATAATATAAACATAGATCTAGTGATAAATAGCATCAATCATAAGTATTTTGGAGTAGATCTAGGATTTTGGGGGTATTTGGTGAATTTTTTAGGTGAGAATAGAATTATAAGAAGAGGAGAGAGAGGAGATGTTGGAAATGATGGAAAATGCAAGAAATTAAGTAAACATACCTTAATTAGGGTTGATTTGAGCTCCAATCTCAAAAATCGCCCAAAATTCCCAAGCTTTTCCTCTTCAAACAACAGCAGCAGCAGCAGAAGACTCGCAAATGACGGTGTCTCGGGCGGTATACCGCCCGTGCCGCCCTGTACCGGTGCGTAAGTGGTGCATTTTGCACCGGCACCCTCGATATTTAGCGGTATTGGCGGTAAGCCCACCCGTATGCCGATATTTGCGATCCTAACGGCAGAATCGTGCGTATCTGTATTGGTACCCGTCGGCATCGGTATTTCGAGCGGTATACCGCCGATACCGACCAAATCTCATCCCTTGGGTCAAACACGACTCTCATCTTCTATAGTCGATTCGAGGTGGTCAAAGTCAAACCGCTCTTCATGGTCGGCCAAGCGTCCTTCTCACTCTACAACTTTGGCATTGCACTCCTTGTTGTGCACCATGGTGTGTTGACAACAATTCTGGAGATTGTGCAAAGTTCCAATCCCCTGATTGCGGGGGAAAACGTCTGAATTCAGTTTCCCAGATAAGTGTAGCTTTCATGGTGCCCAAGGTGCAATCTAAAAGTCCCTGATCATTGTAGAAGACACCCCAAGTTTTTGGTGATGCTCGGAGTAGAAGCAATCGCTCGAAGATGCAGATTTTGGGCCAAAATAGTTCTGATGTACTCGTGCACAGTATGACAGTAATGGCAGCTATAGGGCACCTATAGTGAAGCTTCTTACTACTGCCTCATTGCTCTAAAGGTCATGGGACCTAGAGGACCAGTAGGTGCCCCTAGTGGTGGTGGGCCTGGATGGCATCTAGAAGATGGGAGTGGAAGGGACCACACGTTGCTGGACCCCACTCCGCCTCCCACAATTGACAGAGGTAGGGGTCCTCCCTTGTGGGTTGGTAACACCCAAGGAAGATATGGGAGGGGTTCAAGTTCTCCGTGTGGCCACTGATGGAGTTGGTGAGCTTCCTTATGTGTTGGGCATTGTAACGCCCAAAAAGAAAGAAAAAAAAGGAGAAAAGGAAATTGGTGGTTCTATTGGGCGTAGAGAATAGGAGAAAAATGATTGATGCGGAAGAAAAAAGATTTGGAGAAATCTAAAGGAAGGTGAATCAAGTGATTAATAGGGTGTGGCGGTGTATTGTTCATGAGACCAGTAATTTTGAAGTGAGTGAATGAGATAAATTCTAACCTATGGCATGTCATAAATTTCGAATTTGGTACATGTTTGGCTGAGCTAAAGTATGCAAGAAATTCGGGTAAAATTGGTCAATGTGACATAAAAATATGGTCGATGTTTCGGGAAAATCGGAGATATGCATACAGACAAATTTATATCTATATATATCACACATATATATGTTACATATGTTTGAACATATATATCGCATACATGCATATATATCTATCTATCTATCTATCTATATATATATATATATATATATAGAGAGAGAGAGAGAGAGTCAGGCTAGAATACACTCGAGTGTACAGATCACGCCGTACACCCCAATGGTGTTTGCCTATCTAGACCATATTTTTTCAAAATCTAATCCATTGATCTTCATGGTTACAATAATAATAGGTCACATACAAAATTTGAACTCATTTGGATGAGTGTAAGTCACTCATCCAAGGACAACAAAACCGACGCACAAAACTAATTTGAAATACATGATTTTTGTCTCCTTTAGATGCACGACCTATAAGTGTCCAAATGAGCTAAAATTTGTTATATAGTATGTTTTTATGATAATTAAGAAGATCAACGGTTTAGATTTTTCAAAAAATTATTGCATCTTCAAAAATGACTGAGGTGTACGGTGCCTCCGGTACACTCGAGTGTACACTAGCCTGACTATATATATATATATATATATATATATATATATATATATATATATATATATATATATATATATATATATATATATATATATATATATACACACACACACACACTTGCCGGCAAGGGAGCGCAATTGGCGAATCTGATGGTCCCCAATGTAGGGAGTCGGGTTCAAACCACACACGGATAGGCATTTCTTGGTTTACCACCCTCCTAAGAGTCAGCCTTTGCTATGGATTGTGGGAGAGGAGGGAGAAATCTCTCTTAATCTGATATATACACACACATAGTATATACTCAAACTATGTGATGCAAGACAAGTCTCACATCTAGATCCAAATGCCAAATAACATATTAGGATAATTAGTTATTTTATTATGTTTTCATGTTTTAAGGTTTCTTATGTAATTGTTTTTGTTTTAGGATCTAAATGTAATGTTAGGGACTTACTTGTAAGTTCTTAACTAATTAGCTTTTAATTCTTGTTTAAGTTTGATCTTGGGCGGAAATTAGACCGAATCCACACATTCGATCCGGATTCGAGTCCGAAATTTTGAAAAAAAAGCCGACATCCGCATAATCCGAATTGGATTTAGGATATCAAATTTCATATCCGAAAATTTCAGATAGTATTTCGGATATGGCTATATCCGCTCCAAAAAAATCCAAAATCCGACAAATTTATTTATATATTATCAAATATATATTATCTATATATAAAAACATAAAAATGTAGATATTTTATCATATATATTCATAGTGATATCAATATTTTCTATATATAATGTATTAATACAATATATTTATGACTTTTGGTTTGGATCAAATATTTATCCGAATTCAAATATTATTTGTCGGATCGGATTCGGATATTATAACATGATATCCATCGGATATCGGATCGGATCTTTTTTCATATTCGGATAACAGATATAGTAGTATCTGCTTCGTATTCGATCTGTTTACAGGTCTAGCGGAAATAAGCCAATTAGGGCTTCCCGTGCGCTGTCTATATAAACCCATGCTTGGGGGTATTGTACGGCATAGTTGAACTATGAATTGAGTTTTGCTTACAACATGGATTGCATTACTATGTCAAAGTCTTAAACGGGAAAATATAGGAATAAATAGAAAATATAGGAAAAACTATAAAAAAATAAAAATAATTCATGAATGATTGAAGAATGATTTGTGATATTTGGAATTTGGAACTAATCGGTCGTTTCATACAACTTTGCAAAAAAAATGTGTTTATAGCGCAACTTTTTTCAAAATGTCATATTGTGACAGTAACCTAGAATTTGGTATTAATCAAAGGTGGACAATATGTGGGTTAGGCCACACCTAGGGTTTTGGTCGTCTCTCGAGGCCTTGGGTCTAAACCTAGGGTTTTAGATCTTAGGCTTTGATACCAACCAATGCAACCACTATTCAGACTAGCGGTATGCAGTGTACTAGCGGAGAGGGGCTCACTGGGTATATGTAGTACATAGAAATATATAACGTTTTGGATTTTTTGTCAATAAATTGATTATATGTTTTCACAAAATCATAAAATGAGCTTATGAATATGTGTGTGTAAACATATTAATATACATGTATGATATATTTATATGCATATATGTATATATATTTAGAATGTGAGTGTGATATATGTACAATTATAGACATGTATACATATAAATGTATTGATATATGAATGAACCAAAACGTATACATAAATGTACAAATATGTGTGGAAATTGTATGTATACTATATATGTAAGTATACATATGAATAAATCAAAAGGTATGCATATAAATGTAAAAATATGTTGTAATAATCTATTATATACCTTATGATGTATACATATAAATATACAACTTTATATATAAATACAACAAATGTATGTATCCATATATGTGTGTGTGTGTTTGTACGGGATTAAAATAGGATTCCTCTCCCACGCCCATAGCAGAGGTCAGACGCCTCAGAGGGTGGTAAACCGAGGCAGCAACTAGGATTCAAATTGGGGTCCCTTTGTTGGGGGACGACGTGGTTGGCCACTTCTGCCACTCCACGCTAGCGTGTATGTTTGTATGTATGGGATAAAGAGAGGCATTCTCTCCCCCTCTCCCATGCCCGTGACGGAGGCCGAATGTCCGGGAGGGTGGTGTATGTTTGTATGTATGTATGTATGTATGTAAGTGTGTGGTTAGTGGTCTATTAAAAAAGTAGAGTATAATCGGCCACTTAATTGGCATAAGAATAAGTGGGAGTAAATACAATTGTGAGGATCGATTTTACAAACAATGGGTAATTGGCATAAGGATAAGCAGGAGTACATGCAATTGTGAGGATTGATTTTACGAACAGTGGGTGCATCAACATTTGCTAAACCTAATTTATTAATCAAATTCAACCGTAAGACAATGCCCCCGACGTGGATTTATATTAGGATGAACATCGGACCAAGCCAGCCAGATCTGACCCATGTCTCAATCCGCATAACCGATCCAAACTCAATTTATATGATTTACAGCCTGATCTGACCCATGTCTCAGTCTGCATAACCGATCCAAACTCAATTTATATGATTTACATGGATGGGACGGGTAGAAAATGTTGACCCAAGTTTTAAAATGGGTCCTAGTCAGGGCCAAGGTAAAACCAGATACCCAAATATATTACATACATATGCATATATAACCACATACTTATATATACTATGTATCTTTTTAAGAGATGTTTGACAATAAACATTCCCAATTGCATTTATCTAAAATATATTTGTTTGGTCATCTTAATAAGGCTAAATGAACAATGTACCATTATAAATTTAAGTTATATGTACCCATTTGATATTTAGCATATTTGCATATTCCACAACATACACATAACCATATAGAATGGATGTACAGTATTCACTAGATGTGTTTCAAAAATTATCCCAATTGGACATTTGTGTGTCATTCATTGAAATAAATTGTGCATTTCTAAACAATTGAAAGTTACAAAAATCTCAGAAATATGAATGTGATTTTTTGACATGTATAATCTAGACAATATCATTTTCATCAATATGGTTGAAGTTAGCTAACAAATTATAAACACAGTAATTTTATGACTGTTACATGTAGATTACATGTGTGAATTGGTACACACCTACTAAACTCCATTAGTAAATATGTATATGCATGCATATTCACAAATGTCTTCATTTTAGTATGTTATGCAGGTTAACCCAAACCCGACCAATAACCAAGACGTATTACATGGGCTGGGCTATGACCAGAATTTTCAAACATCGTTTGGGCCTTAGGCCCGGCCCAACCAATAACCAAGACATATTACATGGGCCGAGTATGACCAGAATTTCACAAATGTCTTCATTTCAGTATGTTATGCAGGTTAACCCAAACCCGACCAATAACCAAGATGTATTACCTGGGACGAGTATGGCCCGAATTTTCAAACATCGTTTGGACCTTAGACCCAGCCCACAACCCGTTTAACAATATGAAATTGGGAACGGACCTACAAAAACCAAGTATGACCTGGCCAGACGTTCATCCCTAGTCTGTATAGATAACTCGTAGAAAACCCAAATGGCTTACTTCCACTAAAGATGCAATTGAAACAAGAATTAGAAGTTATAATGGAGAACTTTCAAATAAGTCACCACTACATATAACTCCTAATAATGAAATATTGCAAATAAAACCCTCTGACTAAAACTCTAATGGGTGACAACTAATAAAAGACACATTCAAATAAAAAATGAGCACTACATGCATTGATCAAGAGGCAACAAAGCCTTGCCAGGCTCTGAATGAGCAGCATTTCCTGCATCACATACATGTATAGCCATTTGTCTTACAGCTCTAGAGAGCATAATCCTTGAAAGCTGAATCCTACTGCTGCTTTACTATCAACAACATCCAATAAGATAGCGCAGATCACCTGCTTTGATAACTAATATTCAGACGCACAATCTTCTTTCAGAACCCATCAAATCATCAACATGTCCGAGCACCTCCTTCCATCCAACCGATTGTATCACCAGAATATGCTGAAGGATTTCATCTGCTCTGCTAAATTCAGGCTGCTGTATTTTTTGACACTGAAAATTTTGAAGGACAAGTGATGACAGTGGCCAGGTTCACTAATGATTTCCTATGTTGGCACTATATGGCACGAGCAATTAAGAATTGTGTGTTAACATTATGGACAACATACAAACACTGGATTGAAAGGTATTGCATGTTGTTTAAAGACCATACTTAATATGTTATTTATGATCTCTAATATCATAAATATATATAGATAAAACAATGCATATGACTGATATGTTAATTGAGGAATATATATCAACCTAAATTCTGTAGGATATTAGAACTGAGATTTGGAAGGGCTAGAAATTTAGCGTAGTTTGATTCAAGTATCAAGTTTACATAGTCCAAGATAACTAAGTGAAACCTGTAACAATTTTACGTGCAGCAGTAGTAAAGATTGATGTATATTACTATGTATCAAAAATTCTACATTTGTCAATAGTCAAAATCTGCTCTTTTTGCCAAGCACCTTGGACAAACATTCCAGATGTTTGAGACTTGACACCATACATGATCTATCCGGCATGACCAGGAGTCAGGACGTTTATGTACAACACACTTATAAAGTTAGGATATTCAAGACATTATCACAGGACTGATATCAACACCCTCACTAACATCTCTCCGACATAGAGGGCAAATCCTGCAAAAGAAGATAATTCATGACCAAAAAACAGTATATGTTGAAATGAAAGAGAGAAGCAATTACCCATGAATTTCCTTCAGCCACTTGTCAACACAGGACATGTGGTACTCATGCTTGCAGGGGAGGACTCTGACCTTATCTCCATCTTCATATTCAGCAAGACAAATGTAGCACCTATTCACATAGATGAAATGGCATTCAGACAATCAAGAATGTAAAGAAGGAAAAATGGCATTCCCAACAACTACAAGCCCAAAACCTTTCTTTCAGGTGCAAGCATCTGCGAAATGAAACCAAGTGAAACAGCACTCAGATCTTTAAGAATGAAAATAAAGAAAAATGGCATTCGATATTAGCTAAAACCTTTCTTTCGTGTGACCAAAATGTCACAAGGGTGTTGGTAGGAAAGCAGATAAGGCCATGTAGGGGCAGGTTCAACATCTAATAAGTATAATATGGATAGATAAGGGGACACTGAGACATACATATGAAATAGAATATATAAGAAAATATTACAAGTACAATATCTAGTTATACCAAGAACAGATGTCATATATTTTAGCCTTACCTGACATGACGATAGGAAGCCTTATTAATTAGTTAGGGAGTCATTTTCAATTAGTAATCTGGGGTACTATAATTCTTAAATGGAAGCATGTTTTATGTTTTTCTATATTATCAAACTGCAATATTCATCAAAAAAACTATGAAAGTAACTATAATCAGGACGAAAACTGTAATAGGACTTCTTATGCAGGTACTACAGGTTTTTCTTATATTATGACTGTAGACTAGACCTGTAAATGGATCAAAGACGGAGCGTATACTGCTATATCCGGTATCCAAATCAGAAAAAAAAATGTTTGATCCAATATCTGATGGATATCACACGATAACATCCGATCTGAACGATAACATATTCGAATTTGAATAAATATCCGATCCGAACCAAAAACCACACATTTTATTTTAGTATATATATTACATACATGAAATATTGATATCACATTAAACATATAGTGTAAAGTGTCTATATTTTTATATATAAATAATACATTTGCCAAATTCGGATTTTTTTCAGAGATATCCGATTCAAAAATTTTGGGTCAGAAATTATATATCAGAAATCCAATCCGAATATGGCAAATGTCAGTTTTTTTTCAAAATTTTGGACTTGAATCCCCGATCGAATGTATGGATTCACAATATCCATTTGCAGGTCTACTGTAAACCCTAGGGCCATAAGATGATGTATTGTTTTACAATATAAATTATCAGTGAACAATTAGAAAATTATGACCCAAATGAATAGACATCATTTCCAACAAGGGCATTATGTAAAGATAAACACATTCTTGAAGAGAAAATATATTATTCGAGTCTGCGCTGCAGTAATGATAGGCAAAAGCTTGCAAACAACAACTAAATCAAATTCCCTTCAAGCAACTATAGATTTTGATCAATTAGAAAGAGAAATTACAACAACTACAATCAAAATTCACATTAGTTTTACAAAGTTGCACACCATTCTCTATTCATGGCATCTACCATCATGAGAAGGTGTATCTACATGCACTCCTAAAGTCAGAGATATAGAAAAAGAATATTGGAAACTCATTTTTTATGTGGAACAAGATTAGATGATTCTCTTGTAGTTTTGACATGGTTTATTAGAATGTGTGATAATTGATTATCAATAAGATGCTAGGAAGCATGGAGACAGATTCAGACACGGACACAAGACACGTCGATTTAAAAAAATATATATACGACACAGACACAACGTCAAACACAACAAAAATACATATACAAGCATAAGCACGTTATTTTATGCAATGTTCTGAAATGCGTTATGCGGTATGCGTTCGGTCAGGGTACCGCATAGAGTATAAGCGGAATGCGGGAGCATAAGCGGGGCATACGCGTTTTTGGATTTTTTTAATAAATTCTATATTTTATACATATATTTAATTAGAAAAATATAATCATATTCATAAATTTCATACTATCTAGTTTCATAGCCTAATAGCCCAAAACGTACCAACGGATCATTACATCATGGAAGAAGAAACACATATTTTCCAATCATCAAGAAGAAACATCAATCAACAAAACCCTAAGTTTATATAATGTACTAGAATATACAAGTAACACAACACACTAACACATGCAGTTCATAGCAGAACATTTATTAAAATAGAAAAAGAACATAAAAAACAAATCAAAATATCAAAATGATATGAAGAATCAAGTCAGTAATAAATAGAGAAGAAAAAGTCGTAGGGAATATAAATTACTCCCTAGGCAACACACAAATTTGATACTTTGTAAAAGAAATATCATATCCAATTAATATCTGCATTAGACTCCCCTTTTATACAAGACAAAACAAGAACTGTTGCAAGTGCAACATATTCTAATCTTAGAGCAAAATAGGAGGAAAAAAAGAGCAAAGGAAAGAGCATAATGAAACATTGACAATTGTAAAATGTAATAATATATTTTGCACCACTCATTCAAAATAGAAATATTTCTGAAGAGCAAAATTTCAATATTTTATCTAAAACCAACTATATAGAAGTTGTCATTTAATTTGGTTGATTTTATTTGAGATTTTATTTATTTATTTTACTTAAGTCATCAAATGAAATGCGGGGCCTAAGCGGCCGCATATGCAGACCGCAGGCCGCATATTCGGTTCATGCCCAAAAATAGCACGCATAGTTATATGCGGAGCGGCTGAGGGCCGCATACGCATATGCGGCCGCATAAGCGACCTCATGCGGGGCATATGAGAACACTGATTTTATGTATAAACACACAAAAAAGGACAAAGTCAAACATAAAGATCATTGCATCCACGCTATATTCAATTTCATATAAGCATTTATACACTTGCATGCATCATGAAATTAAGCCATTAGGACATACTATCAAATAAACCCACATAGTAATCATAATTATAGTCAAACTAATAGACAAGTTATTCACAAACAACAATATGAATTAAGCACCACAAGAATGAACTCACAACAAAATATTTTGCACATATTAATTTTGGATAACTAAAAAATAGTGGCGGTGGTGGTGGACAACCAAGAAAGAAGATGAGGTATGTTATTTTGTAGACGAGGAATCTGAAAAGAACGATGGTGGTGGAGGATGAGGAAAAAGAGGATGGGGTAAGAGAAGATTGTTGGCGGTAGTGGTGGTGAAGAAATAGAGCATGTGTTGGAGGTGCAGGAAGAAGAGGAGGGTCACATGTGGTCATATGTAGAATAGAATAGGACAAGGAGAAAAAAATTAGTTGTTGTAGTGGAGGAAGAGGGGAGGAGAATGTTTCTTGTGGCAGGTGCTGGTCATGGTTGTCGAGGAGAAATATAATACACTTTCTAAGGTAGAGGAAGAAGATTATGGGAAGGAATTCTTAAGCAAGAGGAGAAGGAAGAAGAGGAAGGGAAGAAATGGGTAGGACAAAGGGGAAAGAAGAGGAATGGGAGGAGGACTAGGAGTTACCTCTTGTTGTGGCTTTCTCTTGGTGGAGAGGAGAATGCAACACTACGATTATTGCTGCTCCTACTGTTGTATGATAACAACAATGGCTGATGGAGATCACCGTGTACGTGTCTTCTTGCATAGGAAAGGGGTTGTTGTTGCTTGTAGCTCCCACTTCTTGTGAGGAGGGGGACTGCAATGTTGTTGTTACTTGCAGTTCATGCTAGCAAAGGAGAATGTCCATGCTGACAAGAAGGTTTGCGCGACAAGTTATGGAGCAGAGGTTGATGGTGGCGGGTGGAGGATGATGAGAGGTTGACAACAGTGTGTGGAGAAAGAGGAGAGGTCGGTGGTGAGGGGTAGAGGAAGAGGAGCAGTCGCATAGAAGTTGTGAAGATGGGAGTTTGTGAGATATAGGTTGTTTCCCCTTCGTAATAGTATTGGGTCGTGTCATGGCCATGTCCAAGAAGTGTCCAGCTCCTAATAAAAAAATACGGGACTTGGACACACCTGGACCTTGACAGCCATATGTCTAGGCATGTCCACGATCTATCCGCGTTAGACACAGACACGGCAGCCTCCAGTAAGAGTCCATGCTTCCTAGGTAGGATGTAGTTAGCTATTTCTATAGACTATTTTGTCATGTTACAATCATGTAAAAGCAATTGAGTTTTAGTCCAGCCAATGTCTAGTTGCTTGGTCAATCCATTGACTATTTCAGAATTTGTTGATTATCATTAGAAGGTAAATTCTCAATGCAGAAACAGAAATCAATTATTGTTTTTACTTTGATGTAGTGGATAATGGTTTGTCTGTCTACTGGTCAACTGGTCACAGTGATTTAGATTATCTTCAATTGCAGTCTCTTTTGGTCGTATCTTGATTTGCATAATAAGTTATCATAGTTTAGGCAAGCCATGGTTGGCTCAACTGGCAAATGGGTCTTCTATTAAACAGGAAGACCTGAGTTCAAATCCTCTCGGGGACAAATTTTAGAGAAAACAAAAATGCATGGCAGGCGCACCAGCCAACTGTAGCATTCCGTCGACACTTCCACGCTGTTGGGAGCGGCACGCGGATGACTTGACACCACACTGGTCCCAGGGTTTACTCGCTGGGGTGGGTCCAAAATGGCCCTTCCTGGGAAGGGTTCCTCAACACCAAAAAAAAAAGTTTATCATAGTTCAGTCTTCATCATCCAGCATCAGAACCTAACTCTATTTGGAACCCTGAGTTGGGGACAAGGTGGGAGTGCAACTAGCCGCACTCAAAAAATGGGTTTGACTCTCTCTACCTGAAGGTATGGACAGTATAGGCTACAACTTATTTGGGCCTAGTCACAGTATTCGGCGAACTTGTGGAAAAAGACACAATTTTCTGTGATTTTTTTGGAAAACCAAATAACTGCTATATAAATAAGATACGTCAACGACTGTTCACGAATTTTCATAAAATTTCACAAGTTTAGCATTTTTTCACAATTTTCTCTAAATTTTCAAGACCTTTTGTTATAAATGCATTATTCATTTTGCTATTTTCACAATTTTAGTAACCTTCTCAAGCCATGTCCTAACCCAACCCAAAACTAGGAGCCTTTCCTTTCCCTCACCACCCCTCTCTCATGAGACAATAGTCTCTTCCATCTTTAAAGAGATATTTGGATTTAACAGTTCCATATAACACACATGCATGTACATACACATATATGTATATACACATAGTCGACCTCTTCAATTCATTTGAAATAGTTGACCAAATTTCTAGTGGACTTAAACGATATATTTCTTGAAATTTCTCCAATTCTAATTTCTTTAGGATAAAAATTACCAAATGCGGAACTTGGTATTGCTATTAGGGCAGCATCGAGTTAGTAACCAAAGTAAAGGCTAGCTATGTGTCATAGAACTAAAGAAAAAAAAATTTACCCGGCCTGTGTAGCGTGGATGGTTGAGCACGGTAGGTCCTCCCCGGGGGACCCGGGTTCGAACCTCCCGTTGAGCACAGTATTTACCACCCTTGCAGTCATCCAGGCTCTGGCATGCTCTTTGAGGGAGGGGGAGACTAATGTCTCTTCTAACTCAAAAAAAAAAATCCCTTAAAATTGTTAAAATTTTGATGGGTAATTTTGGTTTTGCTAGGACATAATGACAATATGACCTTACATATTGACTATTATTTTTTTTTTCAGAGTTACATTTTAAAAAAATGCCAAAATACTAAAAGACATACAAGCATACATATAGCACTACTTTTCTGAATAATTATTTTCATATGTACCATCGAGTTTTAATCAAAATACCAAGTTGTATAAAAATGTGTGATTATGTCTAAAGATTGAATAGAGTAACCTTACCAATCAAATTCTCCATCTTAGCATTGTAATGACTAGGAAAGAATTTGTCAAACTTTCCATAAGAATTTCCACACATGTACAATTGCATGTTGTCAAAACAACATGGATGTTGTGCACTTTGTTCCTTGAATGGAGAAGATTTAGCCTATGCCCACTTTGGGCCAACAAATAACCCAGTGGCATAATCAATAGTGTCAATAATCATTGTATAGAAAAGCGGTATGTGGTGTACATGGGAAAAGGTGCCGCATAGAGTATATGTGACTTACGAGCATATATGTGATTTTGATTTTTTTACTAAATATTTATAGATAACATAAACATCATATATCGAGCTTATAACAAAATATATTTAAAATGTAGAATATGCAATTATATATATTTAAATCTCTTTGAGAACTCCTTGTCTTGTGTTTCCAATTTATATGCAAATAGAAAAAAGCAGGCGCTTAATGACCAAAAGGTATTAATATACATGTATGGTATGTCCATATGTGTACATTTGTAGATATATATGTGAGTATAAAATGTATGTGCAAATATTGAAAGGTACACATAGATCTACTAAAATATGTGTCATGTGTGTGTTTTATGTGAATAATTCGATATGTATACGCAGATGTATATAGATGTGTGTTTGCATGAAGTATGTATATGCAGGGTATATCATATATATAGGCGAATAATATATGTATGTGTACATATGGATATATCAAAAGGTATATGTATAAATAAACAAATATGTGGTAATTTGTAATACTTGTGTATGGTAATTTGTCATGTGTGTGTGTGTATACACACACACACACATATATACACACACACATATATATATACTTTTCATAATATTTTAAATATAATGTCGTATAATTATATGTATTCTAAATGTGTGTGTAATGTAAGTAGTGGTCTTTCAAAAAGTGAAGTTTAATCGGAGACTGCTTAATCGGTCAAGCAGGGGCATATGCCGCCCAAGACCGCTTCGTGAACCGATTAGCAATATATTGTATGGCAGGATGACTACACAAGCATAAACGGGAGTATATGCGGTTATATAAATGATTTAAAAGCAGTGTTAACAATTATTTGACTTATTTTCTTGTTCATTTAATATAGAAGATTCTAAAAATAGATGGAAAAATTATACATAAGATGATTCCTTAGAAGGGGCATTTAGGTGAGTTTGAGGGCTTCTATCAACCATGTGATGTGTGTTGTTAACTATTGAGGCAAGTCATTGACTTCATCAAACCATCAACGTATGTGACATGAACAACATGCACCACTTGTCAGTAATCTCAAGCTTTGCCCCCACAACCTAAAGGGCCAAGGATATTATCAACAAGCTTCCTACATAATCCACATGAGATCTTGAAATTAGGGATGAGTAGGGGACCAAGCCAACCCAAGCCAACAAAATAAAATGAGTGGGTCAGACATAAATTTCTTGCCATATGTTTATATGGATTGGGCTTGGAGCAGGACGAACCCAAACTTGAAAACCCATTAATCTGACCCGTATATGTAACATATCATATATTATATATTGTTGATATTCTTTTTCAGTCTGACTAGGCACGAGAGGGGGTGACCGGACCACAC
This sequence comes from Alisma plantago-aquatica, assembly GCA_963693085.1. Taxonomy (NCBI): domain Eukaryota; kingdom Viridiplantae; phylum Streptophyta; class Magnoliopsida; order Alismatales; family Alismataceae; genus Alisma; species Alisma plantago-aquatica. Next base: position 127,692,727 of record OY856415.1, read on the forward strand.
CCTCTCATGCCTCGAGAGTTTACCATGTCGGCTTCATCCGGGATGGGTTCTCTCGGTCATCAAAAAAAATATATTCTTTTTCAGTTTGAATATATGGATGATGTATCCAACGACTTTCTATCAACTCCCTAGCCCAAGATAAGCATTTTTAGTGGAGAAAGTGTGGTTCTTCTCTGGCGATTTGTCCTAGTTGAACAGCCAAAGCTGGTTTCTACCATTACAACTCACCAGCCATGCCGCCAACGGGATGGGATCTCAGAATTTGAGGACAATGTGGTCTAATATGAAGTTAGGATGCCTCTAGAGTGGGGCATTTTCATTTGCGGATTGAGCAGCCACCGGCAACTAAGAGGTCCTACATGTCTATGATCATTGATGTCTTCAGGTTGTCTTCACTCTCTAGCAGACAACAAAGACCCATCCACAGATTTGCACCCTCCCTTGTTCTCTTCTGCATGGTGTTGCCAATGTTGCAGGAAAATGCAATGTGACGAGAAGGTGGTGGCCTTTAGATCTGCAAACACTCTGCGCTGGCAGGCTCTCAATTTCTGCTTAGAGTGTTGTCAGTAACAAAGAGGCATAATTTATTGATTTCATGTAAGAGGTTTATTAGTATACATGCTTTTATGATTTATGTTTTATTGTGTGCTTTTCTTAAATCCCATATTGCCTAAATATATTTCTCACTTACTCTCTTATCGTATAAAAGAGTCCATAGTATTTGGTTTAGGAACATTAAATAAAGGCCTTTCTATTCTATATGGTATCAGATGGCTATGATCCACCTTAAACCCTTCCACCACACCTGATGCTTCCCATCCCTATCTCACCATAGCCGCCATCCCCCCTTCCCATCCTTCTTCATGTTGCCCAATTTCCCCTCCCCTCCACCTTGAACCCTTCCACAACATCGGATGCTTCCCATCCGTATCTCACCCTAGCCACCACCCCCCTTCCCAACCTTCTTCATGCTGCCGCCTTTCCCCTCCCCTCTCACCCGCATCCGCTGACCCCCCCTCTTTCCCTCTCACCCGCCGCTGCTGACCCCCCCTTCTTTCCCTCTCACCCACCTCTGCTGACCCCCCCCCCTTCTTTCCCTCTCACCCGCCGTCGTTGTTGTCCCCCCCACTCCCACCCCTACTGCTTGCCGCAGTTGCCCGCCCAACTCCCACCCTTTCTACCCACCGCCGTTGTCTCTCCTCATCCTAGCCTCCACCCCCCGCTAGCTTCCCCTCCACAGTCCCCCCTGCCGCCGTCAACACCCACACCTCCCTCCTCCCTTTCCATCAACACTCCCTTCCACCCCAAGGTTGTCCACGATTCCCTTTTACCCCCAAGCCACCCGCCTCCTTCCGCCTACTGCCCCACTCACCCCGTTCCATTCCTGCCGCCCCGTCACTCTCTCCATCCCGATGTTGTCTTAAAAGCACAGTCTCTTCCCCTTCCTCCAGCTTTCTCTCTACAAGTCCTACCTAAAATAGCATGTTGAAGTTCTCAAAGGACTACCTTTCTTGTCTCCCTACATTTCATGGTGTAGTAACTCTCTCCCCATGATGGCGTAGGTCCTTCTTCTCTCTTCTATCTCTATGTGGGTTTCTCAGATCTGTTGATTCTGATATGTTGTTGCTTGCTACTGCCCCTATGTGGGTTTCTCGGATCTATTGATCTAGTGTGCTATGTTGCCCCTATGCAGGTTTCTCAGATCTAGTGATCCAAATCTGTTGCTTCTACTACTGCTACTTCATCTCTGTGCGCATATTCACTCTGGCTTCCATGGCGATTACCACTGTATTGAAAAACGTTCTGAGCGGCCACTTTAATCGGTCAAGAGCTCCAGCCATTAAATTTTGCTGCTGAGCGCCCGCTTGTATCTACAAAAAAGGGCCACCTTTTGGCCACTTAACCCGTTTTTTCCCGCTTTTTGCCGGTTTTCCCCCTTTTTGCCTGCTTTTTTCCCGTTTTCTTTAAAATATTGTTGTAAACCTCTAGCATGAAGTAAATTATATTGTCCAAGTATTATCAACTATAATATGTTAAACTTATATACATTAAACGTTCTATAATAAGTTGTAGTTCTAATTTAGAGTGCATATTTTGTATCTAAGTCGTGATAATGAGGTATTGTTGTAATGTATACAAGTAAATTACAGGTATCTATTATCTAATTTAGAATGTACTTTGATTAAATGTACAGATGTAATGTGTGACTAATTGATGATATGCAAATATAAAAATAAGCTAGTAAGGTATCCATGATAAGTATATTGTTTATTATTTAGCTATATCAACATGTGATGTTTGTTGTATCATGTATGTAGGGTGTTTTATAATTGACAAGTCTATTTTTACTATATTATAGCTATAATCATTGTTTTATAGTTGTGCTATAAACTATTTGGGTGTTTTATATTGTTGGGTAGAGTGTTCGATATATATAAAGTTCCAAAAAGTATAGTATTCATATACATATATATGTAATTTTGTATAAATTTATATAGAAAACTTAAACCCATTTTTTCAATAATCGCCCGCTTACCGCTTAACCAGTTACAAGGTGTTGTCCGCACGCATACCACTTAACGTTTTTTAAAACATTGGCGACTACAGATCCTCCTCGGTCTTTGCGTGTGACGACTGTGAAACTCGATGGATCAAACTGCCATCATTGGTCGGCATTGTTTGAAATTTATGTTAAAGCCCAAGGGTGCTATTCCCACATTTTTGTTGATGTTCTGATCTCTCACGATGCTACAACTTATGAAAAAGCCAAGCAAGCCTATACGCAATGGTCCAAAGATTATACTGGCATCATGACGTGGATGGTGAATTGTGTCGAACTAAAAATTAGTCAATTTGTCCTTCGCCTTCAGAATGCTAAAGCTATTTGGGATCAGTTATACCATGTGCATTCTCACCAGCAAAACTTGAAGGTCTTTGAGATCTTCAAAAATCTGGCAAAAAAGGAGTATCCCACTGATGGATCTGTCAAAGCCTACTGCAATCAATGTTCGGCACTCTGGGATGAATAGGAAGTATATCATTCCCTCTCTTCTGACATCAAAGGAGTTCAACGACAACGCAATGAATTTCAGTTAGTAAAGTTCTTAGTTGTCGTCCCGTCATCCTTTTCTGGTGTGGTTGACCAGATATAGTCCAGTGATCCCTTAACCACTCTATGGGATGTTCTCAAACACGTTCAGCGCCTCCCTTCCATGTCTTTGCTATCTACTCCTTCTGATCACTCGATTCTAGTTGTTCGCTCCTAAGACTCTAGTCAAGGACATGGACGTGGCTCGGTCGCGGTCGCAGTGGTCGTGCTTCTGGTACTCCGGGGCGTGGTCCTCCTTCTGGCCCTGGACGAGTCCAACATCAACTTCCTAAGGATAACCGCTTCCGCAACTTCTCTGGGCGCAAGAACCACACTGAAGACCGTTATCGAAAAAAGCATTGTGAACCTTCCTGGTGCCTGGGTGAACCAGGTCTCCTCTACTGCTTCTGAGAATTTGTGCTATTGTCCCAGTTCAATCCAACCTATGATTGACAGGATTCGCTTGGAGTTTGAGAAACTCCTCTAGGCTCGTCTATCCTCGCCAACACCGGCCCCAATAGGAGGTTCTTCTACTTACATCTCATGTTGCTTATGGTAAAAATAAATGGGTCATCATTTCAGGCGCAACTGCTCACATTTCTGGCTCCTCTGATCTGTTTACTACCTTGTTTTAAATTATACAGGTCCCTCCTGCAACTGTTGTTGATGGAACTCGGTCTGCTATCCATGGAGTTGGAACTATATCTCTGTCTAGAAATCTACCCTTAAAATTTGTCCTATATGTTCCAAGTTTTCCTCTTAATCTGCTATCTACAGTATAACTGTCAAGAGCCTTAAGTGCTCAATCACTTTTGATCCCGATGGTTGTGTTTTAGGATCTTCGAACGAGGACGAGGATTGGTTTGAGCCATGAGGGACCTGACAGGCTGTATTACCTAGATGTGTTGCAATCTGCTACAGCTCTGCTATTTTCTTCTGTGTCTGATCTGCAATGACACTATCATCTAGGGCACCCTTCTATTGCAAAGTTGTGATGTTAATTTCCTGATATTTCTAAGAAACACTTTTTGTGTGAATCTTGCCAATTTGGCAAATAAACCCAGGATGTTTTTCCTAAAAAGAAAGAAATTGGTTCTAAAAATCTTTTTGATGTAGTTCATGCTTATATTTGGGGTCCCTTATCTGTTACTATCTTGTCTGGCTTTCGCTACTATTACCTTTATTGACGACTATCTGAGAGCAACTTGGTTGTTTCTTTAAAAGGATTGCAGTATTGTTTTGCAAACTATCACCACCTTTTTCACTAAGATCCAAACTCAATTTAAACAACTGTTAAAATCTTGAGAACTGATAATGCCTTAGAATTTATGTAAAAAATTGTGGATATGTTTTGTATTTTTTGGGGTACTGTTTGTCAGACTTCTTGTTCTTACACACCACAACAAAATGGAGTGGAAAAAAGGCAGAATCGTCATCTTCTTGAAGTAGCACGCACTATTCTTCTTCATTATCATGTCCCTAATCATTTCTGGCATGAAGTTATTTCTCTTGTGTGTTGCTTATTAAACCGAATGCCTTCTTTTATGTTGCATAATCAAGTTCATGTCTATCTTTTGTATCCTAATGCGCCTTTGTTTTTGTTTCACCGCGCATCTTTGACAACACTTGTTTTGTTAAGAAGCACAAGAAGGGAGTTATTCCTCCTTCTCTTTATAGGGTAGAATGAGTGGTCCTCCTCTCCTTCAAGCAGCCACCGCTCGTTGGTGGAGAAGGATGGAGACTGTCGCACAGCAATCGGTGTGCAGCGAAGCCGGCGGCAGCGACGCCTGACAATGGTGGTGATGGCGGCAGCAGCGGAACGGAGGAGTCGGAGAAAGAGAAAGAGGAGGGAGGCTGGCGGCTAGGGTTACAGCCCTAGATCATGCTCTGATACCATGTGAAAGTATTGGGCCAAAGTGATGCCCTGTTGTAGCGGGCTAGCCTTTATTATATAGGAAGAGAACATTTACATAATAGACCCAATAACGAAAGCAAATAAGAAAAGACTACATGAATAGCTTCTACTCTAACCGGTTGCATGAGAACTCCTTCATGCTCTTAGTACACATCGGAATCTCTTTCGCGTGAAGGCTTCCTTACATGAGCATAACGATGGAAACAAGTTGAGCGTGTAACTCTCACTTGAGTGAGGAACTAGCCCTTTATTCTTCTTATGTTGATAGACTGAGCAGAATAGACCACGGAGCAAAATTCGATCGAAATTGCAAATTTTCAAAATTCATTTTTTTGGCCGTCGGACATTACAACGTACAATCAGACATTGAAACGCAAAATGCAGGGAATGGGACGTAATTTCACTAAATTTTTGACCCTAGGTGCAGAATTTCACCAAACAGAGGGAAATTTTGCAGCAAAAAGTCCAGTTTGAGCCAAATTCTCGTGAAATGGCACAGAAACAAAACTTAACTTTTGAGAAATTTGTTCCTAGGGCTGCTACTACTACATCTTGGGTATTTTGGTATTTTCTTTTAATCTCTTACTTTTATAGGCTATTTTTCTTAATTCTAAGGTATGTTACCCTCATCCCTAGACCACCTATGCATTACCTTCTTCAATTTCTACACTCTTCTACAGAGATCTAGAGAAATACTCCAAAAATAACAAAGAGCTTTCTTGGATCTATGTAAAATGTCTCATGTAACCTAGTTAAATGCTAACACTAGACCTATACAAGTTGTAGTTGTAAGTTTGTAACTTGAAACTGTAACTTGAAGTTTGTAAGTTTGTAATTGTCTAACTGACTTGAAATTTTTATTCATTTATGCACTCACTCATCAAGACATGGCTCCCACCTTGACCTCTAAACATATAAAGTTATTATATAGTCTATTGTGTTTATGTCTAAACATTGTGTTTGCAAAATTTCATACTTAATTCCTTCATTTTACCATCGAAATTCTGGCGAAATCGTTCAACTTCCTTCACTTAAAAATGTGGGAAACCCCCCCTACATATCTAGTATGAAATATTATTGCACATTTGAATAGATATTGGCGTTTAGATCGTCTTGGTAAATTTTCATGAATTAATTCACCTATTTGATCGTCAAAATCGTTAGGGTCGTAATTTCAGTTGAAATTTCTATAAGTTTTGTTTTTGGGCCATCGGACATTTAATTCCTTGGAATAGACTCTATGATGAATACACTCTTTAGGGATCCGTAGAGATAAGTGACTATTTAATAGTGTCTTATACTTAACACCCACTATAATTGATGTTTCAGGTGTACCCAATTCTACAATGTTATCAGGCACGGACCGATGACCAAATCGGTGAGGCTACTGGTTCCCGGTTAACCGGTCCAACTGGTGGTAAAAGGGTTCAACCGGTGACATCAGCAACGAGGTCATATAATACACACACACACACACACACACATATATAAGTGCTAAAAGTATATACAAGATATGAAGATATGAACGATTATGATCCAATTCAACTATGATGAAGCTAAAAGCTAAATTGATATGACACACCACATCAAGTCTTAACATCATCATCGCAAATATGAAAAAAATAGTAAAATACAAAATTTTGATTCGCGCATAATACATTGTAGCTAGTAATGTCTAACTTTCATTAATCACTTACTGAAATTCAAATTTTTGAAGTGCTTTCTTCTCTTTTATAAACACATGTTGCATTGAATATTGACTAGTAGGTGTTGAAATTAACATGGAATACACATAGATGGCAAGAAATACATAGGGGAGCAAATAGTATATGCACAACGGGAAGAAAACATAAAAGAAAAACACAATAAAACCACAGATAATGCACAAAACAGCTGGAGGGGACGGAAAAAAAACAATTATGAAACTATAAACTCAACAGATGGATAAATGGAAGAAAACATCATCACCTAAGCCTCAGTCCCAACTATGTTGGGGTCGGCTATATGGATCCTTCATTTCCATTCAGCTCTATCATGGGTCGTATTTTGGTTGAGATGTAGAGATTCAAAATCTCTCTTTATAAGCTCATCTCATGTTAATTTAGGTCTTCATCTTCTTCTATTTATTGTGCTTGACTCAATAGCATTGATTCGTATAGGCTCATTAGTCGGTCTGCGTTGCACATGTTTGTACCATCTGAGTCGGCCCTCGCGCAACTTGTCCTCAATGCTCGCCACCCCTACTTTATTCCTGATATAATCATTTCTCAAGCGATCTTTTCTTGTCTTCCCACACATCCATCTCAGCATACGCATTTCAGCCACGTTCATCTTGTTGAGACCTTGTTTTTCACTGCCCAACATTCACTCCCATAGAGCATGGCTGGCCGTATAGCTATTCTATAAAACTTAATTTTTAACCTGAGAGGGATTTTCCAATCACATAATACTCCAGTTGCACTCCTCCATTTCAACCATCCTGCAAGGATCTTGTGACAAACGTCATTTTGGACATCCCCAACTATTTGAATCATAGAACCCAAGTAACAAAATTTATCACATTTTGGTATATCTACTCCGTCCAACTTGGATCCATCATTCACATTGCGGGATTGGCTGAAATTGCAATGCATATACTCAGTTTTGCTCCTGCAAATCATCAATCCATTTGATTCCAATGCCTCTCTCCGTCGTTCAACTTTATCATTTAATCCATCTTTAGTTTCGTCAATCAAAACAATATCATCAACAAATAACATACACCAAGGAATATCATCTTGAATATTCTTTCTCAGCTCATCCATAACAAGAATGAACAGATATGGGCAGAGTGTGGCTCCTTGGTGTACCCCTACTGTGATAGGAAAAGTTGGTGTCTCTTCTCTAGGAGTCTTCACACTTGCAGTAAAGCTATCATACATGTATTTGATCAAGTCAATATTTCCGTCCATTTTGTGCAAATATAGCCGGTCCCAAGCCCGGGTAAAGGAGGGTTGGTGGTAGGTTGACAGCCAGCCATAAAAACTTTGTCACTCTTTCTATGACAAATGGAAGAAAACATAAAAAGATAAAAAAAAATAATATCATATGCAGCAAATGGAACTTATAAAAACGCAGTAGTTTAAGGAGAATAGGGAGGTACAGAGAACGTTACAAAAAAAACACTTAGAATTCAGCTGTTGTAAAAGTGATTGCCAGTAGTAACCAGCAGGTTCTGGCTGGCCGGACCGGTTCCACCAGTTTACCAATTGAACCAGTCGGTTGGCCGGTTCTGGCTGGTTTTAGGGTGGCTGTCGGGTCTTGGGCCTGACCGGACTGTTTTTGGTACTGGTTCCTGGTTCAACCGGGCCGACCGGCCAGTACAATCCAGTTTTGATAACATTGCAATTCTATTACCTGGGAAAAGGACATAGTGGCTGAGAGATCCAAATGCTCAAACCTCAGCCTATTTAGGCAACCCTAAGGGAGACTATGGTTTGTTTTTACTCGTCTTAAGGTGGGTGGATAACCCCACCCCCTCTGTTTGTGTGTGTGTGTGTGTGTGTGTGAGAAAGAGAGAGAGAGAGATGAAAGGTAGACATGAGAAAATAAGTCACAATAAAAAGAAATGAAGATTTATCCCAAAGAATGCAATTACTTTAATAATGATTTTTAAAAACTTGTATAATTTTCACTATTGCACACTATGGTGGGATAATAAATAACAAAAAGTAGAATTCACAGCCAGTTGAATATCAATACGCTTGATGTATGAGGCTAGTAAAATGTATGGAGGAGAAAGAAGTCATCCTTAGAAAAAAGGGATGAGAACTAAAATGGGAGCAGTGACAAATGACACATCAGGCATACCTAAACAAATGTGAAGTCTCCTTTTCCTATCATATTTTGCACTCCAGTTATGCCTAAATCGACTTAAGTCAGAAACATCGTCCATTACAACAACAACAAAAAAAACTGCTGAGCATCCTGGAAGTCCAAGATGTGTCTAAATATGCTCCCGTTTGTCTGGAGAATTTATAAAAAAAAATACAAAAATAACATATATTAATGGCATGTACAATGTGTGTCAAGCCCTATTTGTGTCCAAAACGAGTTTGACATTACACCTCTACATTTTGAAATGTCAGTGCTTCCCTCTGACTTATCTATCGATCATGATCATGGTATCAAGGCCAGAGATTTTCCTCTACTGAATGCCTTATACTCCAGAAGAAGAAAGTACTGTCTATCCAATTGGCTGACGAGATATATGCAAGGGGGAGAAATCTCCCCAAGAATGCCTAAATTTGGAAGCAGAATACAAAAACTAGTAATGGTAATGATTATGCTGCTCTGCAATGATAAGGATAGTAACATCTATAACAGAAACTTACTGTCACTGGTGTCACACAGAGGACATATGTGACTGCTGAGCAGCCATAAAACCATGTGAATTTTCAAAAGGAAGAAGATAGAAAACACAGCAGTTCCAGCTATTTATTGAAAGATGAATATGGAAGATAGAAAACACAGCAGTTCTGGCTATTTATTGAAAGATGAATATGAAAGGATGATGCTTACTGGTCATCTTCTTCAGTGACGCTAAGCTTCTGGTGAGTTTTAAGAGGAAATGAGTTGACAACAGATTCAGGAGCTGGTTGTGACACCATTGAAAGTGGAAATGGTATGGAGTGGTGATGTATCTCATCCAAAACCTGAAGATCATAAGTGGCAATTAAGTGGAAAACATACAAGAGAAAACAGATATGGCCTTCAGTCAAGCAGGTAAATTCAGGCAGGCACGTAGGTAAATTCCAACAAGCTTGAAAAAATGTTTACTTGGTTAGTTTTTTCAGGACAAGAATATTAAATTTTCTTAAATAGAAAGCTAATAGCAACATAAATAGAAGAAGAAATAGGAATAGGTAACGAGGACAAAATCAAAGGGATCACAAATGATCAAATAACAATTAATAAAACTCTTGACCAAACTATACTTACCTCGAATAATGCTTCAGCTAAAACAACTATTCTAGAAATACTTGCATGAGCTCTTAAGCCTTCTGCTATCAAAAGTGAGTCGCATGAGCATGTGCCATCAGGATGAAGGCCCGATACACATAGTGCAGAGCTCCGTTCATCAGAATCATCACGAAATATATCCCGTAACTGTAGATGTGTATTATATAAATTTGCTTCTCAAACACAAAGCAAACACTTGAGAATAGTATATCAGTAATAAACATTTAATAAGAAATGATATTGAACCGCGCATAAACAAGCATGAGGAAAGTCAACAACAGGTGGCTGAAGTTAAAAGAGATGCATATAGTAGAAATTAAACTAGTAACATGAGCAGAATATGTCTTTCCTTTATAGATCAGTTCACAGAGCTTTGCTTCTGTCATCACAGACACACATATATATATGTATGTATGTATTTATGTATTTATGTATTTACATACACACACACATAAATTAATTCAGAGTCTTATATAGTATAAAACGAGAAAGTATGTGAAAAAAACGTATGAAACAGGAAGAATTCATGGATAATACAGGAATAAAATGTAGTATCAGGAATTGGGAGTTATTCAGCCGATTGATACGTCTAGGGAAAAATTCGTATTTTAAACACCACTAATTCAAAAGTCGGAGTATATTGTAACTATGCTTCTGTGAAAGGAAATGCTGGACCTAGCTATGATAGTTTAATAAATGCAGGAGACAGTTTACCACTGGGCACTAGGTAGTGCACAAGAAGAAAAAAAACATAAATGTCAACAAATGCAGATAGATCATTAATAATAAATATAATAGAACATAAGTGGTACCATTATGTCGCCTAGAAGAGGGAATGGACAGTACCTAGGTCAGCATTGGGATCTATGATCTTGTCTTGACTACTGTATCTATAGAAAGTTGAATCTCCAAAATTCAATTGACTGTAGATCCCATTTCTAAAACTATAGACCGACAAAGAAATCAAAATACTTTGTGAACATGTTAAACAACTGAGGAACAGCTAAAAATTGCACATAGCGTTCCACCTTGAGTTTTATGAATACACAGCATATATAGCTAGATTAGCTTGCTTAAGAAGAGTCTAAGAAAACTTACCTGGTTAACAGTCAACAATAAAATTATTGGTGATGCAGATATCTAAAAAGCATATAAATATCACCTCCGAATTAGAACTTTGTCTCTGATCATTTGAACCCTGTCTTCTGCTGAGAATTCTAAATTCATCGCCGATGCTACTTTCAGAAGTATCATAATCAAGCAGCCATCTGTTACGAGACCCCAATCCATCCTCAGTTGCAAGAAGCACGGTTGCAACATCACCATTTCTTCTGGAACTCCGCCTTAAAAATGCATCCCAGAAAAGACTTCTGCTGCTCCTCGTGTCATTCTCACGAATTTCCTCATTGCGACTTGTCAATATTTCAGACGAAATGCTCAATACATCAAAATGAAGGATAGCACTGTTTCTTGATTCCACTGTGTGCAGTCTACTTAGAAGGTCAGAATCCAGAGAAGATGACTCTTCGACATGTCCATTTATGTCAGAATCTTGCTCAGTAGTCATGTTAGGAGAGCTTGCAGCAGAATATGGCTCATGCCCAGTGGCAGTTGTCACTTCGTCCGCTTGATTCTGCATTGAAGTTTCGTCAATATTTGAAAAGCTAAGCTCTGAAATGCTATCTGTGGGATAAGATGTAGAAACAGAAGCAGATAAGGAATCATCTTCCATTCCTGAAGTTGAGCATATGCCTGCAGAAGTAGACATTAGTTGAGAGATGAGTTTTATGAGTATATTCGTCAAAGGCTTATAATCAGCAGTTTAGCACTGAGCTCATGAGAGAGACACATTACTTCTAGTCTTTGGTATCCCAGAGCTGCTACCATCTTCCTTAGAAAAGTTGCAAGACATATTGCCAATTAAGTGGTCGTTGCCTTGCAGATTTGAAATTTGGGATGATGGCAAAATCCCTGATGAGTGAGGAGATCCGTTTCCAACATCAAGAAGATTGGCTGCATCATCTGGCTCATCTTCGATCTGTAAATTAAGAGTACATCTATCCTCTGAGGTTTGTGTTAAAAACCAACTATACATGGCGACAAGATAATAAAGCATTCACTGTTAGATTAATATTCCAAAAGAACACTACATGTCTCCCATTTTCTTCAGGTGAAAATCTATTGTGCCATTGGTTGCAGACAAGATAACCTGGGCAGAGATAACAGCCAGTAGCATATTAGTAATCTGCAGTATTTTATCATCATGCAGCTGAAAAGGTAGCTGAGACAGTACACAGCTGCAGTATTGTATCGTCATGCTAGAAGGAACTCTCAGCCAATGTCTTAAGTTTTAGCAAGAGGTGACGCTGGTGACTGGTAATATGACCTTTCATCATGAAGAATCCAATCTGCAGTGTTATTCGTATATCCACTACTCAGACCATGTTGGACACCACTAGATAAACTGGAAACATGCAAAGACAAAAAAACGGAAGTGGGATGTGTATACAAGGTTACTTATCTGGGGTTACTACTTTGTGGATTTTGGAAAATTTGTAGAGAGATTAAGCAGAATTATACATCTGATAACCGAGCTCTTGATAGTGGTTAGCAAATTTCCTTCCTCTGCTTTGATTTCTTAAGGGTAAAATTGCTTCAAACTGTAGGCAGAACTTCTTGGATGAGTGAACTAGAGATGATTTGGAGATCGATATAGTTTATTATAACCTTATACGGTTTTAACATATCTCAGCATCCTACTCAGTATGCTTAAGTGCATCTGCAACCATTTTAACATGATCCACTCCACTCAAAGCTCATACCATCTAGTCTACACTTGAGAGTTCAAGCTTTACAGATTGCAGGCAGTGTTTCAGGATGTGCTCTCTGGTATTGTGGCTCAATTGAGAAATCGTTGACCTTCCGGTTTAGCGGGACCCTCATCCCGATCAGCATACGCCTCTGCTCATACCATAAAAACAAGTATATCTTATAGAGAAACAAACAATCGCGGAGCCTAATAGGTTCCCCCAAACCCGCGCGGCAGTGCCGCGTTGCCTAGTTGTTCATCGCGTCAATATCAAGGCGCCCCCAATATCAACAGAGAGCCGGAAAAAGTCGACAACAAACAGTCGATCAGTTGGATCAAAAGCAAAGTAATTACACACCTGATGAGCTCCGCTGGCATCGCCGAAGGACGTCCCGCAGAGCAGGGACGAGAGTACAAACCTCCTCCTATCGCCGCCCAGTTGTGCTCCGACCCCGGCGGAGGTGGCCGCCCCAGAGCTGGACCGCACCCGAGCTGCCGCCGACCTGCTGCTGCTAGAGCCCATCGTTACCGAATGAGACGACTATTGTCGATTGGGAACGGGGGCCGATTATCCAGCTAGATTGCTTTTCGGCGAGAATCCAGCTCGGTTGTGTTTAAGGTAGCTCGGTGACGAAGCACCGTCCCCTTCGGACACGGCAACACTCAAGAGTAGTGTAAAAGGCGAACGAAGCGGATTGGCAGAATTTTGCGATAGAAATGGACAGCCGGGTAACCGACGACAGCGTTGGTTCGAAATTTCCTGCGGCGGACCACTCAATAGATTGAGTGGATCCCCGTGACCCGAATCAATTAGGATAACTATGTTCAGTCGTTTTTAAAACCCTTAGAAAAAGGCAATAGTTTTTTTTTATAGTGGGGACGCAAAGGGCTATTCTCATCTTATAATGCCCCAACTGGATTCATTGAGATCTGATTCCGCAACCTGCACTTGGCAAGTTTCACAAGCAGCAGGCTTGATCAATTGAGTTAACTATAAGTACAGAAAATGGTAATAGTTATCTTAGATCTTATACAACTCGCTTATGATATGCTGATATATTTCTTGATTGTCTTTTATCATAAGGTATATATGCATGATGGGTCTAAGAATATTAGAATACTTTGAAGATCTTATTTTCAGTATTGTATCACCTTATAATTGACCAGAAAAAGAGACAAGATTAGAGTTTATATAAGTCACATTATGAGTAAGGCAGGTTGGAAAAGGAGAAAAAAATGAAACCTTTTCGGACAAGTGTTAAGAAAGAAGATGATCACCAAAAAGAGAAGCAAGGGATAAAATTAATACTAAATACTTCTTGGTTCAATATGTTGTCGTGTAGATCATGTGTGGTGTTACATGAGAGCAATCAAGACCTCCACCTCCTCCGACTTTGCATGAATCCTAGCAACCACAAAAAGATATTCTAAGTGCGGAGAGTGATAGGAGTCAGCTCCCACTGATGATGCATACAATATTATTAGAATGTACACTTAAAAATTATATATAACTCTTCCCACAACCTTGAATATATAGTAGACCATCGTCAATCTATTATTTGAAGATTTATAAGAAAAAATTATATTCAACCACACATACGTCCTTCGTATAGCATTATTAGAGGAGAATTTGTAGTCTAAAAATTATAGGAAAAAAATACATCCAAACACGTATGTACTCTCACAAGACTGCTTTATTAGAGTAAAAAAATAATTCTCAACTAAAAGAATAAAAAATATATATAATACCTCTCACATCATTTTTACACTATAGATTAGAATACAAAGACTACTTTATAATTTTAGAAAATAGAAGAAAAAATTGCATAAGAAGCCCTTAACGAACTTTCTTATATAATATAGATTCGACCACACTTAATTTGTATACGTAGGGAACATTTGGTAAACATAATTAAATTGTATATTGTGAGATTACGTTGCAAATTGACAACTTGTCATCTAACTATCCCAACAAAATAGGTCATAATGACTATTTTGGTTGAGTGTCTTTCAATATATTATAAACTTGCATTTTATCTTTGAGTACACTCAACAAAATAGTGCCTTATAGGGAATTTTATCAAGTACACCCAACAAAACAGTGTCCTACAATCACAATAAAAGGAAATTAATATGAATTATAAGAGGAGATGAGATTGGAGGAAATGGAGTGGCAACAAAAGTCCCATTGTGATTCGTTCAAGTAAGACAAGGGAAATACGAAATTTTAATGCGCCTATTTGAAAATGAGGAGATGGCATTAAAAATCGTGAGACTTAAGGACACTGACGAGAACTGAATAGAATATGAAACCTCTATTAAAGAGCATGATATGAGTTATTTCAAGGATTTGTTCACCTTCTAGACTTATGAAATATCTGGGTCATTTATCCATGTAGTTTACTAGAAAGTCCTCATCTAGGATACTGCAACCAAATCCGGTCTATCTCCTTAAAAACGTTAACATCAAGTTGCTTCCTAAGATAATTGTTGCCATAATGAAGCCACATTTGAAAACTTGGATCTCCCTGATCCAAGCCAGCTACAAAACCATGGAGAAGTATTAGTGACAACATGATCTTAATGTAGGAGATAAACCACGTTCACCATGGAGAAGTGGAGGTCCAACTGTTGGTATAGTATGCCCAAAGAGCCAATCATATGACGATTGTAATGAGGCATGTGATACTTGATTTGATAATAATAAAGGCAATTTCCATCTATATGTTTTAACTATTTTGAGATAATAGTATGACATGTTAGATGTCTAAAGAAAGATAATACTCAATGACATATGCCCTCAAATTAAGGACATGAACAATGAGATCATATGGATGTTAAGAGTGTATATTCTTGTTATGTCCCTAGTCGGTTGTTATTGTGGAAATAACTATAGACATCAATAACACAAAAGACTAGAGTGTGTGTTGGTTGATGACAGAATCTCATTAGTCATGATATTTGATATCAAACCAAGCACATAGATACATGTTAGAGAACAGTGTATCGGACATATCCACTGTAAGAGTGATGTATGGAAACCACACTTGGTTAGTCATGATCATCTCTTGTAGTATTGGTGGTCACTGTGGTTCTTAGACCTGAAATCACTGCACTCATCACATGTGGTTGGGCACACTTTGACATCATCAAACGCAGTCCTGAAACACGAGTTGTTATAACGGTGATGATTGGGTGACTTTGACATATAGGGACTTGACTGTGAGTGATAGATATGGAATTTGTCCCTCCTAAGGGAGTGTGATATCATGGCCACTTAAGGAGTGAGACTGAGAAATGCATGGTCATGCACATGTAAGTTAATATATGATATTGAGCTTACGTATATCTCAGATAGTCTACTCTGAATTAAGAAACATGGATTAAACGTTTGTAGAGGATGACAAGTCTCAAGTTCAATTCAGGTATCAGTGACAAAGGGACTATACATTCATTGTAACACCAATCACAGATTGTAGGTTGAAAGTTGTTCTCCAACTTTCCTCTTCACTTGGGTAGCACTGATGTGCGACTAGGCACCACTCTTTGCTTGTGATGTCATAAGTTAGTTATGGACATTAACTGCCAACGTGAAATGGAACCTATAGGGTCACACACATAGGATTAACTTGGAAGAGGAGTTTATCTATGAATGATGTTTAGATTGATTACTAAGGTGTTTAGGTACTTAATTAAACATTCAATCAATAGACTTGACTCAGAATCATCAAGTTCAAGTGTTGAACCAACTGATTAGAGTGTTAGATTGATTGTGAACTACATTGATTGAGTTCTGCACAACCAGGACCACCAACCAACTGATTCACTGGGTGAATCGATCAGCTCATGGTCAGTGAGATGACCGGTTCACACTGGTGAACTGATTGGTTCACATGGACCAAACGAGCATGTGTTGGGTTTCCTAGTTCATGAGAAAAGATTTTCGTTTCACTTGTTCAATTCGATCGGGACAAGAATTAATCTTTGCATTAATTAGAAACAAATAAGGAAAGTCAGTTGTGGGCAAGTCTGGGAAGTAAAATGACCAGTTCACTAGGTGAACCGATCGTTTCACCTACCCAAACGACCGGTTTAGTTATGAACCTATCAGTTTACTCTCCCCCAAATGATCGGTTCATTTATGAAACGGTCGATTTGTCTGCCGCAATGCAATCAATTTATGGAAGATCATTTGGGGAGAGTGAACTGATCGGTTCATAACTAAACCGGTTGTTTGGGTAGGTGAAACGATCGGTTCACCTAGTGAACTGGTCATTTCAATTCCACATAGATCATGCTAAAAAAACATCCTTATAAGATGACTACCTTATTTCTTTTATTGTTTGCAAACCATCCATGTATCATTCACTTCACCAGGGTATGTTATCATCTCTGTCCTCATACCTTGTAGCAACGTTCCAACTCGTATCATCTTTTATCCTTGGCGTATGGCATGCGTACTGTCCCATCTCTCCCTCCCATAACAAAAGGAAATAAGCATTTGGCGGCCATCCAAACACAAAGTTCTTCCTGTTCCAAGAGTAGAGATGGTACATCCCACATTGCCAGTATACCTTCAAATCCAAGTTGAAATGTGCAACTTATGTCTCACCATCATCTTGATATCAAAGTTGCTTCCATGGAAAACTGGTTTCGAACCTACTTGGGTCTACACCCATTCCTTGGTCATCTCCTCTAGGTCTATAGGGTGCTGGAACTTTAGGGGTCATCCCTCTTCCCTTATGCATCTAGAGAGTGCCCTACTCATTTGCCCTTTGGGTCCCATGAGTTCATGAAGGTGATCAATCTCCTAATCCATGGCCCTCAGACAACGATAATTGTTACCTCCCGACCCTATGGTCATGTGCAACTAGGGAATTAGGCAACTCTTTCCATCGGTCTGATCCCTACCTGACCCTAGGACAGACTTAGGATTCTAACATAGTACATGTTCAACTTAGAACCTTACCCAAGCCTCCATCATCTCTCTTTCTGCATTCATGGGTTGAATTTCATCCTTTCATAGGGATCATGGCAACCTACCTACCTTTGTCAAGCCACATACCGGTTACCTCCATGGTAACACGTCCATATGCACGTAGAGATGGTTATCTATGGGTCTGCAGGTTCATTCTCATACCATGTACTCTTCACTTAGCTTCATAAGATCTTCTGAAACCTCTTTAGGTTACCTCAAAACCAACACAACTGATATACACCCTACAAAAGGGTCTCTCTCCCAGGATAGGAGGAAACTACATCTTGATAACAAAGGTCACAAACATCCTTATGTTTAAGGTCTGCATCCCCATGAGCATGCTTAACTCTAGCAAGCTACTAAGGCACAAGCAGACCACCTACTAAATTGTTCTAGGTCATACTTGTTCTCTTTCCTCAACATTAGACCAACTTTGTTGTGAGGGGTTCATAAAACATACCCTTAACTTAAGGGGTTTCCTTTACCTCTACACATGAGGAGTACCATGCTCGAAACTATAGAGATTCAAATCTCATCATGAGCATTGGGTACACTGCTTCCCCTCTTAGGACTAGGAACCCTAGGTTCACCTTTGGGTGTCCAACTGCATGCTCAAACTCTTAACCATGAATCAAGCATGTATAAGGCATGACATGCACTCCCTGTCATCCTTCTACTCGAGCAACACATCAAGGTCGAGTCCTCCTCAAGGACAACCAACAAGGTACAAGGCCTCACAACCTGTTACCAAACCTCTCTAGGTCTAAGGAACTCTTCTTCCTGTCTCAGAAGGTAAACACCTATACCACAGGCACATAGGTACCAGAAGCATCATCCTCTCTCTAGGGTTTGGTTTCGCTAAAGGCAACCAAGATATCATCAGCCTTCAGGGAACATGCATGAGGCAACCACTATCATCCACTTAGGTCGCATCATTCTCGACTCCCCCCAATTCCTCACATCTCAGGGTTTTAGGTTTCTAACCTTCTTGCTTGGTTCCTTCTTTCTCTCTCTGAAGCTAACTCCACATCCAGTCATACTACTAGAGGTCATCTCTCCATGAAGGATCCAGCTCACATGCATACCTCTACATGGGTGAAGCCTATACTCAAGCTTATGTTTGCTCATGATTATCCATAACCCCTTATGCTTGTCCTTCTGGCTTTGGTTTTAACTTACTGCTCATACTACTGAAGCACTCTGGGTGCAAGCTATACCCTACTTGCCTAAGCCCATAGGGTATCTATAGGTTCTCTTCTAACCTCATCCATGAAGGAGCTATCCTTTGCTCTAACATGCATGACCCTCTCCAGGGTTGGGTCGCCAAAGGTACTAGGTCATCTAACCTCTTATGGCATCCCAAAGGCATGTCCAACCAAACACTCGGTCAACCATGACATCTAACTCATCATGTCATCTTTCTCTCTATCCTTCACTTAGGTCAGGGTTAACATCATCCTCAAAGGATGTGCTAGGTCTCTACTCTTAATGGAGGTCTCTACCTCCAAGACTAACTCTCTCTATTCATCCTCCTGACAAAGAGGTCTATCCTCAGGTTTCTCCTAAGAGCAATGACAACTCGTGTCATACGACCTAAGCATGTATCTATTCTTTAGTTTGTGCTTAATCTATTAAGCTTATGCCCATGACATCTTATTTACATGCTTTTCATTAATTTGGTGGAGGATTCCTTAATCCTTATCAACCTTACCCATACCTCAAGAGGGTGAGTTGAAGAGAGGAAACCCTAATCCTTAAGGCCCTTAACAGAATTTGAGTTGAGAAGGGATGAACAAGATGAGAGAGTCCTAAAGGTATCTTATTTCGAATCATACCCTAAGACTTTATCCAGGCAGTCACACAGATCTGGGAGTCCTCATATTCTGACTAGCGGTGCGGAGGAAAATATTGCCAGCCCCTAGTCGTGATCCTTTTCTAGACACCTCTGTCTTTCGAATAATCCTCTAATAACTCCCTTGGGTTCTACAAAATTTGTAAAATTTAATAATTATTAAGGATTAAGTGAGGATCCAATGCTCTGATACCAATTGTTACGACCCCGCCTCCCGATAACCCCCAATTAAGGGAGACCGAAAGGTCAGAGTTGTTAACCAATAACTCAGATCAAAGGTTCGACAAATAATCATTAACAATTACTAAATTCTACCAACTATACTTAGATAAAAATAAAAACTTTGCATACCTTTTTCAAAACTTGGATTTCTAAACTTCTATCCATGAAGATACTAATCTAACTAATCCTATTTGTTCTTTAATTCTCATTTAATTCCACATATGCCACTTTAGTGTTTGTTCTTTTCATTGTACCTAAAATGCCGACAAACAAAACGTCAGTTAGCAAGAAGCTGGTATGTGGGGGAAACAATAATCGTGCAACGATAATAACAAAGTAATCAACCAATTATCATTTAACAGCCAAGATTACGTTTTAAACCATACTACTCAATCCTTTTCTATCCCCTATCTCTGTGTTGTCCGTGCAGTGGACTGAGATACTACCTCTCTCTAGGTAGATCCTTATGAAACCCCACATGATCCTACCTAACAGGTTGATCAATATCTAGGGTTGAGGCACATGACACTACCCATAGGTAGTCCAATCCCTGACTCAAAGTGACTTGATGGACCTACCCCATTGGTAGCCATATACTAAGTCATCCAATGACCTGATGGGCCTATCCCATTGGTAGCCATGTACTAGGTCAATCCATTAAGCTACAGAGGGGACTAGGATCTGAGCTAGTAGGCACATCTCTTATGTGATAGTCATATTCACATTATAATTTGCATGAATTAAATTCATCCAACAATAAATTCCAGTCATGATGTAAACATCGATAAAATCCTCAAAAAACTAATGCGGGATAATCATAAGCGTAACCACATACCTGATAACCTCCCATTTTGCGATATTATCTTATTGATTTTTCTCAGTTTTCCATACTCTTTCTTAGATAAATTAGATAAAATCTTTAACTTTCCACTTTATTGCAAATATACCATTAAAATAACTTTTCCTTTTATTTCTTACAGAAAAGCACAAAAAAATTACAAAAGTACCAAACGGTCCCAAGACCGAATGGACGCCAAATGGTCCCAAGACCGAATGGACGCCAAACGGTCCCAAGACCGAATGGACACCAAACGGTCCCAAGACCGGATGAAGCCAAATGGTCCCAAGACTGAATGGAGATCAACCGGTCCCAAGACCACATAAAGTTACACGGTCCCAAGATCGAATAAAGGCAAACGGTTTCAAGACCGCAAGAACTCAAACGGTTTCTAAACTGGGAGAGTCCAAACGGTTTCAAAACCAAGAGAGTCCAAACGGTCTCAGAACCCAAACGGTTTTCATGACTGTTTGGGCCCAAAACCACCCAAACCGTTTGGACTTCACTCAAAGCCTATAAATAAGACCCAAAGGGTCCTCACAAGGCATGAAGTTTTCAGACGTCAAAAGGCTGCCTCTGATGTTCCAGAGTTGTTCCATCCTTCATCCACTGCCTCGAGGCTGCCGGTCTGAGATCCATACTCCATCCACAAGCTACTTTCTCTCTCATTGCCAAAGAAGGTGGGAAGAGGAGGATTCATCATCAAGTAACCTACGAGGCGTGAAGATCGTTGCTCTCTCTCTCCAAGGGGTCGACCTTCCTCCCTCCTTCATGGAGATGACATTCTCTCTCTCTCTCTTCTCGCCTCCTTCTTTGTCCTTGCCATGAGCGAGTAGTATTATACACTAGTGTGCGGGGAGTAGCCCCGCTACCCATGTTTTCATTTCATGCAATGTAATCCATAAGTTTGCAATAGAGATATACTTCCTTTTCAGTTCAACATCAACCGTTTAATGAATGCTTGTTGCTTGATCACCAACTTGTGTTATCTATTATCTTTTATTATGAATTGTCTATGTTTGTACTATTAGATTCGAATCTCGATTGAATGTTGGTTCTTGATGCATGTAGTCACCATGCATCTGTTTCGGTATCTAGGAGTGTCTTTCAAGAAGTGGAGTAAACTCACTTCCATTGTCGTACTTTCATACTATGAAATGGAATCAGTTGGCATATGAAAGTACAACCTTGATGAGTTGAGGAACACACTTTGCGAAGGGAATGTTGCAAAGCAAGTGACCATTCGTTTGGGGATGGCTAACATTGCAACATTCCCACACCTCTCATAGTTGGTTCTCCTAAAGGAAACTAAATCTACAAAGATACTAATTGTTTAGACTCTTTTTGCAGGTTATGTTTTTATGTTACATGTTTTGATCCATGTGTAGTGGTGGCAAAAGCCGATAACATCGTAGTGGTTTCTTAACATTGTTTACAACCTTAGTTTTACTTTCTTGTTTTTACTTTACTTGCGCTTAGTTTAAAACAACCAAATCAACTCTTTGATCTAAATACCAACTATTAAGGAGCTAAATGAAATTCTAATATTTTCTATCTTGTTGATCCTAACAAGATCGTTGTCCTGTGGATTCGACCCTTAACTATACTACGATAAGACTTCCACGTATCCTAGCATACATGGGTGGAGTTTTAATCTAGTATAAGCAAGGCTAAACCTAAAGACTTATTATCTTTAGGAATTTTAGTGGTGCACGCAATTCCACATGAGTGGAAGCTCCATCAATACCTGTCAGGAAGACTCAGATGCAGAAATAGTCCAAACAAGCAAGTAATCCAGAATCAAGCAAGTACACAGTTCAATCTTGAAATATACATCCAATTCCTTTTTATCAAAAACTATCCGAACCATCTTGCTACTTATGGTTTCTATTCCTTTTTTTAGGGGTTCTTCCTCTTTTTAGGGTTACTTTGCAATTAGGGTTTTTTCTTCATCTTACTATTTTAAACCCTAATTTTCTCATCTATCCTTCACGAAAGTTGTTAAAGTTACCTTTTAATAACTCATAACCTTAATTTCAGAAACAACACAATTAATCATCAATTACGTTCATTAAGCCTCTTTTCCATTAAAGCTACCATTTTTATCCTTTTAATTCATGACAAAGTAATTATGCCCATTTATCCTCATTTCGTAGTTCATTATGGTCTAATTCACATATGAACATTACTAATCATTAATTCTACCTTTTATCCACTCGAAAACCCTAATTTTCTACACTAAGGGTATTTATCTAGAATTGGGAACCTTTGCACATGAAATAGATTAGAACCATCATATCTCAACTTTGTACATGGATTTGACCAATTAAAAACATTAAGTATCATAATTACCAACATTAGGGTTCAAGGTTCAATAAAGCATATGGAACCCTAAATTAATCAAATTATGCATGAAGATCATCCTTTTAGATCTAATATGCCCTTTTATTAACAATAGGTTAATATCTGCTTTAAACAACCATATAACCCCTTTCTAATTCATTAATCATCAAAGGTTAGGGTTTTTCATTGATTAAACTATTAAAGATAGCATCTTTATATACTTTTTGAATTGAAAGCAGGATCATGCTCCAATTATATTTTTAGTGGATTCCTCGTATTTTTCTGAGCAAGTTTTGTATTTTACACATTTCCATCAGAGCTACCAATATTTAAATATGAATTTTACAATAAAACCTTACTTGGGCCAATCGGAGAACGCCATGTGTCTATTTCCATACAACGTTGCTTGGTTAGGAAATATAACGCAAAGTCAATTTTACCCCTGGTAAGTTAGGTGGGTCTTCAGCTCGCGGAGGGGCAAACTCGTCCAACTGGCCCTCATCTTCTTCAACCTTGCGCCAGCTGCGTGCTGCCGCCCTAGCGGCTGAGGGAGCAACTCTCCCTCCTCTTTCCTGACCTCTTCGACCACCAGGGAGGCCTCCCTCACCTCTGACGCCCTCCCCCACGCCCGCCCATGCTTCGGTTGGTGATCTGGACGGTTGGGTGCAGGAGCACTGGTCTACGACCCGTGGCCGCGTTGTAGGTCTGCTGCAGATACCGCGAGAGGTCGTGTGCTTGGGGATGATAGCTCAAACGTTTAGGGTTGTCGTGGAGGTATCTCGCATCCATAAAGACCGTTTAACAGCTCCTCATGGCACCAGGGTCGCACTTCCCTTCTTGATTAGGGTTGATGGTTGAAAACAAAAGGAAAGAGAGAGAGGAGTGCGTGGATCTCTTCTGATCTCGGCAAAGGGCTCTACTCCTTATATAGGGGTGGGCAACCATGCCTCAAAACGTTCTGTCAAGGGGAAACAAGTCCCTTCCCCACTAGGAAACAATTTCCATCATTTAGAAACAAGTTTCTCTCTCTTAAAAGTCCTCCTTATCTTTTGATATTTTTCTATTCTTTAAATATTAAGATTTCAAAAATTACTTCCTTTATATTCTTTGTACTTACCTTTTAATTTATTGGCACGAAATTCTATCTTCTTTTAGTAGGAAAATACCACTTTTAAGCAATACCACAAAATCCATTAATAATGTATTCACATTATCTTTTTTCTTCTTCTTTCTATTATTGGTATTTTCTCTTTCTTTTTCTTTATTGGGACTCCTTGGATCCCAAGAAACACAAATATTTCTAAATCCTTTTTAATGGATACCCCTTATCCTTCTAGATGCATCTATATGCATTATTTCCCATTATCATGTTTATTTATTATTAAAATATATCTTTTTGAGGATTTCTCTTTATTTCTCTTTTATTTTCCTCATTGGTATTCCTTTTATCATTAGGAATCCTTGGGATACGAAATTCCACTAAGGATAACTCAATTTTACTTCTATCCACTTATTTTCCACATTTTATCATTGTTTTCAATTTCTTTCTTAATAAAGAAATATCTAATTTATCTTTTCTTTTCTTATTGCTTTATCTTTGCAATTTTGGACTCCTTGGAACCCAAGAGGCACGAAATCCCTCTTTGGATTTGCCTTCTAGAGGTTTCCACATTTTTCTTTCCTGTATTTTCTTATTTACTCAATAATAGAGTTTCTTTTGTCCTTTCTTTGTTATTGGGCCCAATAGCCAATAAAGCCCACAAAACAATCATCAAGGCTATTGTAAACGTAATCCATTTATTCAAAACAAATTATATCATTATTTGTTCAAATATCTTTAATATGAGAAATTACATTTCTCACCAAATGAACCCAAAAGTTGGGGTTGTAACAGTGGTTGTGTCGAAGGACATAACTGAGGAGTAGGAGACATAGTTTGAGACAAGGAGTAGCATTGTTATCAAAGCATTCTAGTCAAACTAGCCAAAAATGAGAGACATTTTGGCGAGAAAGAAAAAAAAGAAGTGGTATTGAGTCACATTAGATAAAAGTTAAAGAAGTGCTTGAATTTTTGAACACTTGTTGATTGCATTAAGGATGGAGAGGAGACAATGTGTGATTTTTCAGAAAATGTCAATGTGTGTCGAGATTGGGGAAGCATGGTTTATTGTAGGAATGACATATTTCATGTGAAATATTTGTGAGGTATATTGTTTTACATGATTTCCATATT
Source organism: Alisma plantago-aquatica (assembly GCA_963693085.1). Lineage (NCBI taxonomy): Eukaryota > Viridiplantae > Streptophyta > Magnoliopsida > Alismatales > Alismataceae > Alisma > Alisma plantago-aquatica. The sequence goes on from OY856415.1 coordinate 127,718,006, forward strand.
ATCTTGAACATATTTACTATGTTTATATCATGTTCATACATACATTATGTTGTCTATTATGCATGTAATGCTCCCATCCATTGGTAGATCACTTTTAATACAATGCACTTCTTTATTTTCTCTAGGTGCACCTGCTACGTCTATAATCATTTGCCACTTTATAATTGTTTCCTATGTATTGCAATGAATCTATCTTGTTACACTTTTTATGAATACAAAGATACTTTTTGTATGACCCATGTCTAAATTGTTATTATGGATGGAAAGTTTATTGTACTAGTAGATCACTAATAACTTAAGTATTTGATTAATTTGATTTTATTTTTCTTCTAAGGTGTTTTATTGATTCTTGGTGGTTTCTTTTGCATAGAGACATGTTGATGTGTTGGTTTACTGATGAATCTCTAGTACTGTCTTTTTTTGTGCCTTACTCAAGCAGCTATGCTTTTTCTTTTCTTTCTAAGAATGATTACCTTGAATAGTTGTGATATGTCTTTGATGCTAATGTAACTGCAATGCAAGCTCCTTGAAGGGTGCTTTCTTGGTATGTATTAGAATAGGAGGTTCGTATGAGGATCTTATTTTCTATGATCAAAAGCTTTTTTAGATTTATGCTCTTTGGTTAGGATACCTCTTGATATGCTATGGTAGATCATTCAATATGATTTTCTAAATCTAACCAAAGAGAGGTGATTAAGGGGTCTAGCTAGTTGTGACTCGATATTTTTGTGTTTCTTTTGGTTGTTGTTAGATGTGTCTTCTTATTCTCATATTGATTTGTTGTATTTTGCATCATGAAGTATCATGTTTCCAACCGTGTTGCATGTCTCATCTTGAATTTTGGGGACTTGTGATTTTTGTCATGATTGGTGCCTTTATAGATGGGTTTGGCACATTGATGAGGTTGATTTTAGTCTGAATTTTGGTGGTCTAGTATGAACTATTTTTTAGTCTTCTGAATACAAAAGGCCACTATCCATGATTTGTATATGTTTGAAGGAGTTGAAGGCTTGTTGTTTGTGTTGAGATTTATAGGAGATAATGATTTTCTGGATGCCCTTCCTTTAGTTTCTTTTGTCAACCTTCTATGTTTTATCTACCTTCACTTCTTTCAGTTTGTTAGGTTTAAACCATTCTAGTCTGTAATGCATATTAGGTTCTCTGAGTTGAGTATTTGTAGCTATTCTTTGAAGTCTATGTATCATCTCAAGTTCTTTGTATTTCTAATGTTTTCTTCATGCTTCGATAGGACACCCCTAGTCAGTTGAGAAGAAGTAATAAGGTTGATCTTCACTACGATTGACCTTGGATATGGAATTGCTTGCAAGGATTTCTTGGTCATTTTGAGAATGCTATTTGTGCTGTCAGTTCGAATGATGAATTTCTGACTGCAAGCTTTCAGCTTGAACACTCTGTTTAATTTGATGTGGTTAATTCTCTATGTGAAGATGTTTTAAGCTAGATGGATTTGATTTGCTTATCTAAATCTATATTTTCTGGTGCTAATGAGCAGGATTTTTGATGGATTTCCCTTGGTTTCTCTGTTCATAATAAGGTCTACTAACTGATGGTACTTACTCCACCATACAAGGTTGGTCAAGCAACATTAATGGATATGAAGAAGACATTCTAAAGGTAAACATATATCATTATTAACTGTTCTTGTTCCTCATCATCAATCATGATCCACTGTAAGTATGAGGATACTTTACTTATGAGATTTCATGTTCCTTGGTATGATAATGGTCCACTGTAAGTGATGTGATCTATTCATCTTGTTAACCTTTAAAGATTTATTCATTTCTTTTAGGTTATGAATTCAGAGATCTACATGATTTTTTTTCTATTTATAATATCGAAGAAAGGAGCTTGTATACCAATACCTTCCATGAATTTTCCATGAAAGGGCCAAGGATTTAGCTGATTCTGTAGCAATATCTTCAATGGAAGTACAAAGCCATATAGCTAAGGAAGCTTTACACAGGTTGCTACATTTTTATTGGTATTTTTAGGATTAGAGACAATGCTACGTAAAAAATATTTAAGCGATGCACCGTTGAAACAATGAACCTTTATAAATGCCCAATACTAGATGTATAAATAAGGACTGATGGTGGGAATGTTTGTATGCTAGCTTCCAACAAACATGATCTTACATGTCATGTTCATTTTTCATTCAATTTTGGTTTGGATACTTTGTGGATGGGGTATCTTGATTTGTATTGTCCATTGGAAAAATAGTTGTGCAGTTTGTTCTCTATATCTTATTTGTTATATATGGTTTTACTGAGTCCATTTTTACACTACGTTGATAGGTACAAGTGTGGTTTTGAATGAAAAATATAGACTCCATATTGTTTTTTGGTTCTGACGAGCAGTAAAAGGTGGAGTTGATTCATATTTGGTGATGGCTATTGCATTAGAAAACCCCAACCATCCTTATTAAACAAAGCAAAGTGCTTCAGATTTGATTTTTCTGTATTGACTCTTTGTTGATTTGATGTGGTTGTTGTCCTACTGATACAAAACAACAATGTGTAGTGACTGAATTTTGGGAAAACAACATTATCAATGACCAAATACTTGACAAAATACTTTGAACACTTGTGCTTAACCTAAAAACTGAATAACTTTATGTATATTCATGACATGTCCAATACTTGTATTCATGTCAAATTTAGGTCAGCTATATGGAAAGCAAAACTATATTTGTTTTTGTTTGTCCAGATAATTACATGTCCATATGGTAGCATGTATAACTAGTATGTGAAGGATGTATCAGATATTGTTTTCATGCCCTTTTTCATCCATTTAATCATAACTGTTTATCTTCTCTTTTAGGTATGAATCTCGAACGTCCTATGATTTTATTGGTTGGTCAGTAGGGGCAACAATATAATATGCCCAGGCTACAAAAAGGTATGAGGTTCTATTCACGAGAAATAAATCTGATGTTCTTTATGAATAAATCTTTTATACTTTATTTCTTTATTATATGTGCCCTTGGATTTAAATCTATATCTATACTTGCCCTATTTCTAGTGTATAGTCCACATGAGTTTTGTATGGTTTCCATACAAGATAAGAATTTTGATGACAACTGCACAAAGTGTTAGGGAGAGAAGGCAAAGGTTGCACAAATTATCTGTTTTCAACCTTATTTGAAGAAAGAATAGCTAAATAAAAACCTCAACGGAAGTTGCCAAGAAAAAACAGCTATGCAGTTGAGTATTTTAATGCTACCTAGATACATAGGTGAGTATTTTAATGCTAGCTAACTCACGTAGAAGTCATTGTTTCATAAGTTTGTCAATTAATTCTTTGTAAAGGATCGTGAATGGACAAAACTGGAAGCCATTGTACGCAGCTATAAGCTACAACTTTCAAGTTGGATATTGTCGCATTAAACAAGGATGAAAGGACTATTTTGTCTTTCTAAAGCTGACAATCTAATGTATTACACTATGTTAATTGGTCAATGAACGACAGTCAAGTACATTGAGGGGTATCATTGCAACGCCATCCTCTGCTACAAAATTAAATAATTAGTGCTACCACAGCCTGAACCTGTGTCTGTGATGTGAGCACTCCCACATTTTTTAAGGAGTATCGTCGCTTTAATGCCATCCTCTGCTACTAAGCATATTAATTATCATTCCCATAGTATAAACCAATGTCCGGGATGCGAGAATGCCCACCCTGTTATTAGTTATTACTAACCACCATGGCTAATGTCTCTATGTATGGCATTACCTGATGAATGTTTCGTCCAGCACTAGAACTATAACCAATACTTTAATATATATTCTAAAGATAAACAACAACCCTTGAGTTTGTTATGTACTACGAGGTGCTATCCTTCCTCAAGTCTAGTAATGCAAGGTGTTATCCATAAATCATGCATCAGATATCAAATTTTTATTAGGAAGGGCCTGATAAAAAATCTTCCAGCAAGCAACATTGGTACGAGGGACTGAGCCCACACGCCACAACCACCTGATATGCCTGGGAAAAGGATGATAAGATGGTGTCAGGACCTTCTTCATAGATCTGCTTATATGGGCATGTTGAAAGAATGAGGTAAGCAGAAAAGTGTAGATAAGGTTAATTGCAGTTTGAGTTTCTCTGTAAATCATTGCCATCTACACTTTATTCCTGCCATTTACACTAAGAACATGTTCGTAAATGGGTATAAGCATGTTGCTTTGAGGTAAGCAACTGATTTCCAGCACATTCTGATTTATATTTAGTGGTAATTCATACAAGGTAGACCCATGTATTGGCTTGACCTAATGTCAACATGGTGACTATTTTCTAGAATGATAATATTTTCATCTACTTTAGCCTTTTTCTCTACTCTATCCTTGTATTTACGTTCCAATATGTGTTTGCATCCCAAGATGAAGATCGTGCCTCCATGAAGCATCCTGAAGAGGACCATTACTGGCTGGAGCTAGGCTTTTGGATGATTTGTTAAGCCAAAGGCAATGTGAGACTAGTTATATACAACAATTTGGCCATTATTTTTATAAACAACCTAGTTGTAGACTGATTAATATCTTGTTATGCATACTACAAATTGGCTATTCTTTTATCTACATATCTAGTAACATACTCTAACGATGTTGGATTATGGATAACTAAATATTTACATAGTTTACAATTGGGTTGTATATTGTTTCATAGTAGTTATACATACCAGTTTATAAGTAGTGAATAAGTTGACACTTTTTTAATAGACCTGGACCATCTCCAGGACACGTCTATATGCAAAACCAAAGCTTCATAACTAGTTTACAAGCCATAAACTCTGTTGCAAAGCTTGTTTATAGTTACTCTATAGAAAAATCTACGAACTTTGTCACATAACTCTTCTTACACTCTCGATGCCCATTCTTTACATTATTTTATGCCAGAGTCCGCATGTCTCTTGTGATTGACTATATTGCATCTTGTTGTCATTCTGTGTCTCAGTCATCAACATCTTCGTGTAACAAAAGTAGCAAAGGTTTTTTTGTTGATTACTTTTAGTGCTTGAATCATAAGCTACTCATAATTGGATGTGATCTATGGTATATGTTAGAAAAGATTATAGAGTTTCCATAACCATCATTCTTTATTAGGTGTACATTTTAAATGTATGAGTGGTGTCTAAATAACTTATGAACAATATTAGCTTGTGAATATTACCGTCTTCTTAATATATAATTCATTATTGCAACAAAGTCAAAATATCATACAAAATTATATGAACTTATACTACATTTAGATGTTTAAGTATAGTTGCATTAATATAGTTTTTGGAGCAATTGGTTTATACATTGCCTTCTTTATGATGTTGTGTGGCTAAGTTTTATTATTTCCCTGATTGGATCATAATGAACTAGTTGTTTCTTTTATGATTCCTACTTTTGCTTCATATAAAGCCAAGGCGACATATGCTAGTAGGAAAGCAAACTCTGCTATACTATTCTTAAGGGACATTGGCATCAAATGTACCTCCACAAATTCTTCCAATGATTTAGAGGCACCAAATAACCCCACTATATCAGACACGCCACATTCACTGATATTTAAAGATACCATTGAGCTGCAGTTTGTAGCGAGGTAAAATGATTGTTATATTCAGGTACATACTAGATTGTGTTTTCTCTTGTTATTAAGTAATCAAGTATTTTAGAAAATTGCTTATTCAGTGTAGATTACAATGGCATAAAAGTTCATAGTGATGCTCATAGAATCAATTTTATTAGTCCATGCTAAAGATCAAGAATCAAACAACTTTGTCGAGCAGATCCTCTTTGCTATTGATGTTGCTCAGCTATGCCTGCATGAATTGAAGTTTCACTTAGACAATGGAAGTCATTTCCATCAAGTATGCAATACTCTAGCTTTTCTACTAACATCATGTTTTCCTCATTATTTTCTTCACATAAAAGTTCATCTAAATATTCTCATCTCATAATAGCTTCTATGTCCTTACATAGAAATTGGAATATTTACTTAAATATATGTCCTCTGACATCATTCTGGATGATAACTCGGGAGATTTACCTTTTGATGATAAAGACATATTTTCATAGCCAAACAAAACTCACTAGCTGCACCTGATATTGAATTTCTTTTTTCTTTAGATTTTCTGAGAGATGAAGTAGTGGAAACATCTTTTCCATCCAAATTCATAACCACAGGGGCACCTTTGCTAGTTTGGTATTTTTTGTGAATTTGGACCTTCTATGTTAGCTTTAAGGATCATCATTGACATCACGAGGAGCATTACCTTCATTAAGAAATTCATCAGCACATGGATAGTCAACAAACTCAGTCTCGTCTTTTTCAGATGCAAGGTAATATAAGTAATGACATTGTTGGTAAGGATATACAAAGACTCAACAACAAATGCTGATTCCTCCTTTTTTAGATACTTGATGCAAGTTTTTGCACATGAGACTTTGAATTGTGCAGCATAGGGGGAGGTATGGGAATTGATTTTGATTTCTTATTTACACTTGTAAAGGCACATATAGCTTCAGGGAAGAAACTTCCTCTTGGGATGGAGGTGACTTTTCTGCTACTATGATGGGAGTCACTCGCCAAGTTACCATCTATACTGATGTTGATGGTGTCTATAGTGCTGAATCTTATCAAGGTCTGATGATTTCCATGTCTCTGCAAAGTAAATGCTTTTTCACTAAGTCTTTACTCAAACTAAAGTATTATAATTCTTTATTCTAATTCTTTCAGCTTTTTGTATCTAATTTGTGCATGCTTTTAATCTTTTGTTTGTTCTCATTAACTCAGTTTAGTTATCTTCCTTTTTTATCACTAAGTTCAACATCTCAATATTGGATTTGGCTCTGAGCACTAGCTAGCGATGGCGTCCTTAACATTACCATTGAAGGGAATTCTACTTCAATTTTGAGTCCCAATGCATTGCACTAGAACTTGATTGCCTATCCCACACATGCCAAGACTTTGTAGCATTACCAGGTCATACTAGTGGTAGGATGCTCTTATTTCTTTAGGATTCTATGAATAGACAAGTATCTATTTGGTAAGGTTATCCCAATCTAGTGTGGGTAATAGTAGGTCATCAAGAAAATACAGAAAGTGGCTTGAATGAAAATATGGAGAATCTCTGACAGAAAAAAAAGTGTCATAATCATTGCCTAGATCTTACTGCAACTTTCCTTGCTTCCTCAGAGGTGGACTGGAAAATTTCCATATACCTAGTGTCGATGGTTATTTTATCCTTAGACAAAACATTCTTCACTTCATTAGATGATTCAAACTCCACATATGCTTCACTTGTACCCTTGCCATCAGGTCTGTAAGCAATATGCACATTCTTCTCACTCGGGTCTAATTCTTTAGACTCTATGATTTCACTTTTCATGACAGAGTAGGGAATACAATTAAGCTTTAGGATGTCAGTATAATCCATATGCTCTCTGTCTTCATATGTACGTTTGGATCTTAGTGGAGAAGAAGTGGGACAATTGTCATCAAGATATATCCCTCCACTATTCACTTCAGCTGCAACTGCGCTGTGGTATCCTATGTTGTGGTCCAATTTTAAGCTTTATTGGCAATGACCATGCTATAGAGAATTTACTTCTTTGATTTTCTATAGTAGGTTTTTAACCTCAGTGGCTTGCTGGAGTATATTCTTAGGTACCTTTTGGGACCAACTCAACTGATTTGCAGTCCCTCTTGAAGTCTCTTACTATTCTTTATGCCTGTTTGGCTGAAGTCACTTACTGCACTTTATGCCTATTAGGGATCTAGCTCAACTGAGTATATTATCCAATGTCATTGATTCTTGTCTTTGATTCATTAACTAAGTGTGCCCTGCTGCCCTTCACCATGAAGCCTCGTCCATTGGATGTGAAAATGATTCTTCTTTATATGGTGCCTCTCAATTTTTAGATCCACTCTTTCTAGGATTTGATTGGAGAATGCAAAGCATCATTGAGGCAGTGTTCCTCTTTGTTTATATGTATAATAGTTTGAACACCGAGCAAAGTTCTATAGTGTTAGGAGAGTACGGTCCAGGGAGTGTTTTTATGGTAGTATCAGTTACTTAATAGTAAAACATGGAGTTGCAGTTGATCTTCCTGATCTTAGTTTTGTATCTTTCTCCCCTTCCTCTAAAGCATGTAATAGAGTGAAAATTGTCTTGGAAATATAAGAACAACACTCAAATTTGGAAGTAATATTGTCCATATTTTACAGTCAGAACTTCCTTCCTCTCTACTAATCAATTATATATGCCTAAAAGCCTTCCGTATATCATGGACCATGATAAGTACTACTGTAAATCTTTTGACAGATCCCCATGGTCTAATGGCAAGAGAACAACAACAAGAGTAAATGACAAAGATAAATTCATATCATCATAGCATTTATTTGTAGTATTCATGTAGTACATCTTTTATGAATTGCATAGACCAGAACACACTTTACTCAGGTGATTAAAGATACTTTGAAATGTAAGAGGTTGGAAGATCGTTTAGACTTGCCTAGTTTATTTTTGTTAGCAATTCAACTCTGATGTTGGTGACTCATTCTTCTCATGGAATTTTTTATACCTTGTCAAGTGAGCACGAGTGACGGAATGCTACCTAATTTTCATGTCATTAGGATGTTTAAGTCACTAGTTAGTTTATATTTAGTAAAATTCAGAATCATATATTTGGATGTGATATCCTTTTTGTCTCTACATACTGAATAATATCACCTTTAGTATTTTGTTTTGCAATTTTTTCTGTAGCTATTCCTCATTAACTAAGAATCTTCTTTGTGCTTATAAATAGTTCTTTTTAATTTACAGATAGCTCTATTGAGTCCTACAAATGCTTTACCTCATGGAAGAGTGTAGAAGGGCTGCAATCTAGCAAAGCATGCTAAAAAACTTCTAATGGTATAAATCTTCATTTGATCACATTTGCGTATTGAACAGGGCACTCTGTTTAAGTTATTTATGCAATGTGTAGGTGACATAATTGTACTAGGTACTACTAAATTATTCACACATTGCTCGAGTAATTTAAATTATTTATGCAACAATAGGTGTCATAATTGTGCTAGGTAATACTAAATTAAATGCTATTACTATTGTAACATGCTCTATTCTTTTGTAAGCACACTAGGGATATTGATCAGTTAGTTACTAGTCCTTGTTGGTTGCAAATATTCACCCGAATGATGATTATAGCTATAGGTTAAGTTATAGCTAGCTGCCATATCTCTTGTACAGGAACAACTGCCACAACAAAAGGAAGAGAGGACAAATGAATTATCCAATATATAGTCTCAGATTCACAAAATATGTGCTGAGATATATGGAAACCTCAAACTTGGGGACTGTATGCAACTGCCAGTTGTTGATGAGAATAATTTTTCTTTCAAGAATCTATATGAATATCAATATCAACTATAGGAGCTTCCTATTGCCAATCAAAAGTAGAGCACAGAGAAGTTCTCTATTTTCAATCAAGAAGAGCAATACCTTAGCAATCTTTCTCTTGTTATGAGTTTATCAATGTTATCATATTTGTTGACGATACAAGTGGCAGAATTAATACAAAAGAAAAATCAAGATAGAAGAAGATGCACATGATCTTGTGACATATAGAGTCTGCAGTGGATAGATGCAGTCAGAAGAAGATATTGTATACATGTATCTTTTTTCCGTGCATATTGTAAAATAGGATCCATGTTAATGTCCTCCCCATGTGTACTCATTGTTCAAATATAAATAAAAGTATCATTGTTGACATTGTTAGCACAACTCGATCTTGATTAACATTCATCTTTTTTCTTTTTGAAAACCCCTCTATTGGAAGATGACTGACTGGATACATAATGTCTCTTACTACATATGTATGTGTAGCACATGGTGTCTTTCACTACACACTAGCTATAATTACATGTGTAGTAAGTGCTAATTTTTGCTATACGTAAACTACATATACAAATTGTAACCAATGTCATCTCTCCCTACATATCACAGCTACAAATTGAATTGTATTCATATATTTAGCTACAATGGAAACTACATTTTTATGTGTAAGGATATTTTTACCTACAATTAGGGTTACATATGAATTTGTAGCTAGAGGAATAACTAACTACAACTTTGAAAAATGTAGCCTAAACAATTAGCTGCACATGTATTAGCTTCATATTCTAAATGTAAGGATAAATGTAGCCAAAGCTTTTAGCTACAAATTTTGGGGTTTTTGCTACACATTTTTTTTTTAGTTAAAGACCATATTTTTCGTAGTGAAAGGGGCTCACCGTCAATGTTAACACAATAGTGAATATCAAGAGGAACATGTAGAGAACTAGATTTGTTGTTAGAAATTGTAATGGGGAGTGGATTAGTGAATGTGTCTCTTGCCATGATGGGTCAGACCCACTAGAAGGGGATTTTCCTTCTATAATTGATGGTATCAGTATATGGAAACTCTAGGGGATTGGGACATTATGATATACTCTGACTCCAAGGTTGTAGTAGAGTTTATCATAAATTATAATACCTAGTCTAAGTACATAACCTTAGTGGAAGCTATAAAGAGAGAGATGGTTGCTAAGAAGAATTTGAATATTTAATGTGCACTTATGTCCACGAACGTGGTTACTAACAATTTGGAAAAAGCACAGTTGTGATAGGAAGAAGTCATTGTCTACCCAAGATGTCCCTCTTGGTAGAGGAGGCTCATTATGTTGATGTTAGGAGTTGTAGACAATTTACCAGGAGTTATGCAGTGGATCCTTCAATTGAGTAGAGAGTCAAGTCTCTGTACATTCTGGTTGTATCTTCCAAAAAATCCAATTTAAGAGTAAGTGAAGGGATTTCAAAAAAATGATATAAATATATAGTTCTATTGACAAGTATGTAGGCATCTTGAATGTGTTGTCCATTATTAGATCATGTCTTTTACAAGGCCTATAATATTACAAATGTGAAGTTTAAGCATGAAATCAATGTCATTCAAACCATATTTTATGCCCTACATTTTACTAAACATATTTCCCCAAATTATATATTTTTCACAGGCTTAAAATTGCTGATACATTCTGCGACAAAAAAATGCATTGTTCTTAGGTATACATTACTAGGATAGTTAGCTTCTATGATATCATCTTGATAAAATCCATGTGTGTTGATGCAGATTGCATGAGTTTTGGCTCATATTGAACCAACAACATAGTCTCTTCCCTTAGGACTTGAAGAAGAAAAAAAACTAGACTTCATGCAGATAAACATGACATGCACACCCACAAGCATGTCATGTCTATGTCTAGAGATTTAACTGCACTTTCCCAACATCAATCATGATGTGTCTCACCTAGAAATGTGGCCAATGGAAGTCACAGTGACAATCACCAACTTCAACATCGACAAAATACACCACACTCTCCTTGAGCACATTTTGCCTCACCTAAGGAGAAAATTTCCGAGTAGACCACAACAATGCACAATGTGTCTGGCAAATGACACACCATGGCACCTCATCAAAAACCACTCAAGATAACCATTGACATGTTGTGTTGATCCCTCAACATGTCATGTTCAATATTTACCAACCCCAAATCTTGGAAACTATTAAGAGACATGGCATGTCTGTACCCATACACCACATTTCGTCTCAAAATTTTGTTAAAATATAATGATTAAGAGAGTGATTTGAAGGCCATCTATCACTTTATCACACTTCAACTTCAAGAAAGGAGAAGGGGGCAACCTAGAGGGTGACTGCACTCTATTAGAGGTTGAAAGGAGGAAAAAGAAGTAGCAAGGGGTAGAGTTACTTCTCCTCGGACTAGATAATCTTCTCATACAACTCCTTTGAAGGTGATTTCTTCTCCATTTGTGTTGTATACGTTTCCTCCCTTATTATCCCTAGTTTATCCTTTGTTACTCTATGAAACTCATAGAAAACATGATTTGCGACCTTTTCTATGGATTACATTTAGATATTGAGTAAACTTCCTTATATTTTGTGCCCTATGTGTACCCATTAGTCATGTCACAAACAACTTTTATTAGTATTGCGAATTTGCATCTTAATTTGTTTCTCTAGTTACTCTGAATGCTTATTGGATTCTCAACCAAGGATTTTGAACTCTCCAAATTTGACTTACCTAGAAGGGATACAAATTTAGTGGATAGTAATTGGAAATATAATCACTTATCGCATGTACATGAGTACGGGGTTAGTGCATTAGTATCTCATTATGCATCTTTTAAGGTTGGTAATTGTTTTCCATAAAGGAAATTTAGGCAAAATCTTAGTACATGCATTATTGATAGTTATAAGCGTATTCCCTATTTGGTTAATAGGCATAAGGCATTAGTCACATCTTTGAGAGATAGGACAAAGAACAGAACTCAATCTATTTTGTCAATGTTCAAAGAAGAGAAGTCAACTATTTTGTGAATGATCGTCATATGGTTGATGGGGTCATGGAACAAAATACACTTCATTATATTTATATTTTTAAATGAAATTTTGTGAGTAGACCAGTTAACTTATAATTGAATAAACTCAAATATTTCCTTATTGACTTAATTAACTGATTTAGTTAGCATTTGATAAGAATTGTCTTCTTGTTGAGACAACCATAAGATGATTACATGTTAACCCATCCTATTGATGGCTCTGAGTGTATGTTACTTAGGTTTTATTATTGATACACAATCCTACTCCTATGAACCTTTCAAATGATTTTGTGTAAGGCATTGATCAGACTGATAGTTCATAAATTTTTATGATGGTTGATTATTAGTTTTCTTGAGCCAAGCAATATGTGTCTAATTATGAATCATATGTAAAGTGATGTGATCATGACAATGAATGTAATTGAAGAGGTTAATAAAAGAGTTTTTTATTTTGTTCTGACATTTAGGAAAAGGAAGGTTGAAGCCATCAAGATGGGGAGATTTATCAACACCATGTTGGAAAAGAACCATATGAATTTCATCTTTAGAAATGTCCTGTTATTTTTTTAAATATGACTTTATTTAGGTACAGAGTATGCCAATCAAGGATGAAGAAACTAGGAAACCTTTTATTGTGAACTGAATGTCCTAAAAAATAGTTATCCGTGTTGGCTAAATTGGACATTAACATACCCTTTGTTTTGATGATGACAAACATTTCATACTTGTGGATCTAACGTGCTATTTGAGTATTTTAGGGTTAAAGGTAATAAGGAGATCCCACTAAGTGGAAAGTTAAAGACCAATACAAATTAAAGATCAAATGCGCTTAATTGTTGATGTTTTCATGATTGTAATCGAATGTAAACACTTGTACAAAGATATAATGTACAAGTACTTAGACATCATGTAAATCAAGTGTTAGATCTTCCCTATCCACTTATAACCCTTAGCTAGGACCCCCCAGAGTTAGAGTCACAATCATTCATTAAAACACACATTTAATAGGTGGTTCAAAAGTTTGAGATAGGAACATCCTCGGTCAAGAAACTAGTCGACCGAGACACCCTCATTCGAAGTTTTTTTCGACCATGAACCACCTCGGTCGAACATCTGAGTAGTGTTCAAAACCTTACATATTTGTGCTCTAAAATAAGTTTCGGTCAAAAATACTATCGACCGACCCAACCTCGGTCCAAAGCTTATGACCTTTGGACCAAGTGGTTGGGAGTTGGAAATAGACGTTGATACACAATTGCCTTAAACCCAGGATCGACTGAAGAAATGTTTGACCCGGACACAGTTGGGTCGACAAACTTGTTGATCAAGCAGGGTTTTGGATTGTTCTTTCGAGCACGAACAAGTTAGCCACTACTATCCAACTATTATGTACCTAACGGCTGGTCAAGCACTAAGAACACTCTAGAGACTCCCTAGAATGTCCCTAAGCACTTGCAAACCATCCCTATAAATAGGAGAGGCCTTAGGACACCTAAACCACCCAAGCTACACTAGAGAATCTATTCTAGTGAGTAACAAAGCTGAGAAACTCTTGCCGTCTTATTTTTCAAGCTTCAAATTTGTGTCCTATAACCATATCCTCTTAGACACCATCTAAGAAACATCCATCCTAAGTGGTTTGAGAGGTCTAGCACTTGATATAGGATCAAAGCGCAACACTCTATTGGTGTACTTCCTTTCTTCCAATCCCCATTCACATGTTAAGTCACTTGTGCTCCTTGGCTACTCCAAGTTGTGGAGGATACTTGAGGGAGCTTGATTGAAGCTACTTCTTGGTGGATAAGGCTGCTTGAGATAACTTCAAGAAGTATGCTTCAAGGGAGGTTGGGGCTACTTCTGGGTGAAGTCTATCTCAAGGTGGTGGAGCTACTTCAAGGAGGAGAAGGCTACTCCAAGGGCTTGGAGTTGCTTCAAAGAAGGCTACTTCAAGGAGGTTGAGGCTACTTCTAGGAGAAGGCTACTTAAAAGAAGGTGATTGTATTTTATTGTAACAGACTTGAGAGGTAAACATAATTAATCACTTTCAAAAACCCAATTGGATACAATTGGGTAGTGGATCGACAACCTTTGATTCAAAGGTTGGAACCACTCTACATCGAAGTGTCTTTCTTGTTTACTCCTCCATCTTTGGTTGAGTGTTTAATTATTTTTAAAATGTATCAAAAATCTATGTTCACCCCTCTAGATCTTTCAATTGGTATCAGAGAAGGTCTTCAAGGAGACCTAACATGTCTTAAAGAATGGGGGACAATGTGCTTAGCAACCTCAACCTTGAAGGAACTCATATGACTCGGCCACCACCCTTTGATGCAAGAAACTACACCTATTGGAAAAGAAGAATGCAACTCTACTTACAAGGGATCAACTTAGAGCTTTGGAGGATGGTGTCTTCACCTTATGAACTTCCTACTACTGAGTATGAGACATGGGACCCCATTACGATAAAACAAGGTCAATTAAATGCAAAAGCGGTAAGCATATTACATTGTTCTATTTTTGTTAGTGAGTTTAATAGGATATCTTAATGTGATACAACTTATGATATATGGCATAAACTTTAAATTACACATGAAGGTATCACTGAAGTTAAAGATACCAAAATTAACACGCTTAAACAAAAGTTTAAACAATTTCATATGCAACCTAATGAGTCAATTAGTGAAATGTATGAAAGATTTTCTTCTATTGTTATTATCTTAAATGCATTAGGAAAGTATATAAGTGAAGAATATCAAGTGTTCAAGATCCTTAGATCTTTGCCTCCAAAATACAAGCCAAAGGAGACAACCATTAAAGAAGTTAATCATCTTACCACAATGAGGATGGAGCAACTCATTGGCAATCTAGAGACTCATGAAGTCACCCTTGAAGAAGAAGAAAGACTGGTGGCCGAACTTAAAAAAGGAAAAAGGAAGGACATTGCCTTAAAATCTACAACCAAGCTCAATCAAAAGTCATCGCTCAAGAAAGTGATGAAACAAGTGAAGGAGATGCTGAAGAAGATGCACTCATTGAAAATGGTAAGAAATATAGAAGGTATAAATCTAACAAAAATTCTAGTGCTTCTTCCTCTTCTTCCCTTAGGTGCTTTGAATGTGACAATAAATGACATGTAAAGAATGAATCTCCTAAGATCAAGAAAGGGAAGAAATCTTTGTTCAAGAAGAAAGACAAGGGAGATAAAGCTTACAAAGTTGCTTGGGATGAATCAAGCGATGACAGTGAAAGTGGAGAGGAAGAAGTGGAGCATCTCATGGCTAAGGAAGATGAAAATGAAGACTCAAGTGAGGTTAGAATTCTTGAATTATCTAAAGAAGAATTAGTTACTAGTCTTGAAGAAATACATGATAAATATGTTGATTGTAATAAGAAATTGAAGAATCTTACAAAAACAAATGATGATTTGCATGCTAAATTATATGTGCTTTCTTCTAAAAATGAAAGTCTTATATCTGAAATAGATACTTTGAAATCATCCATCAATGATCATAATGTCAAGTTGCTTGCTATAGAAACAAAATATAATTTGTTGTTGTCAAGAAAAGGATGAATTGCTTGCTAAGATAAATGATCTTCAAACTCAACCTATTCTATGTTTATGATGTTATTTTCAAAGAAAAAGATAGCTTGTTTATGATCAAGCCAAGTTAGTCATTAAAAGGAAAATGGATGAAATTACTAAGTTGCAAAAAGATATTAGTAGCTTTAGAAATAATGACATTCTTGATAAAATCCTAAAAAGCTCAGCTGGCCAAATTGGAAGGAGAGGCCTAGGTTATGTATCCAAATATAAATCCTATGAAAAACATAGATCTAGAAAGGCATAAGTACCTAAGACCAAAGTCATGTATGTGCCTAAAAACAACCTATTTCATAACCACAATGTTAAAAATAGAAATGAAATTGATTTCATTTGTTGTCATTATTGTTTATGGCTTGGACATTATTCATTCTCATGAAATTACAAGAAAAATAAGGACAAAGATTTGGTGTGGGTTCTAAAACCACAAACTAAGAAACATGGTACATTTAGTTGAGATTTGACCTAATCTTCAATTTGAAATCCACATTGTCTTATCTTAACTAAAATAATCTTTAATTTGCATATTCTTGTATGATTTGATTGAAAATGACAACATGTTATATTAGGAAATGATAAGACTACTGAAAACACATAGAACTTCATCTCGGTCGACAAAGTTCTTGATCGAGACCTCTTCCGGTCGAAGAAATAATCGACCAAAGAAAGTTATGTCAAAATCTGCATTTTCTGACAAATCCTCCCAGTCGACAATTATTTCAACTGAGAACACTTTTGGTCGAGGAAATGTTCAACCGAGGATAGTTCTATCAAGAACTGTTTGTTGAAATAATAAATATATGTTTAGATTTAACTTTGTTGCTTTAAAACTGTGAAGAACTCTTCATATTAAGTTGTTCTAAAATATGAAATGTTTTAATTAATGCTCCTAACCAAAAGGACCACCACATGGGTACTAAAATCTACCTATTTTGTAGGATTGGGTGGTTGATAGTGGTTGTTCCAAACATATGACTGGAAACAAGGAGGCTTTCCAAACACTTGAAGAAAAGAAGAGAAGAACAATCACATTTGGAGATAACGCCAAAGGTAAATTATTAGGATAGGTAATGTTGGTACAAACCTTCAAATTAAAAATGTGCTACTTGTTAATGGATTGCATCACAACTTGATTAGTGTTAGTCAATTATGTAATATTGGCTATGATGTTCTATTTAACAAATCTTGCTACAAGTTACTCATAGAGAACACTAATGATGTTGTTTATGAAGGAAAAAGAATAGAAAACTATATATACTTAGACCTAACTCTGTTTAAGCTATTATTGAAAAATTTCTTCTTGAAAATGATGAATCTTTACAATTATGGCATAGAAAATTAGGTCATGCAAGCTCACATGTTATAAAAAAATTGATTAAGTATGATCTTGTTTGTGGTTTACCTAAACTTTCTTTTGATAAAGCTGAAAATTGTGAACCATGTACTCTAGGAAAGCAAATAATATAAAGCCTTTCTTAGTACTAATAAATAATTAGAACTTATTTGTATGGATTTATTTGGCCCTATGAGGACTCAATCTATTGGTGGTAAAAGATATTACTTTGTCATTGTTGATGATTATAATAGATATACATGGGTTCATTTTCTCTCAAATAAATATGATACTATTAGAATATTCATTCAATTTTGCTCTAATATTGAAAATCAACTACAAAAAAAAATTTGCACCATTAGGAATGATCATGGTGGGGAATTTGAAAATTACATCTTTGAAGAATTTTGTCCATCCCAAGGGTATACTCATAATTTTTCAACTCCACACACCCCACAACAAAATGGGATAGTAGAGAGGAAAAAATGGTCCCTACAAGAAATGGCTAGAACAATGTTACTTGAACATAATTCACCTAAAACCTTTTGGACTGAAGCAGTAAATACAACATGTTATGTATTAAACCATGTGTCAATTTACTCCCATCTTAAGAAAACTCCTTATGAACTCATTTTCAACAAGAAACCAAGAGTTGACTACTTTCATACTTTTAGTACACCTTGTTACATCTTAAACACAAAGGATGATAGAGACAAATTTGACCCTAAATCCAATAAAGGATTCTTCTTGTGATATTCAAATTCTAGTAAGACATTTAGAATCGACAATAGTATTTCTAGAAAAGTTGAGGAATCAATTCACATCACATTTCATGAAATGACAACACAAAGTGCTGAAAATGAAATTGAAAATGGAAACTTAAATAATATTACTCATCAAATTGAGGACCTAACCATATCAACAAAAGATAATCAAAATTCTGAAATTGAACAACATAACAATGAGGTACAATATCTTATTCCTAGATCAATCAAGGACCATCCTCAAAACTTAATCATAGGAAATCCTTTTGATAAATTAAAAACCTGATCATCATTTAGAGATATTACAAACATGGCCTTTTTTTCAATTGTTGAACCTAAAATGATAAATGAAGCTCTAAAATATGAGTACTAGATAATGTCTATACAAGAAGAGCTAAATCAATTTACTAAGAATAATGTATGGGACTTAGTTCCTAGACCTCAATACGAAACTATCATTAGAACTAAGTGAGTTTTTCAAAATAAACTTAATGAAGCTGGGGAAGTAGTTAGAAACAAATCTAGGTTGGTTTCTCAAGGATATAATCAATAAGAAGGGATAGACGTTGATGAAACGTATGCACCTATGGCTAGACTTGAAGCCATTATAATGTTATTAGCTCTAGTTGCCGATAAAGACATCAAACTATTTCAAATGGATGTAAAAATTGCCTTTTTAAATGGAATCATAGAGGAAGAAGTCTATGTTGCTCAACCACCTAGTTTTGAAATTCCTAACAAGCTTGACCTTGTTTACAAACTTAAGAAATCTCTTTATGGTGTAAAACAAGCACCACAAAATTGGTATGAAAGACTTAAAAATTATCTCTCCGATAGTGGTTTCTCTATTAGAAAATCAGATTCCACATTGTTTTTCAAAATATATGAATCAAGTTTTCTTGTTGTTCAAATATTTGTTGATGACATCATTTTGGTAATTCAAATGATTCCTTATGTAATCAATTCAGTGACATCATGCAAAAAGAATTTGAGATGAGTCTTATCGGAGAATTAACATTTTCCTTGGTTTTTGAATAAAACAAATGTCCGCTGGAATTTTTCTAAGCCAAGAAAAATACACGAAGGAACTCTTAAAATGATTTAGTATTGAAAATTGCAAACATGC
Organism: Alisma plantago-aquatica; assembly: GCA_963693085.1. Classification (NCBI taxonomy): domain Eukaryota; kingdom Viridiplantae; phylum Streptophyta; class Magnoliopsida; order Alismatales; family Alismataceae; genus Alisma; species Alisma plantago-aquatica. Next base: position 127,737,281 of record OY856415.1, read on the forward strand.
TACTACACCCATGGCCAATTCTACTAAAATTGACAAGGAAGAAGATGGTGAACCCATTGATGACTCCTCATATAGGGCCATAATTGGTAGCTTGCTATATTTGACTACTTCTAGACCGGATATCATGTTTTCGTTGGACTTTGCGCTAGATTTCAATAAAAACCAATGGATTCTCATTTTCAAGCCATCAAAAGAATTTTAAGATATCTCGTGAACTATAGACTTTGATTTATGGTATCTTAAAGGTCAATCGTTGGATTTAAAAGCTTACACCAATGTCAATTATGCTGGTTGTCGACGTGATCAAAAGAGCACAAGTTGTGGTTGTTTCATACTAGGAAGAGACTTAGTATCTTGGTTTACTAAGAAACAAAATACAGTTGCCCTATCTACAACTAAAGCAGAATATGTGGCTGTTGGTTCGTGTTGTGCTCAAGTACTCTATATACAATAAGTTTTCAATGATTATGGCTTTGCATTTTCTTCTACGCCGATTTTCTATGATAATACTAGTGCTATAAAATTGGATCATAATCCTATTTTACATATATGTTCCAAGCATATTGAGATTAGACATCACTTATTAAGAGATCATATTTCTAAGAATAATATATCTCTTCATCATGTTGATACAGAAGAGTAATTAGTTGATATCTTTACCAAACCCCTTCCTTTGGATCAATTTTAATATATTAGAAAGTGGTTATTACTTTCCTAGAAGATGTTTTCTTTGATATATGTGCTCAAAATTCATGATAATTTTCTGATTTGAAATTCACATGACTTTTAGTGCATCTAATTTTAGAAATATTTCTTTGTTTGTCCACAATAATTTTTTGTCATGAACAAGCACTTAAACAAGCTCAATTAAATTATACAAAACTACTCACAATATCATATTTGGTCGACAAACCAGTGGACCAAGAAAGTCATTAGTCGACAAAATTCTCAACCAAGTTTCACTTGGTGGGACCCTCGACTACTATGCGAATCTTAGCTGAGATTCTTCTAGAAACCTCATGGACCAAAAAAAATTACACATAGGTCCCTCGATCGAAAATATTCTCGACTGAGTCCTGACTTGACCGTTGCGACCAAAATTACAAATTCCAACATCGAACGACTAGCCATTACAAACAATCGTTGGAAAAGAGTTGTTGGGGTCTTGGATGATGAGTTTGTCGACCGAGTAAGGTTCTGTTTTGCTATAAGTAGCACCCCAATCAGCCCATTTTCTTCAAAAACCAAATGCTCTCTTCACCATCACTTCTCTAGTGTCTCTTAGAGATATTCTCCAGCAACATTCATCCCCTATCATCTCTACCTCTTCTTCTACCACTCTTTGATCAAGATGGCTCCTCCTCAACTTGTGGTGGGAAGAAGCAAGTTGCCATAGGGAAGGGACGAATGCTTAGTCCAGCCTTGAGCATCATCAATGACATCCCCTTCAATGACGTTGTCGCTGGAGAATGCTATCTTAAAGCTCACCTCAAAGTCTCCTCTTCCTCGACGGTGGACCTCAACGACTTTGTCACTCTTCTTGATCTCTCCCATCTTTTTGAGGTGCAAAAATTGAGGGAGTTTCTTATCCCCTCCTTTTATTTCTGGTCCACCCAAGCTGTTAATGAATTCTATGCCAACCTTACTAGGGACTCCAATGACCCATTTTCTTTCTCTTCCATGGTTGATGGGTTATTCTTCCATTTTTTTGAAAATGACATTCTCAAAATGCTAGATATAGATGTGGAAGAATATGGAGAATTTTTAGACCTAACCACTCAAAACCCTATCTCAAAATTCTCCACCAAAGACAACACCATTAGCCTTAGTGATATCAAAAAGGTTATCTTTCTTCCCAACACCTCTTCACATGAGCATACATGAACTTATTATGCTACCTCCTTAACCCCTAAAGCTAGGATAGTGAATCTAATTATTTCCTATAACATTTATCCTAGAGACAATAAAACTGAAATTCCACAATTAGGATGTGCCTTATCTATGCCATACTTGAAAGCATTCCTGTGAATTTTATTCACATCATCCTATCCAATATTTTTGATTTCTTTAGAAATCCTCCCTATGATTATTTTGTTTGCCAAATAATCCAATAATTACTTGACAAAAAACCTAGAGGACTTAGGCTACAAGTGTGATAGACGTACCCAAAGAATTACCCAAAACACTATTGATAAATGGGAATTGACTTTGGGCACAAAAGATCTAGGACCGAAGGGGATACATCCACTAAAGCAAATCCTCCACCTCATACTCCTCCTAGATGTTCCATAGAAAACCCTGCCATTGATGTTTCCTATCTTAAAGAGGCCACTTATCAACTTGGGAGACATCTAGACTACTACCACCATGCCATGACCTATCTAAACCAAAGAATGCAAGCTTTATCTCCTAATGTTCCTGACACATACCCTTATGCACTCTATCGCGGGAGCATCTATCACTTTAACCCCTACATCCAATACATCCAAGTTCCACCATCACCATCAAATGATATTTCCCATACCCAATATTCATCCATGCAACTCCTGGACATAGATGCTCACTTTAGTTTTGATTAGGAACCTACATTCCTAGAAGCATATTCTCTCACAAAGACAGGTGCACTTGACTGGCAAACACTTGTCAAGTATTATGGTGATACTCCATTCCTTGGGAAAGATCCTGAAGTTGATGTAATCTTAAACTCTTTCAAGTGATATTGTTATCCTATGTAGTGAGTGGTAAAGCTTATGTAATCACCTTATCATCAATGAAATTGAGCTTGTTTGTGATCACTTGTTCATGATAATAAAAAATTATCTCGTGGATTTCATTGGACATTTTTCATCACTTTGTTTTCCTTCTAAAACTTGTGTATGCTATTAAGGGGGAGTATTCCTTTTAGGGGGAGTAAGTTTAAAATGATTATATGGCTATCTTTTTGAAATGACAAGGGGGGGGGGCAAATAAAATAAGTGAATTTCATGATTCATGATCTCTTGGCTTGACATTGATTGATGCTACATTTCCTTAAGAGATGGATATTGTGTTCCATATATATTTAGGAATATTAGCACACATTATAAGAACAAGTGAATATAGTAATCTCAGGTATATCACATGTATGAAACTCATCTCATTTAAATTATTTTGACTATATTTTAGAAATGTTTGTCATCTTCAAAAAGGGGGACATTGTTGGTTAAATTGGACATAACATACCCTTTGTTTTCATGATGAAAAACATTTCATACTTGTGGATCTAATGTGCTATTTTAGTATTTCAGGGTTCAAGGTAATAAGGAGATCCCACTAAGTGGAAAGTCAAAGATCAATAAAAATTGAAGTTCGAATGCTATTAATTGTTTATGTTTTCATGATTGTACTCAAATGCAAACACTTGTACAAAGATATAATGTACAAGTACTTAGACATCATGTAAATCAAGTGATAGATCTTTCCTATCCACTTATAACCCTTAGCTAGGATCCCCCATAGAGTTAGAGTCACAATCATCCATTAAAACACACATTTAATAGGTGGTTAAAAGTCTGAAATAGGAACATCCTCAGTCGAGAAACTAGTCGACCGAGACACCAACGGTCAAAGTTTTTGTCGACCAAGAACCACCTCGGTCAAACATCTAAGCATTGTTCAAAACCTTACATATTTGTGTTCTAAAATGAGTTTCAATCGAAAATATTGTCGACCGACCCAACCTCGGTCCAAAGCTTATGACCATTAGACCAAGTGGTTGGGAGTTGGAAGTCGGAAATATATGTTGATATACAATTGCCTTAAACCCAGGCTCGATCGAAGAAATGTTCGACTGATACACAATTCAGTCGATGAACTTGTCGACCGAGCAGGGTTCTGGATTGTTCTTTCAATCACAAACAAATTAGCCATTGTTAGCCAACTATTGTCTACCTAACTACTAGTTAAGCACTAAGAACACTCTAAAGACTCCCTAGAACTTCCTTAAGAACTTGAAAACCATCCCTATAAATAGGAGAGGCCTTAGGACACCTAAATCACCCAAGATACACTTGAGAATCCATTCTAGTGAGCAACAAAGCTGAGCAACACTTAGCCATCTTGTTTTTCAAGCTTTAAATTTGTGTCCTATAGCCATGGACTTTTAGCCACCATCTAAGAAACGTCAATCCTAAGTGGTTTGAGAGGTCTAACACTTGATATAGGATCAAAGTGCAATACTCAATTGGTGTACTTCCTTTCTTCCAAACCCCATTCACAGGTTAAGCTACTTGTGCTCCTTGGCTACTCCAAGTTGTGGAGGCTGCTTGAGGGAGCTTGATTGGAGATACTTATTGGTGGAGAAGGATGCTTCAAGGTTGCTTGATATTACTTCAATAAGGAGGCTTCAAGGGATGTTGGAGCTACTTCTAGGTGAAGGCTATCTCAAGGTGGTGGAGCTACTTTAAGGAGGAGAAGGCTGCTCCAAGGGCTTGGAGTTACTTCAAAGAAGGCTGCTTCAAGGAGGTTGAAGCTACTTCTAGGAGAAGGATACTTCATGTTACAACCCACATTGAGGTTAGTCAGTAAGTACCTCTATTATTGTGAAGTACCTTTTTAAACATCATGGTTAATCAAGATAAGCTAAGATGTGAATCATTAGTCGAGATTGATTCACTTGATGTAATTAATGTTAACTGTAGTGTTAATCATTAAGTTAATTACCTAAGATGATTAACCTATATAATATGGTTTAGTTATTATGTTTTCATGCATTGAGGTTGTAGTGGATCTCATGCTTGAAATTTTGCAAAAAGAATCGCTTGAATCAGACTTCCGAGGCAATAGTTATGGCTTTTACAAGATCTTTGGACTTGGCTGCAATTTTTCCAATAATAAATTAATATCACCCATTTATATTAGCCCCCTTTCCCTTATCTCCTACCTCCCGGTCGAGCAAGCACCACTTGAACAATAGGATGCCCGATCAGCCAGTAGAGGGAGAGGGCAGGGGCGATTTTCGAGTCCCTAGCTCTGTTTTCAGTTGGCAACGTCTCCCACTACCTCTTCTTCTTCCTTTCTTCCTCCTCAACCTCGCCCTAGCCCATGACCTAACCTACTAGGGTGGTGCCCCTAGCAGCAGCGGCCAGCAACAGCCGCACGATAGCCTTGTGGCGCCAGCCAGGAGCTCTATTGGCACAACTAGCACCCTAGATCACCTCCCTTGACCTCGACCTTGAGGTCCAAGCAAGCATCTGTGACCTCAACCACATGCAGCCCGACCTGCTTGAGCTGCCGGCCAGCAGCAGCATCGAATGGCCTTGTGGTGCCGGCCAGGGGTAGTTCTGCCTGGGAAACACCACAAAAATGGTGCCAATGAGTCCGTCCTTAAGGCCCGAACATGAATCCGCCGTCAACTAGCCACGAGCAATGACAAAACTAGTTGAGCTCTCTCCACCTGTGCGTGTGTGGAGCTACTTGTAGCAATAGGTCTGAAATCCAGAATGAACCAAGGTAGAAGACGACCCTATTGACGCCCGGAAACAAGATTTGGATGTGTTTCTAGTCGAATTCAGCCATTCTGATCCACTGTGAGTAGAATTTCACTCACTAAGCAGTACTACTCCATGAAATGGACAAATTTCAGATTAGATCTGTGTTTTCATGGGTAACATCGATTACCCAAGTGCCAGGCAGTCTTAGCGTCGCCTAACTTTTCATTGCACACTTTTCATCTTCACATATGCATAACCCTAATTATTTAACTGTTCTGTGTGATTTGGATTACTGGAACTAGATGATTGATTAAATTCTAAATTGCTCACTTTTAAAGTTAAAGACAGTAGCACACGACCCCGTATTTTATAGTAGTTGTATAGTTTGGGTATAAACCCAGGCTGTATGATTTTAGTAATTAATTAGTTATATGACTTAAAGAAATAGACGATGACATGTAATGTCTCAATATAAATATGTTGTACGCTCTCTGTTATAGTTAATGTGTGTGATTTAGTATTTACACAAATTGGCACGTTTCTTAAGAATATTATTAGAAATTCTCAGTTATTAACAATAATTCGTGCCATGATAAGTAATTAACTCTTAATTGAGTTATGTGATGCACAACTCAGGATTTGGGTTGATGTGCACGTTTTCCAAAAAAGTACAATTAATTTACATGTGTTAATGACGATTTCTCATATGTTAAGCAATAAACTTTTATCAGTGTATTAAGAAGCTCAATTGCATGATTTCAGTGTATATGTTCCAAGTTGACATGTCTTAAATTTATTTAAGAATTTTAGTCTACTTGTATTTATAATATGTTGATTTCTCAGTAAATTACAATGTTTTAAATATACTGCTCTGCCAAGTTTAGAATGATGTACATGTTGTATTATAAACTTCAATTAAATAGATGCGGTACCATAGAGATATCAGAGTCAAGTATAAGTAAGAGAAAGGTATAATGTAGAAAGAGCTTTCCAAGAATAATAAAATAATAGGCATAAGTGCCCTGAACACCGTAGATTCCCTACAGATGTCTACACTGTAGGGAGGAAATGATCCACCCTGGCAGCGACCAGTATATGGGGATCATATCGCACCCACAGAGCGTGTGGGGAGACGAAGCCCTTGAGGAAGTCTCCTAAGAGAAGATAGGTTGCCCAACATGAACCGGAGATCCCTGTGGTAACCCAGAGGTACCCACAGAGTGTACCAAGATGAGGCCCACAAAGCATCTCAGACCCTCTGCATGTGTACTCAGCCTAGAAGGAGAGGTCCTTTTAAAGGCCATATGTTTAGCCACCTTATTCAGACGTGACAGTTCGAGTCAAGCAGACCCGGATTTAGTTCTAGGCTTAGCTTCCCGAGTTTTAAGCTAAGTCTTGTATGGTGAGATCGTAGTTCGCTACGAGTCTTCATATATAGAGTACACTGCATATGATCAGGGCATCAGCTAAAATATGTTCATATAGGTTTAAAGAGTTTCATATAAGTAAGAAAGGTTAACAAAGATTCAGGTACAATTTCATAGCAGTTGTTCTTTTAATGTAATATTTATATTTCCTGTAGCATTAATTGTAATTGTTAGATCTATTCAATGTAGAAATTCCTACATTTTATTTCAGTTTTGTAACATCCCTGACCTGGGTTATTCTTTAACCCTAGGTGTTTTGATTAAGAAAGATGATTATAATTTTAATCTTATCTTGTGAAAAGTAATTAGGCCTCATGAGGAACTTATGTTTCAATTTTGGTCATGTTTGAACAATGCTGAAACAATGTTTGCTTATTTTGGACTAAAGTGCAAATTACCCAAGTTAAGGGGATAACTTGCAAATGTTACATAATAATATATTCCTCTGATGTTGAGACATCATAATAGTGAATATGATGTAGTAGTATGGTTTCTACAAGCTTGGACACCAAGATAGAGCTTGTTGGACAATGTTTGTGTATTAAAACCCAGTTTTGGTGTAAAGTGCAATTTACCCAAAACCTAATGTTAAATATGCAAATTACCACTTCAATAAGATCCCTAATGTTTCTTGGCATCATGTAGAGCAAATAAAATGAGAGGGGTGCCTCATTTGAATTAAGTTGGAGGAGAGAGAATCTTGATATTAAAATAATCAAGATTTAATCCTAATTGAAACCCTAATTCAATTTAGGAAAAAAATGAATGTATTAATTAAAGGGCTTTCAAACAAAATTAAAATGGTTGAGTTCAGATATGTGTGGTCGTCTTTGTGCTTTGCAAGAACCACAAAATATCTTAAGGAGGTGGAATTTCCACTCACCTTATTATAAGGAAAAGAAATATCCACTAAGTCATGTATATTAATATAAAAAGAGTTAATGTGCTTATTTTGCTTTTCTTTAAAATGTTGATAATTGAATGGAATAAGAGGCCAAGAGGATAGCCTCGTCTCTAAGGAAGGAGAGGGGTCAAGTGGCAAGGGAATTGAGGGGATAATTCCTACTTTCTCTCTCCTAATTGAATTTTTTTAATAAAATTCACATATAAGCTCATTTATCCATAGAATGAAAGGGAATTTCGGATTTACTTCCACCCCTTGCTTGGAAAACGACCTTGGGAGCTTGGGAGAAAGAAGAGAATGACCCCCAACCTGTTGGTAAGTCCTTGACCTTCGTTCTCCTTGATTCCATGGTGGAAATTGAAAATAAATTATGGATTTCTTCTTAATTCGATCTCCTCTTCAACCCTAGCCAAACTTTTCAACCAAAAGCTTGAGGACGAGCCTAAGGGGAGTTGCAAAAGCTTCATAAACCATTTCTGGCGTGATCTTGGAGCTTTGGAGCTCAATTGGAGGTGGGTTTTATAACTTGAAACCCTAACTTTGTTATTGCATTCAATTCCCCATCAAATAATGATCATTTCTCTATTTACAAATATTGATTTGGTTGATTGATGCAATTTCCATGGAAATTGCAGCAAGTTTCATGGGTCTAGAGATTTATGATGATGACATCATCATAAGCACACACCTCCCCAAATATCTATATCAAACGGTTTCAATCAAATGTCCAAATGGTTTCACAAACCGTTTGGGAGCAAACAATTTTAAACCGTTTGGAATGAAACGGTTTCACTAAACCGCATAGAAGCAAACGGTTTAAGACCGTTTGGTGATGTTGACTAGGGTTGACCATTTTCGGATTTGTTCATAATTATCTAGGTTAAAGACCCATCAATTATTATTGTTTAACTCCAATTGGTTCATGAGTTGAAGGTCCATCAATCACCTAAACCCTAATCGGGTTGAGTGCTGATTTCATAAGTGATTGAGTTTGAAACTTGGGTTGATTGACCCAAACGGATTAAAAACCATTTGGGAATCACCCAAACGGTCTCAAACCGTTTGGAGGTCAACCAAGACCGTTTGGAGGTCTAGGGTTGAGTATGGTTAGGTATTTGAAGATCCAAACATATGGTATAAACCCTAATCGGCTAAGTGCTGATTTTGCAATTGAATAAGTTGATGTTTTGGGTTGATTGACCCAAATGGTTTCAAAACTGTTTGGGAATCACCCAAACGGTCTCAAGACCGTTTGGGGGTCACCCAAGACCGTTTGGAGGTCTAGGGTTAAGTATGGCCAAGTGTTTGAAGGTCCAAAGATACCAAATTGAAATATAATTGAGTGCTGATTTGTTAATCAATCCAATGAACCAATCCGTAACTGGATGTCATGGATTTTGATCATATGATGGGCAAACGGTATCAAGACCGTTTGGTGGTCACTCAAGACCGTTTTGAGGTCTAGAGACAAGTATGGTTAGGTGTTTGAAGGTCTAAAGGTACTAAGTTGAAGTGCAATCAAATGCTGATCTGGTCAATCCAATGATCCAAACCTTGATTGATTGACTTGGATTTTGATGTTGACATGGGAAAACGGTCTCAAAACCATTTGGAGGTCATCCAAACGACCTCAATACCGTTTGGGGTCAGGTCATGCCCAATTTGGATGAAGGCTCAATGGTTTCAAAGTAACCAATCTGACATTGATTAATGTTGAAGGATCAACGATTCCAAACTCTAATCCAATTGATTCAAACCCTAATTGATGATCAATTGAGGGTCAAATTAGTTGAAGGTTGACCTATTTAACTTATTTGAAGTATGGTTATAGGTCCAATTGATGATTGCTTACATGAATTCAATGGTTGAAGGATTCAACATTGGAAACCCTAATTTAATTGGAGTGGTTAAGACCCTTTTTGGTCCTTGCGGTTTTGAGGGGGTTTGGACCAAACGGTCCCAAGACCGTTTGGGACCAAACGATCCCAAACCATTTAGGTGCATGCGGTTTCAAAAAGTCAACTTTGGCAAATGGTCTTCACCACCTACTTTACTAAACGGTTTTGAGTATTCAACTAAGACCGTTTGAGGTATGATTGGTCAAGACCATTTGAGGTCTAAGTGACCAAGATCATTTGGAAAGTAATTAATCAAATTGTATGAACACTTAAAGTGAATAAAGGTCAATGGTTTAAGTGGTCAATTACATGATGTAAATCAATAGTGTTTATAATAATGGTACCTTTAATGAGATAGGGTGATTAGTACCCTTCAAGTAGCTAATCCCTAATGATCATGGTGACAATGACATAACCCATGATGTCAATTCTTCTTCAAGATTGAGTTGACTTATCCTAATCAAGGTTGAAAAAACATCATCCTATATAGGATGAGAGAGAGAAGATTTCCTACATGATTGATAATCAAGTAATACACTTCCTATATGAATGAATGTTTAATTAGGGTATGATCCTTCATAGTGAGACCATGAAACCCTAATTATGAGGGTTAATGAATCATAACCCTAACTGAGGATATTAATGGAAGTAATCTTACTACATGATGATGGTATGATCTTAATTAATAGTAATGGTATGATAAACCCTAATTTAGGGTACTTTGATGATCACTCCTACTTGGGGTGAATAGTAAACCCTAATTTAGGGTGACGTGATATGAATAGTAAATCCTAATCTAGGGTGATGTGATGTGAATAGTAAACCCTAATCATGGGTTATGGAATAAGAAACCCTAATGGAGGGTGATGACATGAGAAACCCTAATCGGGGGTGATGTCATGAGAAACTCCAATTGGGATGAACAATAAGTCTAATTATGGTTTATTGAATATGAAACCCTAGTTTTAAGTGATGTTATGTGGAACCCTGATATTATGATATGGTGTAAGACTCAATTCAGGGTGATGTCATGTGATGATATATGAAACCCTAGAGATGGTTTAATAGCCAGTACACCAAATAGAGGTGTGGCTAAAATAATTAAATAAGATGAATATGTTATAGACATGAAGGATAGGGTTGATGAACCATGTGAATGATAAGGTGGTGATTTTAATGAATAAGGATCTAAGAGACAAGATAATGCCTAGATCCTTGTACAACCATTTCTATACATGAGTAATAGCCTATACACCTTACAATGATGAGGACATGAAACTTTTAGGAATGATGTGTGCTATACTAAATAATGATGTGGATAACATCCTAAGAGTTGAAATACCTAAAATAGTTGATAATGGTTTATCTTATATCAACAATGTCAATCAGTTGGATAAGTTCATATCATTAAAGACAATTGGACAATTCTAATGTGTGACCCATGCACCATATGATGAAAGTAACAAGTTAGTGGATAAAGTATTAAGGGGGAAATACCTTAATACAAAGTTAGTTGATTAACTTAAGAATATGGAAATGAAAAGAAAGTGATACATTCAGATATGATAGATATCACATTCTGCATTTCATTGTAGACTTATCTTGATGAACCTCTAATCCAATACTCTTGGTTAAGAAACACATGAAATGTGTGATATGCAATCGTTACAATAAAGATGTGATGAACTCAATGTACTTTGATAAATGTTGACCAATATACTTTGAGAATGGGGTAAGCTAATCAATGAGTATAATGTAATTATATCTTGACAAGGAAGAGAAATGAACTCATGCTTTGATTTTGATGATCATTAATGATATATGATAAGAATGGTAATCATAAGAAAATACTTATGATGTCTTGGATGCTCCTAGAGGTGTGGAGTAATACATTAGGGTTGAACTAATAATGTGAGCATGAAACCCTAATTAAAGCATGACGGGAAACCCTAACCCTAATTTTGGGTAAAGGGAATGAAAAGCCCTAATTGACTGATAACCCTAATCCTGATAAAGGATGGTGGTGTTACTAATGTTTCATATGATGTGTCAAATGACTTACATGACTGTTATCATGTCTATTAACCATGTAGACATCATGAGATGATGAACATATCCAAGTATGAGATATGAATTTCATATAATTAACATGTTGTATGGCCTTATGTGCCTAATGTTGTTGTTGCTTAGTAAAAGTAACAAAATGTGCATGAACCTTATGAGTTCCATGAGTAAGTTGTTGCCTAGTGAAAGGTGGAAAAGCATTTAATAGGCTTTGAAAGCCATGTGTGATACTTGTGTAACAAGTATTATGCATACCTCGGTCCGAGGACCCAGAGGTAATAGTTACCTAACAAATGGTAACAATGATAGTGATGAATTGAGGGTATGAATACCCAAAGTTGATAAGTATGATAATGATGCTGCTGAGGGAAGTGAACTTTCAAAGAAATGAAATGAGGGACTGAGATCCCAATGTCCTATAAGGACTGAGAAAGTGATTTATGAAAATAGTACATGTTTCCTTATAGCATTTGTCTGAATAAGTTATGTTTTAGAACTTGAATGATGCTAAAAGAATATGCTAATATACTTAATTAATTAAGTGAAATCATTTCATGTAGAGCCTTGACCATAGATACATCATCGTCAGCAATAGGTGATGGTGAAACGGGTGCTCCGCGGCAAAACCCAGAACACATATTTTGAATATGTGGGGGTAATGGGCAAATATATCATGACGTCCTAATGAGGGAATTGAGGAAAGGTAAATAACAAACCTCTCAATCCTTAATTACTTGCACCGAGATAGATGTATCACGAATCTCCCGAAGATTGGGACAAATGCAGTACACATCTCTCAATATTGTTAATGCTGGATTGATGGAGATAAACATGAAATCTCACGATCGCAAAGAGAGTACAACACACCACTGTAACTCTAATAGCGAAGTTGCCAGTATACCCTGGAAAGCTATAAAGCAGAGACACAAGATGTCCTGCATGTAATCTCGCGATGACCGCTATATGGGAGGTCTTGGTAGCCCGCTCTACCATTGACCTTGTATGGTACCGATTTTGACTTCACAATGGTCGGTTGGAGCATGAGCGGTATACCTCATCTCCTCAGGGCATAAATGTGATTGTAAAATGTAATCATCCGTATAGAATATTTGCTTAAGGATTGAATACGGAAAATTCATTGGCTGATGTTACATTTCTTTTATGCATTTTCAGTTGATAAATGTTATTCATATCTCTTTATATTCATTGCAAGAAGATGCATGAAATATGAATCTACCATGAGTAGATACAATGCTCTCCTTAAGAAAGGATATTACTTTACTCTGTTCATTCAATGATTAATATTGTTGTTAATATATAAGAACTCCTGCTCAGTTTCATTATAATAAACTGCTATAACAATGTTTTGGCAGAGAGTTATATCTCCCGCTGGGGCAATTTACAATTGTCTCACCCCCGTGGGATCCAATGTTTTTAGGTGGACACAGACGAAGAAGCAGAAACAATATAATAGAGAAAGATCAATAGCAGCATCAAGGACAACAGTAATGTCTCAGGTGGAGGCACTGGCTTTCAAGTTATAGTTAGTAGTCCTATGTGTCGTCTCTGTACTCTCAGGTCCTCAGAGTTTATAGTTAGTGTTTTTAATGAAGCGATATGAGATTTTGGCTTGATGCCTCGAGGTTTCTTATGCTGTTTGTATATAATGTTACTAGGGCAGCTTATGTTGTAATCCTCGAGAAGAGATGGTACAAGTTATGTACTTTTGAACCAGAATGTAAATGTTATACAATGGTTCTTAATGAAAGAGTTTTCCTATGTTGGATCTCTTTGCAAAAAGTTTTAATTTTAGTGATTTTCAGTAATCCGTTGCTAATAATTTGCTTCCGCATTAGTTAATCTTATTTTCACGAGTCGGTCGTTACAATTGTGGTATAAGAGCTCTAGGTTCGCTGAGTCTACAGAGACATAGGACTAAGGTAATAGATTTTGTTCTAGTATCTTTCAGTGTATCTGATAGTGTCTTCTGATCATATAGGAGGAGAAGAACTTGAAGATGACTGGGTCACATGAGGAGTTTGCTGCAGAAAGCAGCAATGCTGCACTAAGAAGAGGTGCAGGGGAACAGGCAAGAGAGGGACAATTGCTTGAGAATCCCCTAGCTAATCCAGCTGTGATAAGAAATCATTCCCTAGGTATCACTGTTGGGGAACTCAGGGCAACCATGATGTATTTAGTGGATCGAGCACTAGCAATACAACCTATATTACCAACCCCCAATGATGATGTTTTGGACATCAACATGATATGTAATCCACAAAAGCAGGTTGAAGCAATGGGAAATGATGAAGTTTCGGACTTAGAACAAATCTGTGCTCAACCTCAGCCTGTTGAATCAATATATAGTGATGTAGGAAATAGAATACAACCTGAAATCAGGATCTGCCACAAGTGCAGGGAACCTGGACATATCAGAAGGTTTTGCCCACAAAATAAAAATAAGATGATGATTGAGAAAAGGCCTATCCAAATCCAGGAACAGAGGCCTAGTAGTTCTAAAAAGGGAAAGACTTTGGTATCACCAGTACAACCAGGACCTAGTGCACCAAGGCAATGGTCATCTAGAAAGGGTAAAGAACCCTCTAGACCATACCTGGCACCCAGAATTTGCTACCTATGTAGATAGGTAGGACATCTGGCAAGAAATTGCTTAGCTAGAAATGTTATGGTGAATCAACCTCTGAGGCAGAATCATCTTGAGGCAGTGAATAATCCACGAATCATGACATGTTAGACAAAATAATGTCATTCTTATATGTCTTTTTATGGTTTCCTGAGTTAATTTGAGAAGGTAATTGATTGAACTTTCCTTGATTAGTCCTATGAGGACTTATATTTTGCATAATAAACATTATAGATGTTTTATGTTGTTCTTACCTCTATAAGAAAAAGAGGAGGTATTGAAGAGATGTCTGGATAAAATCCAGTAACATTAAATCTTATACTTGTGATAATATGAAAAGGAAGGAAAATGATAGTATACAAGTGCATACTACCTTATCTCAGTATTTATATACCCTAGCCAGGTATACAACTATTGATGATAAAGCTAGTATGGAAACTCTTAGATTGTAATCTTTTTGATTGCTCTGATCAAGTAGTCATTTTGATACAATCTAATGAGTATCATGAAATAAGAAATATGGAATAAATAAATGTGTCCTGTCCTAAGTATAAGAAAGAGAAACCTGAGATAATCTCAGATGAGCATATATGTAGGAGGAAATAAAAGTATAATCCTCATAAGATAAGAACGAGAATAAGGGAGATGAATCTCATCTAATAAAGTTGTAAGTATCATAAATATCCTTACCATAATGTAGAAATGGAAAATATGATGAGATCATGAGATGATCATAAACATGCTAAAGGGATAATGATATGTAATCATCCTTATAAGATTCCTATGCTAGGGCAAGGAACCTAGGATGAGATAAAGAGTAAATGTTTCATGAATAGTTGAAAATACATGAAATAATAAGAGGAATATGAATCCTTGTTATCTTTCCTTTCAGGGACATGGCAATCAAGTGGGTCTTAGGACACTTGATGTGTAGAAGATAAAAATGTTCATGATGATGGATACTTAGAAAAATATCAGTTTACCTTGGACCTTGGTTTCAAGGAAAAGATATATGTAACAAGTGATGTTCCAAGAGGAAAGGAAGATAAAGATGTGATGTGTTTTTAACACATGTAATAGATACCAAGGTAAGGGATCATGGTATCTAAAGAAATATCAGATTGATCATGCAAAATATTATGAACCTCACATGTTAGGGGTTTATGCTTTGCACAAACATAATAATTAATTATATTTTTGAGATAAGTTCTCAATTGATAAGTAACCTTTCCTTATGATAAGAGAATGTACAACTAATGAGATAGTTAGTGCTAGTATAAGGAAAGTTAGTATGGTGTTATCAGGTGAGATGAACAATCAAAGTTTGAAAAGACTTATAGTCTCAAGTAGATGACATAATATAATTGTGATCTTGAAAGAAATACTGAGCTAATTAAGGAACATGGGAGTATATGCTCCATGTGAATCGTTCAATGATAAACTTGTATGGAATAACTTTTTATTGATCAAAACTCTATGATGTCCCCATAATAATGAAATTTTATGTGATGACATGATGATATGATGCATGAATAATATTTGTTTTTCTTTATCTAGGGATTTTGGGGAAAAAATCCTTATAAGGGGTGGATAATTTGTAACATCCCTGACCTGGGTTATGCTTTAACCCTAGGTGTTTGGATTAAGAAATATGATTATAATTTTAATATTATCTTGTGAAAAGTAATTAGGCCTCATGAGGAACTTATGTTTCAATTTTGGTCATGTTTGAATAATGCTGAAGCAATGTTTGCTTATTTTGGACTAAAGTGCAAATTACCCAAGTTAAGGGGCTAACTTGAAAATGTTACATAATAATATATTCCTCTGATTTTGAGACATCATAATAGCGAATATGATGTATTAGTATGGTTTCTACAAGCTTGGACACCAAGATAGAGCTTGTTGGACAATGTTTGTGTATTAAAACCCAGTTTTGGTGTAAAGTGCAATTTACCCAAAACCTAAGGTTCAATATGCAAATTAACACTTCAATAAGATCCCTAATGTTTCTTTGCATCATGTAGAGCAAATAAAATGATAGGGTCACCTCATTTGAATTAAGTTCGAGGAGAGAGAATCTTGATATTGAAATAATCAAGATTTAATCCTAATTGAAACCCTAATTCAATTTAGGGCAAAAATGAATGTATTAATTAAAGGGCTTTCAACCAAAATTAAAATTTTTGAGTTCAGATATGTGTGGTAGTCTTTGTGCTTTGAAAGATCCACGAAATATCTTAAGGAGGTGGAATTTCCACTCACCTTATTATAAGGAAAAGAAATATCCACTAAGTCATTGATATTAATATAAAAAGGGTTAAGGTGCTTATTTTGCTTTTCTTTAAAATGTGGATAATTGAAGGGAATAAGAGGCCAAGATGATATCCTCGTCTATAAGGAAGGATAGGGGTCAATTGGAAAGGGAATTGAGGGGATAATTCCTACTTTCTCTCTCCTAATTGATTTTTTTAATAAAATTCACATATAAGCTCATTTATCCATAGAATGAAAGGGAATTTCAGATTTACTTCCACCCCTTGCTTGGAAAACGACCTTGGGAGCTTGGGAGAAAGAAGAGAACGACCCCCAACCTGTTGGTAAGTCCTTGACCTTCGTTCTCCTTGATTCCATGGTGGAAATCGAAAATAAATTATGGATTTCTTCTTAATTCAATCTCCTCTTCAACCCTAGCCAAACTTTTCAACCAAAAGCTTGAGGACGAGCCTAAGGGGAGTTGAAAAAGCTTCATCCACCATTTTTGGCGTGATCTTGGAGCTTTGGAGCTCAATTGGAGGTGGGTTTTATAACTTGAAACCCTAACTTTGTTATTGCATTCAATTCCCCATCAAATAATGATCATTTCTCTATTTACAAATATTGATTTGGTTGATTGATGCAATTTCCAAGGAAATCACAGTATGTTTTGTGGGTCTAGAGCTTGATGATGATGACATCATCATAAGCACACACCTCCACAAATATATTGACCAAACGGTTTCAATCAAATGTCCAAACGGTTTCACAAACCGTTTGGGAGCAAACTGTTTCAAACCGTTTGGAATGAAACAGTTTCACTAAACCGCATAGAAGCAAACGGTTTAAGACCGTTTGGTGATGTTGACCAGGGTTGACCATTTGAGGATTTGTTCATAATGATCTAGGTTAAAGACCCATCAATTATTATTGATTAACTCCAATTGGTTCATGAGTTGAAGGTCCATCAATCACCTAAACCCTAATCGGGTTGAGTGCTGATTTCATAAGTGATTGAGTTTGAAACTTGGGTTGATTGACCCAAACGGCTTCAAAACCGTTTGGGAATCACCCAAACGGTCTCAAGACCGTTTTTAGGTCAACCAAGACCGTTTGGAGGTCTAGGGTTGAGTATGGTTAGGTATTTGAAGATCCAAACATATGGTATAAACCCTAATCGACTAAGTGCTGATTTTGCAATTGAATAAGTTGATGTTTTGGGTTGATTGACCCAAACAGTTTCAAAACTATTTGGGAATGGGGGTCACCCAAGACCGTTTGGAGGTCTAGGGTTAAGTATGGACAAGTGTTTGAAGGTCCAAAGATACCAAATTGAAATACAATTGAGTGCTGATTTGTTAATCAATCCAATGACCCAAACCCTAACTGGATGTCATGGATTTTGATGATATGATGGTAAAACGGTCTCAAGAACATTTGGAGGTCACCCAAATGGTCTCAAGACCTTTTGGTGGTCACTCAAGACCGTTTGGAGGTCTAGAGACAAGTATGGTTAGGTGTTTGAAGGTCTAAAGGTACTAAGTTGAAGTGCCATCAAATGCTGATTTGGTGATCAATCCAATGATCCAAACCTTGATTGATTGACTTGGATTTTGATGTTGACATGGGAAAATGGTCTCAAGACCGTTTGGAGGTCATCCAAACAACCTCGAGACTGTTTGGGGTCAGGTCATGCCCAATTTGGATGAAGGCTCAATGGTTTCAAAGTAACCAATCTCACATTGATTAATGTTGAAGGATCAATGATTCCAAACCCTAATCCAATTGATTCAAACCCTAATTGATGATCAATTTAGGGTCAATTGAGGGTCAAATTAGTTGAAGGTTGACCTATTTAACTTAATTGAAGTATGGTGATAGGTCCAATTGATGATTGCTTACATGAATTCAATGGTTGAATGATTCAACATTGGAAACCCTAATTTAATTGGAGTGGTTAAGACCCTTTTTGGTCCTTGCGGTATTGAGGGGGTTTGGACCAAACGGTCTCAAGATCGTTTGGGACCAAACGATCCCAAACCATTTAGGTGCATGCGGTTTCAAAAAGTCAACTTTGGCAAACGGTCTTCACCACCTACTTTACTAAACGGTTTTGAGTATTCAACTAAGACCGTTTGAGGTATGATTGGTCAAGACCATTTGAGGTCTAAGTGACCAAGATCATTTGGAAAGTAATTAATCAAATTGTATGAACACTTAAAGTGAATAAAGTTCAATGGTTTAAGTGGTCAATTACATGATGTAAATCAATAGTGTTTATAATAATGGTACCTTTAATGAGATAGGGTGATTAGTACCCTTCAAGTAGCTAATCCCTAATGATCATGGTGACAATGACATAACCCATGATGTCAATTCTTCTTCAAGGTTGAGTTGACTTATCCTAATCAAGGTCGAACAAACATCATCCTATATAGGATGAGAGAGAGAAGATTTCCTACATGATTGATAATCAAGTAATACACTTCCTATATGAATGAATGTTTAATTAGGGTATGATCCTTCATAGTGAGACCATGAAACCCTAATTATGAGGGTTAATGAATCATAACCCTAACTGAGGATATTAATGGAAGTAATCTTACTACATGATGATGGTATGATCTTAATTCATAGTAATGGTATGATAAACCCTAATTCATGATACTTTGATGATCACTCCTACTTGGGGTGAATAGTAAACCCTAATTTAGGGTGACGTGATATGAATAGTAAATCCTATTCTAGGGTGATGTGATGTGAATAGTAAACCCTAATTGTGGGTTATGGAATAAGAAACCCTAATGGAGGGTGATGACATGAGAAACCCTAATCAGGGGTGATGTCATGAGAAACCCCAATTGGGATGAACAATAAGTCTATTTATGGTTTATTGAATATGAAACCCTAGTTTTAAGTGATGTTATGTGGAACCCTGATATTATGATATGGTGTAAAATTCAATTCAGGGTGATGTCATGTGATGATATATGAAACCCTAGAGATGGTTTAATAGCCAGTACACCAAAGAGAGGTGTGGCTAAAATAATTAAATAAGATGAATATGTTATAGACATGAAGGATATGGTTGATGAACCATGTGAATGATAAGGTGGTGATTTTAATGAATAAGGATCTAAGAGACAAGATGATGCCTTGATCCTTGTACAACCATTTCTATACATGAGTAATAGCCTATACACCTTACAATGATGAGGACATGAAACTTTTAGGAATGATGTATGCTATACTAAATAATGATGTGGATAACATCCTAAGAGTTGAAATACCTAAAATAGTTGATAATGGTTTATCTTATATCAACAATGTCAATCAGTTGGATAAGTTCATATCAATAAAGACAATTGGACAATTCTAATGTGTGACCCATGCACCATATGATGAAAGTAACAAGTTAGTGGATAAAGTATTAAGAGGGAAATACCTTAATACAAAGTTAGTTGATTAACTTAAGAATATGGAAATGAAAAGAAAGTAATACATTCAGATATGATAGATATCACATTCTGCATTTCGTTGTAGACTTATCTTGATGAACCTCTAATCCAATACTCTTGGTTAAGAAACACATGAAATGTGTGATATGCAATCGTTACAATAAAGATGTGATGAACTCAATGTACTTTGATAAATGTTGACCAATATACTTTGAGAATGGGGTAAGCTAACCAATGAGTATAATGTAATTATATCATGACAAGGAAGAGAAATGAACTCATGCTTTGAATTGATGATCATTAATGATATATGATAAGAATGGTAATCATAAGAAAATACTTATGATGTCTTGGATGCTCCTAGAGGTGTGGAGTAATACATTAGGGTTGAACTAATAATGTGAGCATGAAACCCTAAATAAAGCATGACGGGAAACCCTAACCCTAATTTTGGGTAAAGGGAATGAAAAGCCCTAATTGATAGATAACCCTAATCCTGATAAAGGATGGTGGTGTTACTAATGTTTCATATGATGTGTCAAATGACTTACATGACTGTTATCATGTCTATTAACCATGTAGACATCATGAGATGATGAACATAGCCAGGTATGAGCTATGAATTTCATATAATTAACATGTTGTATGGCCTTATGTGCCTAAAGTTGTTGTTTCTTAGTAAAAGTAACAAAATGTGCATGAACCTTATGAGTTCCATGAGTAAGTTGTTTCCTAGTGAAAGGTGGAAAAGCATTTAATAGGCTTTGAAAGCCATGTGTGATACTTGTGTAACAAGTATTATGCATACCTCGGTCCGAGGACCCAGAGGTAATAGTTACCTAACAAATGTTAACAGTGATAGTGATGAATTGAGGGTATGAATACCCAAAGTTGATAAGTATGATAATGATGCTGCTGAGGGAAGTGAACTTTCAAAGAAATGAAATTAGAGACTGAGATCCCAATGTCCTATAAGGACTGAGAAAGTGATTGGTGAAAATAGTACATGTTTCCTTATAGCATTTGTCTGAATAAGTTATGTTTGAGAACTTGACTGATGCTAAAAGAATATGCTAATGTACTTAATTAATTAAGTGAAATCATTTCATGTAGAGCCCTGACCATAGATCCATCATCGTCAGCAATAGGTGATGGTGAAACGGGTGCTCCACGGCAAAACCCGGAACACATATTTTGAATATGTGGGGGTAATGGGCCAATATATCCTGACGTCCTAATGAGGGAATTGAGGAAAGGTAAATAGCAAACCTCTCAATCCTTCATTACTTGCACCGGGATAGATGTATCACGAATCTCCCGAAGATTGGGACAGATGCAGTACACATCTCCTAATATTGTTAATGCCGGATTGATGGAGATAAACATGAAATCTCACGATCGTGAAGAGAGTACAACACACCACTGTAACTCTAATAGCGAAGTTTCCAGTATACCCTGGAAAGCTATATAGTAGAGACACAAGATGTCTTGCAAGTAATCTCGCATTGACCTAGATATGGGAGGTCTTGGTAGCCGGCTCTACCATTGACCTTGTATGGTATCGATTTCGACTTCGCAATGGTCGGTTGGAGCATGAGCGGTATACCTCATCTCCTCAGGGCATAAATGTGATTGTAAAATGTAATCAGCCATATATCATATTTGCTTAAGGATTGAATACGGAAAATTCATTGGCTGATGTTACATTTTTTTATGCATTTTCAGTTGATAAATGTTATTCATATCTCTTTATATTCATTGCAAGAAGATGCATGAAATATGAATCTACCATGAGTAGATACATTGCTCTCCTTAAGAAAGGATATTACTTTACTCTGTTCATTCAATGATTAATATTGTTGTTAATATATAAGAACTCCTGCTCAGTTTCATTATAATAAACTGCTATAACAATGTTTTGGCGGAGAGTTATATCTCCCGCTGGGGCAATTTACAATTGTCTCACCCCCATGGGATCCAATGTTTTTAGGTGCACGCAGACGAAGAAGCAGAAACACTATAATAGAGAAAGATCAACAGCAACATCAAGGATAGCAGTAATGTCTCAGGTGGAGGCACTGGCTGTCAAGTTATAGTTAGTAGTCCTATGTTTCGTCTCTGTACTCTCAGGTCCTCAGAGTTTATAGTTAGTGTTTTTAATGAAGCGATCTGAGATTTTGGCTTGATGCCTCGAGGTTTTTTATGCTGTATGTATATAATGTTACTAGGGCAACTTATGTTGTAATCCTCGAGAAGAGATGGTACAAGTTATGTACTTTTGAACCAGAATGTAAATGTTATACAATGGTTCTTAATGAAAGAGTTTTCCTATGTTGGATCTCTTTGCAAAAAGTTTTAATTTTAGTGATTTTCAGTAATCTGCTGCTAATAATTCGCTTCCGCATTAGTTAATCTTGTTTTTGTGAGATGGTCGTTACAAGTTTAATAAACATAGATGAGTTATCTGCGATGGTTGGGTGAAATTCTATTCCCTAAGCCAGTAGCTCACCAACCTACTGAAACATTTTTTAGGTCAGCGTCAGCACGATGAAGCTGAAGGATCTTATCACCCAGGCTCTTAGAAGGTAGTTCATAGTTAAAATAGAGGTCTCTTAGTCCTTTCCCCTCGTTCCTTGGGCATGTGGTGTGGTAGAGAGAGAATGTAATTTAATATACAGTTTAGTATTAAGTTATCTGTTGTGTTTCATATTCCACATGAAAAATGTAATATGTCATGAAATTCTATTTTATCTTCCTAGTAAGGTAAATGGTAAGTTGCTTCCATAGTTAATACAATTCAGTGTTATCCAAGTTATAAGATTTTTTCCCTTAGGTTAATTCTAAGTGATTAAGAAAAGAAAAAGTTAAGGGTGATCCTTGTTTTACATTAAATCCTCAATTTATGCCCTAATCTCATGATTGGTGGTAATTGTGAGATCGGGGTATAACAACTTTGGTATCAGAGCATAGGTTGAGTACGTAGTTACTCTAAGTCAAGGTCAGGGGATGATAAGAAACCAATAGGATTAGGACTTAGTTGTTTCCTTCTAACTGCAATTTTCTAACAGGAAGTGTTCTGTTATACTATTGCATATGGTAGGAAGAGGACGTGGTCATGAGGACCAAGCTAAGAGCCACATTAGACCTGATCCTCAGGTGATGGGTCCAGGTGGTGGAGATGATGTGGACGAGGCGTCAAGAATGTACATAATGTTTCTTGATACCAGGGAAAAGTATAAGATGGAGAGGGGACCTTCTATCTCAAGTAGCAAGGATCTGATGAGATCCTATGAGCTGGTTAAGAAGCTTGGAGGTACCGAGTTCGTTGGAACTACAGACCCTACAGTCGCAGATGAATGGCTGAGATAGTTAGAGAAAGTGTTCCGTCTGATGGAGCTGTCTGAGGAAAGATAAATCAATCACATAGTTTATTTACTTGAAGGTGATGCAGAGATTTGGTGGCATGGAGTGGAAGATAAAAGGAGGAACACAGTATTGACTTGGAAGGATTTCGTTGATGAATTCCATCTTAAGTACTACCCACCTACCTTTCTGAGTGAAAAGATAAGACAACTGCAGAACATCAGATAAGGGAATATGTCAGTGGGAGAGTACGAGGAATATTTCACCAGGTTGGTAAACTTCTGCCCGCAACTCATCCCAGATGACGTGGAAAAGTGTAGAAGATTTTAGGATGGATTGAGGCCTGAAATCCGGCATACTATATCTGCAATTGGCCGAAGAGAAAGAGAGAATTTTGGAGAGTTTCTTGAGGCAGCAAGATGTGTAGAAGAGTCAGTTAATGCTGATAAGCAAACTGAGAGTAAGAAAAGATCTAGAGACTTTAGTAGAGGGGGACAAAGCAGTGGTGGATACAGAGGAGGTGGTGGTTTCTTTTCTAAGATAGGACGAGGACTTGGTTGTTTTGGGAGATAAGGATCTAGGTTTTCACCAAGTGGAGGAAGGCCCAATTCCGGAAGATGGAATACACAATCTACATTTTAGCCCCTTTTCTCTTTTGTTTGTTGTGAGCTATCTGACACAGGCTCAATTTTAGATTCTGGCCAAAAAAGACCCACGCTCGTCCTTCTTCTTCTTTAGGAAAAAAGTGACGTAGCTTTATTATTCTTCTAGCATACACTCCCAAATTAGGAAAGGGGACTAGGACCCTATGATGAATTGTAACTCCCCACACTGCTCAAAACCCTAAGAGTTGCTCCATTTAAGGGCTCTTGGCTCCTCTTCCTTTTCATTTTTATTCTCCCTAGTTTCCCCTCTCATTATTGGTTGCCAACCTCCCTGGTCCTTATTCTATAACTGAGTGGAACCACCATCGTAGGTGGCTGTAACTGTAAGTCGCTCTTCCTCCCTTGCCACCTCCAATGTTAGGAACCCCACGAGGACTCTATATTCTTCAGGCTTGTCCTCGTGCATCTGTGCTATGGTTCCTATTGAAGGAGAAGGATTTTGGTCTTAGAGGCGTTGGGGATTAGACTCACCCATACAGTCTTAGGCCTTCTCACGGTAAGGTCTCTGCAAGAGAGTCACCACCAAGGTTGTACCCTATTATAACCCCATTTTCCTAAACCATGTAATGAGATTTGCAAATCTCCTTTTAAAAGATAAATGAAATCAATGTTTGATTTAATGGTTTGATTTGAATGATTTTTGTGCATAATAGCCTTGTTTGTTTTCTTAATGGGCTTTATTGACTATTGAGCCCAATTGAGAGAAAAAGAAAAAGAAAAGAAAAAGGAATTCAATTGGATAAAAGAATAAATAAGAAAATAGATAAAAGAGGAATAAAAGGCTAAGAAATATTTCTCAAGATGGAATTTCGAAATATTAAGGTTCCTTGAGGTTCAAGGAACTCAGGATAATAATATAATGGCTAAGGAAAGAGAAAATATGTGGAAAATATAAATATTCAAGTGTTAACTTGCAGCTGAAGAAAAGGGCTCGTTTTCTTTAGATAATGGTCCCAATTTTGGCATGATGGGAGATTAAATCATAAACGAGATTCCCTTAAAATTTGAGATAAAAAGGAGTTATGAATTGAGAGTTATGGAATTTTCAAATTATCCTCAAAAATGTGTTTTATCTTGAAAAATAGGAAAATTGTTTCCTTTTGCTTGAACACATGAGATGTGGTCCGTTGGATCTTGATCCAACGGGCATCGCTCATCGTCGAGTTCCAGGGAAACTCATACTCTGGCCGACTATAGGGGGAACTTTCCCTTTCGATTTCCTCTTGATCCAATGCTTGTACACTCATGGAAATTGTTCCATCCAGTCCGGGAGGGGGAACCGAAGCTTCCTGACCCTATGTTGGCGAGTTTTCATTGCGACTAGATGAAATGCCCAATTGGGCTGAGGAACAATTGGCGGTGGGGATACGAAACCCTAGAAGGATCCCCCTAGTCCTATATAAAGACCCCCCACTCACTTCCTCTCACCCTCACGAACCCTGACGGCTACTTCCCAAGCCCCATCTCTCTCTCTCTCGCTCGATTGTTCTCTCTCCGACGAGGGCTCTGCCTCGGCACCGCTGCGGTTCGAACAATAAGGAAAGGATAGGATGACGAGTAGATACCGTGCGATCAAGGACCAGCATGGACTCGCGAGGAGATCCAACGATCCCAGGGCTGGCACACTAAGTTTCCTCACAAAGTGGAGGCGTGCGACACGGAGTGTCGAATCTAAAAGGTGGACCAGTGGCGCATCGATCGAATGGCTACGAAAATTTGGTAATTCACCCTCTCTAATCGAAATTATAGAAAAATGTTTTTTCTTGCAAAAATCATATATGTTGCTAGAAAACTTCGATGAGAAAACTTTATATATGAAAGTTACTTAGAAAAATATGAGGAACAAGATAAAAATGGTTTGGTAACCTAGTTCTATCTCGTTTTGCAAAAGTTTATTATTTTGATAGAAAAAGGTGTTAAAAGGTAATTAGAAACCCTAATTGAGTATAAAGGATGAATCTTTGTGGTTTAATAGGTTAATTTGATAAGTATTAACCTGTTGGATATTAAAATAGAGTTTCAATCCGTTTTGCATGCAAAGTAGACTAATTTAGGGTTTTAATCTATAAATGAAGGATAATACATATAGAAACCCTAATTTAGGGTGAAAAGGGAGAAAAACCATGTTTATTTTGGATTAAGGAAATAAGTTACTAAATAATAATCCTAAGTCTGTTAGGAGTATTAAGATGAGAAATTTATGGTTTTTATGTAGTTTAGTTGAATTAGGGTTCATAATACTAAAAGTGGAGGCAAAACCCTAATTTCAAAGGAAACCCTAAGATTGGAATAGAAATCCTAAGAAATAAGATGAGTTTGGATAAATAATGATAAAAGGAAATTTGTACGTTTATTTCAGGATTTCTGTGTATACTTGCTTGCTTGATAGGGTTTCTCTTCTTAGTTGAATCTATCACTTAAACTACAGTTACATGTATGTCGTTACACTTATGAATATCCCGAACTAGTTTTCTAGGAATTTCCGAAGTTTTCATCGGTGACTTGAATTAAACTGTTGGATGAATTTAATTCTTGCAACCTATAACGTGGATATGACTATCACCTAAGATATGTGCCTACTAGCTCAGATCCTAGTCCCCTCTGTAGCTTGATAGATTGACATGGTACATGGCTACCAATGGGTAGGTCCATCAGGTCATTGGATGACTTAGTACAGGGCTACCAATGGGGTAGGTCCATCAAGTCACCTCGAGTCAGGGATTGGGCTACCTTTGGGTAGGGCCATGTGACTCCACAACCCTAAGTATTAGCTACATGTGAGGTAGGGCCATGGGGTTAAGGATCTACCATGTGAGAGAGATAGTATCCAAGTCCGCTACAGGGACAACACAGAGATAGGGGATAGGTAAGGATTGAGTAGTATTGCTTAAAATGTAATCTTGGCTGTTAAATGATATTTGGCTGATTACATTGGTATCATAGTTGTACAATTTCTGTATCCCCCCACATACCAGCGTATTCATTTATGCTAACCGATGTTTTGTTTGTCGGCATTTTAGGTACAAACCCAAAAGGTCAAATAGTAAATTAGCATATTGTGAATACATGAATTAAAGTACAAGGAGGATTAGTTAGAATAGTATCCATATGTGGATAGAAGTTTAGTAATCCAAGTTTTTCAAAAGGTATGCAAAAAGTTTATTTTATTATAGCTTTTCAGTTTAGTCTGGTAGAATTTAATAAATATTATTGATTATTTGTCGAACCTTTGATCCGAAAATTGGGATAATGACTCTGACCTCTTGGTCTCCCTTAATTGGGGGTTACCAGTAGGCGGGGTCGTTACATTTGGTATCGGAGCTTAGGTTCCTCACTTAATTGTTAATAATTATTAAATTTTACAAACTCTGTAGAACGCGAGGGAGTTATTAGAGGATTTTCTGAAAGATAGAGGTGTCTAGAAAAGGATCACGTCTGGGGGCTGGCAATATTTTCCTCCGCACTGCTAGTCGGAATACAAGGACTCCCAGATCTGTGTGACTGCCTGGCCAATGTCTTAGGATCTGCCTCGAAATAAGATACCTTTAGGACTCTTTCATCTTGTTCATCCCTTCTCATCACACATTCTATTAAGGATTTTTCAGAGTTAGGGTTTTTTTTCTCTCTTCCTCACCCTCATGTGATATGGGTAATTAAGTTAAGGATTAAGAAATCCTCCATCAAACTAATAAAATATACGTAATAAGATGTCATCGACATAAGTATAATTAGCTTAAAGGTATAGACTAAAAGGTCTATTTGTATGCTTATGCAGATGGCTCACGTGAAGACTGTGGCTATCCCGGATGCCACCAATGGTGGTGGACCTTCACGCAAGGGAAAAGTATCTTCTAAGAAGAGGAAGAGGAACCACGATGGAGATTCCTCAAAGAAGAGGAAGAGACCTAAAGAAACTACTCATGAGGTCCCCAACCCTGACCCGATACCCTTCAGCAACCTTGACTAAGAGGAAGACCAGGGGTACGAGGAACAACATGTGTATGAGGAGGAGGACAAGATGGAAGAGGGCCAGGATGGTGGTCTAGAAACAACCATGATGATCCACACCCCTAATGCTTTGTGGATGGAGCAACATAAGAGGCTAACGGAGGCCATTAGAGCTTTGGCCCTCCGAGATATACCTAGAGGTGAGAATGGTGAGCCACTTCCTGTTCATCCTCGACTAGGAGCCACCATCTTAGACTCCGTCAAGCTAAACATAGAGAAGTTCTGGGGAGAAGATAAGTCTGAAGTGGTCGACAAGGCGGAAGCTTGGCTGCTTGCAGT
Organism: Alisma plantago-aquatica; assembly: GCA_963693085.1. NCBI lineage: Eukaryota > Viridiplantae > Streptophyta > Magnoliopsida > Alismatales > Alismataceae > Alisma > Alisma plantago-aquatica. Next base: position 127,765,718 of record OY856415.1, read on the forward strand.
CGAGAATGGATTCCGCATGCTTGAGGTACAACCTAGTAAGAAGGTCCTCTTTGCTACTCACCTCTTGGAAAGAGCAACCAAGATATGGTGGGAGACACACATCATGGGATGAGATCTGACTGAAGAACCAATGGTATGGACTGACTTCAAGACAATCTTCACCGCCAGATTCATCCCTGTCTCAGCTAAGAAGGAAAAGGAAAGGGAGTTCACCAACATGATGCAAGGAAACTCATCTGTGGCTGACTTTGGGCACAAGTTTCGTATACTGGAGCATTTTGGGCATATGATGGATGAGGAAAGAAGGTTGGATCACTTCATAGAGCATCTTCACCCTGCCATCAAGACCCATGTGATGGCAAGTAAACCTAAAACCTTTGCCAAAGCTTACAACACTGCTTTAGACATGGAGAGGATAGTGATGCCTGCTCAAAATCCACCCAAGGGATATTTGGGTTTCACTGAAGGAACCCAAGGTTAGAGGAACAACCACAAGAAGGGTCAAGGGCATCATAATGCCAAAGGAAAACATGGAGGAAAAGGGAAACCCCGTCAAGAGAACAACCGACCCCAATGCCGCACCTGTAGAAAGTGGCATACCGGTTAGTGCCACTACAAGAAGAAGGTATGCTACCCTTATCAACAAGAAGGACATCTCCAAGCTGCTTATCCTCAACCAGATCCTAGAGGATCAGGACCGGTGGCATCCCCACTTGTGGTAGCCCCACCTATAACGCCCCGACCCACTGCCCAAGGCTCTAGCAGAGTTTCAAGAATGACGACTGGCCCCACAGACCACCACTAGCCTTAACTGCACGCTTTTGTCCACTCATGCGCAAGCCAGGATCAACTTCCCGACTGGTCACCCATCCCAGTACTACTCCAAGCTGAGCACGCTTAACTATGGAGTTCTTTAGTGATGGGCTCCCGGAAAAGGAGGTGCACCTTGGTGATATGGGTAGTCCAATCATTCCTTATAAGATCGTTTATCTGAGGCCTCAAATCCTGGGATGTTACAATCTCCCCCACTTAGACTCTTGACGTCCTCGTCAAGGCTCGATTATATGGCCTCATAATCTGACCCCATTTTAGTGCAGACCCACAATGGCCCATGGACACCCAGCTCCCGATCACGGAATACCAGCGTAATGGTGGCTCCATCTCGTCTCTACGGATAGCCCTTTCCAACTTGCCTGGACTGCACGGCTCAAGACTGGCATGCCACATGCCCATGTGGGCCCCACCTACTGGAGGGGTTATGGCTCTGATACCATTTGTAACGCCCCGGCCCACTGCCCAAGGCTCTAGTAGAGTTTCAAGAATGACGACTGGCCCCACAGACCACCACTAGCCTTAACTGCACGCTTTTGTCCACTCACGCGCAAGCCAGGATCAACTTCCCGACTGGTCACCCATCCCAGTACTACTCCAAGCTGAGCACGCTTAACTATGGAGTTCTTTAGTGATGGGCTCCCGGAAAAGGAGGTGCACCTACTGGAGGGGTTATGGCTCTGATACCATTTGTAACGCCCCGGCCCACTGCCCAAGGCTCTAGCAGAGTTTCAAGAATGACGACTGGCCCCACAGACCACCACTAGCCTTAACTGCACGCTTTTGTCCACTCACGCGCAAGCCAGGATCAACTTCCCGACTGGTCACCCATCCCAGTACTACTCCAAGCTGAGCACGCTTAACTATGGAGTTCTTTAGTGATGGGCTCCCGGAAAAGGAGGTGCACCTTGGTGATATGGGTAGTCCAATCATTCCTTATAAGATCGTTTATCCGAGGCCTCAAATCCTGGGATGTTACACCACCTATAGATGTCGCCCCACCTACTGGAGAGAGAATACAAGCTCGAGTGTTTGCTATTGACAATGAGGAGGCTCAAGAAAATGCTAATCGGTTGATCGAGGGTAATAAACCTTAGAGTTTTCTTTTATGTTTTCAGTTAAGCATGTAATGGGCTAATGTATGGTGAAAAATAATTTAGGCATGCTTGAAGTCACGGGACACAATGTAAAAGCTTTGTTTGAATCTGGATCTACTAATACTTTCATTTTGAGAAATCTCACAACTATGCTTTGTTTGGATATCAAGGATTTAGGGTATGTCTTAGATGTTAAAACGCCGAGTGGTCAAATCTTTACATCTCTTTTAAAAACTCCAGTGATACCTGTGAAATATCAAGATCATGAGTTTCCTACAGACTTTATCCTTTTTGATATGAATGACTTTGATGTGATCATTGGTATGGACTGGATTTATACTTATAGGGCCAATATTGACTATAGGGAGAAGAAAGTAATCATTAAGAAACCAGGTCACCCACCTTTCATCATTAGGGGTAGAAAAGATGCCACCACCAGCCTGTATGTGTCAGCCTTGAAAGCAGAGCAGATGATGAGTAAAGGGTGTCGAGCTTTCCTGGTAGTAGTCACCAAGCCAGAACCCATGGTGCAACCCTTAGAATAAATAGAGGTAGTTAGGAGCTATGCATATGCTTTTCTAGATGATCTACCCAGGATTCCTCCCGAGAGAGAGAGGTAGATTTTTCCATAGAGCTAGCTCTCGGGACAATCCCTATTTCACGAGCACCTTATAGGATGGCCCCTGTGGAGTTGCTCGAGTTGAAGAAACAATTGTAGGAATTGCTAGACAAGGGTTTTATCCACCCTAGCACATCACCATGGGGAGCATCGGTTCTTTTTGTAAAGAAAAAGGATGGTTCACTCCGAATGTGCATAGACTACCAGATGATTAACCAGGCTACGATTAAGAACAATACCCTTTACCCCAGATAGATGACTTGTTTGACCAATTAAAGTCTGCTCGAGTCTTTTCCAAGATTGACTTAAGATCCGGTTACCACCAGTTGAGAGTTAAGAGTGAGGATATCTCAAAAATAGCTTTTAGAACACATTATGACCACTATGAGTTTGTGGTTATGCCTTTTGGGTTGTCCAATGCACCCAGCGTTTTCATGAACCTTATGAATAGTGTGTTTCAACCCTTTCTTGACTCATTTGTCATAGTGTTCATAGATGACATAGTGGTTTATTTGGATGACTTAGATCAACACTGAAACCACCTAAGTAAAGTCCTTGATATCTTGAGAAAGTAGAAGTTCTATAGGAAATTCTCCAAATGTGAGTTTTGGATAGACCGAGTCATGTCCTCGGACACATCATCTCAGGAGGAACGATCTCCGTAGATCTAGCTAAAGTGTCAACAGTTCGAGATTGGCCTACACTGAAGAATCCCTCAGAAATTCGTAGTTTCTTGGGGTTGGCTGGGTACTATCGACACTTCATCAAGGATTTCTCAAAGACCGCCCTGCCTTTGACCATGTTGACTCAGAAAGATGGGAAGTTTGTATGGTCCGAGGTGTGTGAGGCTCATTTTTAGGAGCTGAAGGAGAAGATGACCACTGCCCCAATTTTGACTCTACCATCAGGCAATGAGGGTTTCATGATTTTCACCGATGCATCAAAGATGGGACTTGGCTATGTGTTGGAATAGAATCAACATGTGGTTGCATATGCCTCCCGACAACTCAAGCCCAACGAGGTGAATTACCCAACACATGACTTATAACTGGCTACTATCATCCATGCATTGAAGATTTGGCGACATTACCTGTATGGTGCTACTTTTGAGATCCTCACCGACCATAAGAGCCTGAAGTACCTCCTGACACAGAAAGACTTAAACCTACGACAATGGCGATGGATGGAGTACATGAAGGATTACGACTTCACCATCGCTTATCATCCAGGAAAGGAGAATGTCATAGAAGATGCTTTGAGTCAGAAACAGCTCAGGTGTGCAGCTATTTTGTCCAGTCAGTGGAAGAGTTTAGGAGTGCTGGTAGAGTGGTCTCCCCAACTGTTAGATGATCGAGTTCGATTGGCCAACATCCAGATACAGTCAGAATTTTTGAGTGAGATTGTAGCAACAAAGTTGGCCAGTAGGGAACTTGACAAGATGAAAGGCTTGATGAAGAAGCCACAGACCCGTCTTTCTTTGGGTAAAGATGGAGGGATCAGATTCGAGAATCGCATATGGGCTCCTGAAGATTCACCATTGAAGGAACGTATCCTACATGAGGCTCATGGTTCTAAGTACACGGTGCACCTGGGAACTACCAAGATGTTTAAGTACATGTAGAGGTTTTTCTGGTGTCCAGGAATGAAGAGAGACATTGCGGAATATGTGGCCAGCTGTCTTACATGCCAAATGGTGAAGGCTGAACACCAACGACCCGGTGGATTGTTACATTCTATAGAGATTCCAGAATGGAAATGGGAGAAGATCACCATGGATTTTGTGGTGGGTCTACCTCAGACTAAGAAAGGTCATGATGCTATATGGGTTGTGGTAGATCACCTTACCAAGTCAGCACACTTCCTTTCCCTGAAGACCACTGCCAAGGTATCAGACTTAGCTGAGTTGTATATCAGAGAGATAGTGTGTTTGCATGGCGTACCCGGTTCCATCATATCTAATAGAGACCCAAAGTTTACTTCCAAACTATGGAAGTAGATTCAAGAGGAACTAGGTACAAAGTTGAAATTCAGTACCACATACCACCCCCAGACAGATGGTATGTCAGAAAGGACAATCCAGACCTTAGAGGATCTGCTGAGAGCTTGTGTGCTCGATTGGGGTGGATCATGGGAGCAATACTTACCATTAGCTGAGTTTTCCTACAATAACAGTTATCAAGCCAGTATTGGGATGCCTCCGTATGAAGCTCTATATGGGAGACCGTGTCGGTTACCACTTCACTAGGATGATGTTGGTGAAAGGACCCTGTTGAGGTCAGATGAACTCCAAGTGTATGCTGATAAAGTCACTTTGATCAGAAAAAGGCTAAAGAGAGCACATGATCGACAGAAGTCGTATGCTGATGTGAGGCAGACTGATGTGCATTTTGCTGTGGGAGAACATGTTTCTTTGAAAATTCGACTGCTCTGAGCTATATCTAAGAATAGAGGAAAGTTGAGTCCCCAATACGTGGGTCCGTTTGAAGTGTTAGAACGGATTGGTGAAGCCGCATATCATTTGGCGTTACCCCCTCAATATAGTATGATGCATGATGTGTTTCACGTGTCCAATCTGAAGCGATATGTGCAAGATCCGAGCCATGTGCTGAGCATTGAACCCATTGAGCTTCAAGGGAAGCTAACTTATACTGAGTTACCTTGCGAATTCTAGATGCCAAGGTGAAAGAGCTCAGAAATAAGAATATTGAGATGGTAAAGGTTCTTTGGAAGCACCGTGGAGAGGATGAAGCCACATGGGAGCTGAAGACGGACATGGAAAAAACATATCCTGATTTGTTTGTTTGATTGTTGAATTTTGAGGGCAAAATTCCTATAAGAAGGGGAGGATGTTATAACCCCATTTTCCTAAACCATGTAATGAGATTTGCAAATATCCTTTAAAAAAATAAATGAAATCAATGGTTGATTTTATGGTTTGATTTGAACGATTTTCATGCATAATAGCCTTGTTTGTTTTATTAATGGGCTTTATTCGCTATTGAGCCCAATTGAGAGAAAAAGAAAAAGAAAAGAAAAGAAAAAGGAATTAAATTGGATAAAGGAATGAATAAGAAAATATATAAAAGAAGAATAAAAGGCTAAGAAATATTTCCCAAGATGGAATTTCGAAATATTAAGATTACTTGAGGTTCAAGGAACTCAGGATAATAATATAATGGCTAAGGAAAGAGAAAATATGTGGAAAATATAAATATTCAAGTGTTAACTTGCAACTTCAGAAAAGTGCTCATTTTCTTTAGATAATGATCCCAGTTTTGGCATGATGGGATATTAAATCATAAACGAGATTCCCTTAAAATTTGAGATAAAAAGGAGTTATGAATTGAGAGTTATGACTTTTTCAAATTATCATAAAAATGTGTTTTATCTTGAAAAATAGGAAAATTGTTTCCTTTTGCTTGAACGCGTGAGATGTGGGCCGTTGGATCTTGATCCAATGAGCACCGCTCATCGTCGAGTTCCAGGGAAACTTGGACTCTGTCCGAGTAGATGGGGAACTTTCCCCTTCGATTTCCTCTTGATCCAGTGCTTGTGCACTCATGGAAATTGTTCCATCGAGTCCGAGAGGGGGAACCAAAGCTTCCTGACCCTATGTTGGCGGGTTTTCATTGTGACTAGATGAAACACCCAATTGGGCTAAGGAACAGTTGGCGGAGGGGATAAGAAACCTTAGAAGGATCCCCCCTAGTCCTATATAAAGACCCCCAATCACTTCCTCTCACCCTCATGAACCCTGACAGCTACTTCCCAAGCCCCAACTCTCTCTCTCTCTCTCTCTCACTCGATTGTTCTCTCTCCGATGAGGGCTCTGCCTCGACACCGCTGTAGTTCGAACAACAAGGAAAGGAGAGGACAATGAGAAGATATCGTGCGATCAAGGACCAACATGGACTCGTGAGGAGATCCAACGATCCCATGGCCGACGCACTAAGTTTCCTCATGAAGTGGAGGCACGCGACACGGAGCATCAAATCTAAAAGGCGGACCAGTGGCACATCAATCGAACGACTGTGAAAATTTGGTAATTCACCCTCTCTAATCGAAATTATAGAAAAATTCTTTTTCTTGAAAAAATCATATCTGTTGCTAGAAAATTCTGATGAGAAAACTTTATATATGAAAGTTGCTTAGAAAAATATGAGGAAAAAGATAAAAATAGTTTGGTAACCTAGTTCTGTCTCATTTTGCAAAAGTTTATTAATTTGATAGAAAAAGGTGTTAAAAGGTAATTAGAAACCCTAATTGAGTATAAAGGATGAATCTTTGTGGTTTAATAGGTTAATTTGATAAGTATTAACCTGTTGGATATTAAAATAGAGTTTCAATCCGTTTTGCATGCAAAGTTGACTAATTTAGGGTTTTAATTTATAAATGAAGGATAATACATATAGAAACCCTAATTTAGGATGAAAAAGGTGAAAAACCATGTTTATTTCGGATTAAGGAAATAAGTTACTAAATAATGATCCTAAGTCTGTTAGGAGTATTAAGATGAGAAATTTAAGGTTTTTATGTAGTTTAGTTGAATTAAGGTTCATAATACTAAGAGTGGAGGCAAAACCCTAATTTCAAAGGAAACCCTAAGATTGGAATAGAAATCCTAAGAAACAAGATGAGTTTGGATAAATAATGATAAAAGGAAATTTGTACGTTTATTTCAAGATTTCTGTGTATACTTGCTTGCTTGATAGGGTTTCTCTGCTTAGTTGAATCTATCGCCAAAACTACAGTTACCGGTATGTGGTTACGCTTATGAATATCCTGAATTAGTTTTCTAAGGATTTCTGAAGTTTTCATCGGTGACTTGAATTAAACTGTTGGATGAATTTAATTCTTACAACCTATAATGTGGATATGACTATCACCTAAGACATGTGCCTACTAGCTCAGATCCTAGTCCCCTCTGCAGCTTGATAGATTGACCTAGTACATGTCTACCTATGGGTAGGTCCATTAGGTCATTGGATGACTTAGTATAGGGCTACCAATGGGGTAGGTCCATCAAGTCACCTCGAGTCAGGGATTGGGATACCTTTGGGTAGGGCCATGCGACTCCACAACCCTAAGTATTGGATACCTATGAGGTAGGGCCATGGGGGTAAGGATCTACCATGTGAGAGAGGTAGTATCCAAGTCCGTTGTAGGGACAACACAAAGATAGGGGATAGGTAAGGATTGAGTAGTATTTCTTAAAATGTAATCTTGGCTGTTAAATGATATTTGGCTGATTACATTGGTATCATAGTTGCACAATTTCTGTATCCCCCCACATACCAGCATATTCATTTATGTTGACCGACATTTTGTTTGTCGGTGTTTTAGGTACAAACCCAAAAGGACAAATAGTAAATTGACATATTGTGAATACATGAATTAAAGTGCAAGGAGGATTAGTTAGAATAGTATCCGTATGTAGATAGAAGTTTAGTAATCCAAGTTTTTCAAAAGGTATGCAAAAAGTTTATTTTATTACAGCTTTTCAGTTTAGTCTAGTAGAATTTAATAAATATTATTGATTATTTGTCGAACCTTTGATATGGAAATTGGGATAACGACTCTGACCTCTTTGTCTCCCTTAATTGGGGGATACCGGGAGGCGGGGTCGTTACATACCCCCTCCGTCTTCACCATGCTTTGACCAGTTCCGCCTCTATAGGAAGCACCAGAAGGTTGGGGACAAATTCCATTGTCCCTTCCCTACTCCAAATAGGGTTCCGAAGTCAAGGCAAGCACAAGCGTGTGAGATGGAGAGAGTATGGTGGCACTTACACATGGCCATGAATGGGGAGCATCGATGGTGGGAGACTCTGGATTGTTGGTGACCGACGGGTTGGGACGTGGGCGGCACAACACCGCGGCTTGGTAGGGTGGAACAACCATGGGTGCACGTGATGAGGGGAAGTGTCTGATCTCAGTCAAAGGGCCCAGATCAAGGAATAAATGAGGGGTAACACTCCCCTCTCCATTTCAAATAGTTTTCAATGTAACTTTCTAAAAATCATATTTCACTCATTTCTTGGCCAAAATAGGTAAACCAATATACTAATTTGATCATCTTGATGATACCTACAATGTGAACATACTTTCAGACCCTAAATATTATTCTAATACTCCTTTTTTGGCTAAAGATGTGATCTTTGACTACTTTGACTATTTTTTTGCACAATCATGATAAAGTTTAAATCTTTTAATACTCTTGCATCCTTCATCATTAAATCAGTAAATGTTATGTCCTCTTGAACATGTTAGGACTTCTTATCACCTTTCTTGCACCCTAGGTGACTCAAATTGCCTAAATGTGACTTAAATTGTATATTGATGGTGGACTTTAATTGTTTTTGCATGTATACTTCTAATAAGCATGAAAGGCTCTCATATCTATAAAACATTAGTATTGGTACCCCTATGACTCTATGATCAGTCCCTTATATCATTCTTGCTAGGGTTGATTCTTTTGGCACCTAATACTTGTATATGCTATTTTATGTGAATGTTTGATTATACTTTAAACCAAAGGATGTGATTGACCTAATTTGTGCAATGAAGGACCTTTGATCTCTTAAATCAATAGTATAATTATGTGATGTAAACTAAAGACCCAAAGTCGACCCCTAGTTCCATTCATGATGTATGTGGGCTTTAACCACCCATGCAAACCTCCTATGCAACCTAAATGTCTTAATTGTCTTCCTTGTGCCCCGAATGTGTTATGGATCTTGATTTCATGTATTCCCCTACCAAATGAGATATGATCTATCCCTTATGATCCCCTTTTTTGGATGTACCATATAATCCATATTTCGAGACCTTGTGACCTAGACCTTATATGTTGGTTTTTGGGAGTGCATGTTGATAGTGTGGAATCATATGATGTCTAGACCTTAGAGACATCCACCTAACCTTGATATATGATTTGAATGTCCTACACTTCTGATCTAATCTCACCTCTTATCTAAATATAATGTCTCGATGAACTTTTGTATCATTTTCCCTATTATGAGTCCTTTGACCTTGAAATGCACCAATGTGATATAAAGGCTAGTAATGTGCAGATAAAATGAGTGGACTCTCAGAATGACTTGGAAGTTGAACCACACCCTCATGATGGCCTCTAAATCAGTAAAGAACAATCAAATATACAAACAACCAACTTGGGATCTAACTTGGCCAAGACCCTAAAAATGGATCTAATTAGGGTTAATAATGAGAATCTAATGCATATATGTAATCTTATTCTTAACCAGGTGTTGCTTAAGATCTAGATGGTCAAGGATATGTTACGAATATCTAAAATTAGGTACGGGATTTAATAATAGTTTCTTGTTTGAAATGTGATACATATGTATGCTTTTTTACTTGCTCAAATATTGCCTTATAGTACTCTAGTATTGTACTCGATGTTTGTCTTGCACACCATTTTATAACTTGCAAACATAACATAAAAACTCCATTATACAAACCTCGTGCACTTGCCTAAAGTTTTAGGGTAAGGACATGAGGTTGGGTGTCTACTTGAATTATCAAGATAGGGCAGATCGTTGATTGAAGGGTTAACTAATCTTGAGCACCCTCTAGAGTCTTCTAGTGAGAAGTTGTCCATAAAATGCCTTAGGAATACATGATATTAATGATTACATGAAATTATGGAATAATTGGAGTGAAATGACATAAAAAACATGCTCTCATTTTCCTAATACTTAAGTTGTTCATTCTTGCTCATCTTTTCAAATTATGTAAAGCTTATGCATATGTATGGTTTAGCCCTGTACTCGGCACCTCATGTGCTTGACCCACCTTGTCTCACATATTTTATAGGTTAAGAGATGGCTAGAAGTCAATGGGCTTGGTGATCTATGTTAGGTGTACTTGTTGTAGATCCCTAGAATCCATGAGTAGACTGGTAAAATTGTTCTCTTGAACATGTAATTGAAAGCTTGTAATAAACAATGTTGTTTAATATATCTTGTTGAATGTTGAGATTATGATTGGTGCTTTTATCTTGTTATCTGTTCATGTATGCTAAGCTTTAAGCTTCCACATTTGCACTTTGATAATACCATGCTAAGGACGGATGCCTAGGTCCTATCGCCATTGACTTTATAGTCATTTAGAGTTAGGATTTGGGTAACAAACAGTTCCAAGACAGATGGTATCAGAGCATTAACAATAACTACACCAAACATGACTCACATGAAACACAAACTAAACTCACCTTACATCTCAAACCTAGAAACTTAATAAGATATCCATTGTGGACTAAGTTGACTTAGCCCTTAGTTTAGAACTTAGATGTTCTAGAACTAGTTGTAGGCTTGTGTAATCCCTAGACCCTTTCTTTTTCCTCCTTCTGTCCTATAGTATGGGATGTAGGTTTAGGAGGGTGAGAAAAGGGAGATATTATTACAACCCTAGACATATGTTCACGAAATGTGCTTAGGGTAGCTACACAGGTGTGCACCATGTTCTAGCTAATTCTCTAGGTGTCATGGTACTAGACTGCCTAATGAATGTGGTAACTTGTTTTGGTTTTGGTTTTATTCGATTGGATCATGGTGGTTTTCATTGCCTATTTCAACATTGGATGAAACCTATATCAATTATTAGTATATGTACATATGATTTTTTTTACCAAATTTAGAAAGGCAGTGAGTGTCCATGTATCCTAAGAGAAAGTGATGTAACATCAAGTCTAGGTGAGAGAGTTTAGATGATAGATGTAGTCTCTAGAGTTGTCTAGAGCCATGATAAAGGTCAGGCTAGTAGTAAACTAGATGACCTATGATGATGACGACAACGACGATGATGATGTTGATGTAATGTTACGAGTTGTTTCAAGATGATTCAAGTTAGGTTTGATGACATAGGATGAGTTGACCATACAACCCTAGCTAATCTAGAACCATGTTTGACATATATGACATGGTTGTTGTGTTAAACATAGCTAGTGCATCGACATGCTTGCTTGTACTAGTCTTGTATATGATGAAATATGATGTGTGATATATGGTTTGAGACCAACATGGGCCTCAATATCTTTACGAAGACGGGCCTCTAGCATTGGAGATACAAAATGGGTGTCCTCTTGATATGAGTCGACCCACCATGGGAGAAGGTCAGAGTACCTAAACTCCAAAATATGTGAAACACTGAAAAATATGCACGATGAAATACATGATGATGAGTCCCTAGCTTGACTAGTTCTAAGCATATGAGTTGAGTTGCCCAATGTGTGGTTCCATTGAAATGGTTAAACCCTAGATTCCCTATGAAAAGATCTAACCCTAGAGGAAGAGGAATTTGATATATGATGTTTTGCGGTATAGGTGAGGGAGACGTCCCAAGACCCTAAGATGATGTACATGACATATGATCTCCATGATGAGCCTCATACTCGAGTTAGTGGTTATGAAAAGTAATCTTGTGGTTGCCTTTGTTTTTGACAGTTGGGTAGAAAATCATTACGAGTAGATGTTTGTGGTTAGCATGTCTTTTTGGACATAGTTAGGTCTTAGTTTGAGTGACATGAGATTTTGGAACTCCTTTGAAATATGAGTAAGATGATTATGAAATATCGATGTTGATAACAATGCTATTTCTCGAGACAATGCATGATGTATGATAAAAATCTCACTTATGTTTAAAAATTAATATATGTATGATAAGCCACTCTCATAAGCTAGACCTAGTATGAAATCATACCATGCATGAAAGATGTAAGTATGAAATCATGAACTTGATATGATGATGCCTAGAGATCTTAGCTTGAATAATCAGGGGGTAACACACCTAATCTCATGCCCAAATGAAAAATGATTAACTCGATATGATGAAACTCTTGGGGTATTCAATTGAATAACATGATGAATAAATTGCTTAATTTCAAACCTCCAAAAGGATAAAAAACATAATTGTTGATGAGTGGCATAACTTGGGGAAACTATAACATGAATGAAATTTAGTATAATGATGAAATGCACGGTCGATGACTGTGTCATTTGAAAATCATGATGATGAACATGTCCATTTGAGGAATTGATGAACTAGATCTTGATAAAAAACCTTGAGCTGGTATGGAAACATGAGAACCCTAATGTTATAGGGATATGGGATGTGAAACCCTAATGTTAAAAATACATTGTAGTACGACGATAAGCAGTAATGATCAAATCTATTGAATGTGGATGGTTACACAACTTGATCATAACCTATGTGCACGCATGATGGGAGATCCCTAGACACCTAGTATTGGGTTCCTAAACATGATAACTACAAACTTAAACCTTCAACTATGATCTTGGATGAATTTTGAGGGCACAATTTCTTTTAAGGATGAAAAAAATGTGACAACCTGCCTTTTCTCTATCCTATTTTGTACCCTTTCCATATCATCAAGTGACCACTTACTCCCTTGGATATCTAATCAATAGTTCTAGTGTGGTGATGCTCCAACCTTATCACATCAATGCCCAATTTCATGATATATGACTTTTAATTGAGAATTTAATAAAGTATCATGATTTCACTTATTACTCACTTGCAACGTTTTTTGAACCTCACCATTGTGATCCTATTGCTCTATAGTGTGCATAAAGTTGTATAGAGTTCATTTTTGAGTCCAACGACACCAAGATAGTACCAATTGGACCTATACAACTATAATTATGATGTTTTGAAGATTGTATGTTTTAGCCCTTTTTCTCTTTTATTTGTTGTGAGCTATCCTACATGGGCTCAATTGCAGATTTTAGCCCAAAAAAGACCCATTCCCATACTTCTTATTCTTTAGGAAAAAAATTACATAGCTTACTTCTCCTTCTAGCATACACCTCAAATTGAGAAAAGGGGACTAGGACCCTACGGTTAATTGTAACTCCCCATGATGCTCAAAACCATAAGAGTTGCCCTATTTATGGGCTTTTGGCTCCTCTTCCTTTTCTTTTTTCTTCTCCCTAGTTCCCCCTCTCATTCTAAATTTCCAACCTCCCTAGTCCTTACTTGTTTTGTATCTGAGTGGAACCACCATCTTGGGTGGCCGTAATCGCAAGATGCTCTTCCTTCCTCACTGCCCTCCAATGTCTGGAACACCACAAGGACTCTATTTTCTTCACACTCATCCTCATGCATCATTACTATGGTTCTTGCCGAAGGAGCATTCTTTTGGTCTTAGCGACACTAGGGCTTAGACTTGCCTAACTAGTCTTAGGTTTGCTCATGGCAAGGTCTCAGTAAGAGAGTCGCCACCAAGGCAACCCCCTCTGTCTTCACTGTGCTTTGGACAATGCTTCCAATATAGGGAGCTCTAAAAGGCTAGGGATAGATTCCCCTATTCCCCCCCTACTCCAAACAAGGTTCCAAAGTTGGGGAAAGCACGATCGTGCACGATGGCGAGCGTCTGGAAGTGCTTGCATACGACCACGAGCGAGGAGTAGCGATGGTTAGAGACTTGGGATTGCTGGGGACCGACGGGTTGGGGGGTGGGTAGCACGGCACAACGGCTTGGAAGGGTGGATCAACTATGTGTGCGCATGATGAGAGGAACCATCCAATCTCAGTCAAAGGGCCCAGATCAAGGAATAAATGAGGAGTAACACTCCTCTCTTGATTTCATACATTTTTCAATGCAAACCTTCTAAAGATCATATTTCACTCATTCCTTGGCCAAAATAGGTGAACCAATATGCTAATCTGATCAGCTCAACGCGACCTATAATAAGAACATACTTTTAGACCCTAAATCTTATTATAATGCTCCTCTTTGGCTAAAGATGTGATCTTTGACTACTTTGACCATGTTTAATGCACAATCATGATAATGTTTAAATATTTTAAGTACTCTTGAATCTTTAATCATTACAGTAAATGTTATGTCCTTTTGAACATGTTGGGACTTATTATCACCTTTCTTGCACCCTAGGTGACTCTAATTACCTAAATGTGACTTAAGTTGTATTTTGATGGTGGACTTTAATCATTTCTGCATGTATACTTATAATCAACATCAAAGCCTCTCATATCTATAAATCAATAGTGTTTCCCCCCTATGACTCTAATATCAGTCCCTTATATCATTCTTGCTAGGGTTGATTCTTTTGACACCTAATGCTTATAGATGCCCTTTTATGTGAATGTTTGATTATACTTTAAAACAAAGGATGTGGTTGACCTAATTTGTGCACTGAATGACCCGTGATCTCTGAAATCAATAGTATAATGATGTGATGTAAACGAAAGGCCCAAATTCAGCCCCTAGTTCCATTCATGATGTTTGTGAACTTTAACCACCCATGTGAACCTCCTATGCAACCTAAATGTCTTGATTGTCTTCCTTGTGCCCCGAATGTGTTATTGATCTTGATTTCATATCTTCCCCTACCAAATAAGATATGATCTATCCTTTATGATCCCATTTTGTGGATGTCCCATCTAATCCATATGTTGGGACCTTGTGACCTAAACCTTATGTGTTAGTTTTTGGGCTTGCATGTTGATAATGTGGAATCATATGATGCCTAAACCTTAGAGACATCCACCTAACCTTGATATATGATTTGAATGTTCTATATTGCTGATCTAATCTCACTTCTTGTATAAATATCATGGTTGATGAACTTTTGTCTTGTTTGCCTAATTATGTGTCCTTTACCTTAAAATGCACCAATGCGACATAAAGGCGAGTAATCTACATATAAAATGAATGGAGTCTTAGAATGACTTGGAACTTGAACCACACCCTCATGATGGAATCTAAACTAGTAAAGGATAATAAAATGTACTAATAACCAACTTGGGACCTAACTTGGCCAAAACCCTAAAAATGGATCTAATTAGGGTTAACGATGAGTATCTAATGCATGTATGTAATCATGTTCTTAACCATGTGTTTCTTGAGACCTAGATGGTCAAGGATAGGCTATGAATATCTAAAATTAGGTATGGGCTTTAATATTTATATTACTATGACTTTCTTATTTGAAATGTGATACATATGTATGCTTTTTTACTTGCTCATATATTACCTTGTAGTACTCTAATATTGTACTCAATGTTTGTCTTGCACGTTATTTTATAACTTGCAAACACAATATAGAAACTCCACTATACAAACCTCATGCACCTGTTGACCTAGAGGTTATACATGGTCCATATTTTGATAATGACTCAACCATTCCATTCATATGTATCTAATATGTGTATTCAAGATTGATCTTAGGTGTTAGGTACATGAAAAAGATCAAATTACACAAGCCCTAGCTTGTCCAAATTCAAGTCAAATGCAATGCAAGTGTGCTAATAAGGAAATCCCTTCAAATGACCTTAGAAGAATTTTATAATCCCTTGTATTGATGATATGACTTTTAACTAAGATCAGAAAAATATGTGGGACACTTAGTAACAAGTTTTAATCACTTTTTAGCCAATTTAGAAAATTCATCACAAGCTATTGATCAGTCAAGTTTTAATCTCGAATGATCCCATGGATCAATTTTATATTGATGTGCATTGATCTAGTTGTGCATTCATAAAACTTGACCGAATGACTTACTGATCAAATGCAATTTTGGCTGATCAGTTGAGTTTCACAGGACAAACTCAAACGATAGTTTGAAAATCGGGTTTGTCTTATAGCCGATCGATCGAGTTATCTTTATTGAAACTCGACCGAATGTAATGTATAGAAAATGTAGAAAAAGTGATTCTAACCGTTGGTGACTTGTTTGGATGAAAATAGATCCGTTGCCTTGAGCAAAAATGGCTATATTTCAGCCCTAAGTGTTCCCCAACTCAAGGGAGCACCCCCAACTATAAATAGGACCCCTTGGAGTTCATTCCAAGTTTGGTCATTCACTACATACAAGGTCCTTGCTATAGTTGAGTGTGATACTACTCCTTGAGCTCCTTTATCTCTCTAGTTTATACATCATTTCATGATTTGTGAGTGATTTAAGATTATTGTAAGAGAGTTCCACCTTTGTGCATGTAAAGCTCTCAATCTTCCACTACTTCCCTATCCCCTTCTCTCATGAAGAAAAGATGAAGCAAGCTCCATCGAGTGAAGAAGGAGCTATAGCTGGTCCTCTTCAAGGTTGATGAAGAGGTGGTGATCTTCTCCAAGTGTAGGTGAATGCAAAGGCTGAAGATCCAAGAGGAGAAGCAAAGTCCTTCAAGGCAGAAGACTTGAGCTTGAGTGGGTAAGACCTAGGTGAAGGATGAAGACTCAAGCTAAGTGGGTAAGTTCCTTGTTAAGGTGGAGATCTCCTTTTGGTTGGATGGGTAAGTCCTTTGGTTCTCTATTGCTGTAAGTATCTATGGTGATATAATTGAGAAAAGAACTTGCAAAGTCCTAGAGGTTGACCTCTTAGGTAGTGGACTGACTCACTTCTAGTTTGAAGTGTGGAACCACTCTACATCCCTTTGTCGAGTGCTTGCTATCAATCTCTCTCATCCTTGCTATGCTTGTTAGATAGGACTTCAAATTTCCATTAAGCTTTTGCTCCTAATTAATATAATTTGAAGGTGTAATATGTTTTGTGAGAAATTTTGTAGCTCTATTCACCCCCTCTACAACCCTTAGATCCAACAAGTGATATCAGAGCTAAGGATCTTCTCCAACAATCTCCCATGAGGTGAGAAGATGGGCGACAACCTACTTGGTTCACTCAACCTAGAGGGAGGCTTCTCCATGCATCCCCCAGTCTTCGATGGCACCAACTTCCTCTATTGGAAGAGACAGGTGCTACATTCAAGGGATGAACTTTGATATGTGGAAGATGATGGTCACACCTTACAAAGAGTTAACTACAACATCCATCCAAAGAAAAACCAAACAGATATTGTAGAGAATACTATGGTGATACTGTACGACATCTTAGAGAATGTTGGAGTCAAGTGGTCTAGATATATCCTCCAGCACATGACTTGGTTTGACTCTGGCAAGAACACCTGTGGCACCCATCCTCCTTATCTAGCCTTGATATGTGGTCTTTTTCAGTTCACCACTAAGAAATCACTCTTCTCTGACTTCCACTATAGACCTGCCAGGAAGGGAGTGTGTATTAGTGAGACCACCATTCAGAAATCCATGCATATCTTTTCCTCCACCACATATGGTGCTTCACCCTCTGCCTCTACCTCAGCTACACCTGCCTCAACCCGAGCTCCTCCACCTCCTCTGCCTACCCGACCTAGCTATGCCTCATTCTGTGTGTCAAATGAAGCCCTCATGGGTTATATGATACACCAACATGCATACAACCTCCAGGTCCAGGAGCATCTGCACCAGGATTTATGTTCAATCATGTCAAACATGAAATTATCTTGTGCACACCCATACCCCACCTACCAGACATACCCCAGTAGTGATTATGCTTCCTATGCATACAATCACTTCCACCCTGCACCTAAGCCTTCCGTTGCTGCTCCCACACCCTCTACTACTGGTGGCCCTACTCCTGTCTTCCTGTCGTTACCTGCTGGTCCCTTGGTCACTCTGCTAGCCAGTCTGGGTGATTCTTCTCCCTCCTTCCCTCAAGCCAATGAGCTTTATGCTCTTGGTATGATTTGGGATGAGCATAATGCTCATTGGCCCGATCGTCACTTTGGTCCTTCTATGGATGAGGAGATGCCTGATCGGGCTAATGACGAGACTACTGATGCTGATGAGGATGCTGGTGATGATGAGGATGATGCTGATGATAGTGATGGCTCTGGTGGTGACTCCGGTGATGAAGGCATTGCTGCTGCACCTTCATACAAAGATGATGACTACCAACCTGATGCCGAGGATAATGATGACATTGTGGACATAGATAATTTAGATGTCTAGATGTTCTTAGTTTTTAGTCTAGTTTGCAGATCATATATATCCTTCTAGGCTATTTTGTATTAGAAACATCTGGGCACATTATCTAAGATGTACAATTTTATCTTTAGCTCTCATTGATTCTCGCTTGTAGTTGTCTTTTATGATTACATGCTTCTGAGTTGTAATCTATGGTCTGTACACTCTTGCTCTTTGATCAGTTCTATCTTATGAGTTGGTGCCACATTTCACCATATTTTGATTATGCCCTAGCTTGTGTATTTCTCTTGTCTTTGTTTGATATATGCTATGAGATTGCATGTTTGAATATTTTCTTAGTTGTGTTTGAGAAGATCTCCTTGTATGCTCTTCTATCCCCCTTACTTTTTGATAATGTCAAAAGGGGGAGAGAAATTCAATGTCTTAAACTAAATCATATTGCTATTATTGCTTATGTGATCCTTTTCTTGTTCATTATATGCGTTATCATGTGACTTTATAAAGGACAATATAGTACATGCATGTTATATTGCTTTGTGTAGAAATATTAACTATGCAGGTTAAAGTAAGAATATATTGAGGGGGAGCAATTCACATTGTTCAAATCTTGAATCCCCCCAATTCACAAGGCAAAGATATAATTTCAATATCCTTTTAAATATGTTTGAGGAATGGTTTGTCATTGTCAAAAAGGGGGAGAATGATGACCTAGAGGTTATACATTGTCCATATTTTGATAATGGCTCAACTATTCCATTCATATGTATCTAATATGTGTATTCAATATTGATCTTAAGTGTTAGGTACATGAAAAGGATCAAATTACACAAGCCCTAACTTGTCCAAATTCAAGTCAAATGCAATGCAAGTGTGCTAATAAGGAAATCCCTTAAAATGACCTTAGAAAATTTTGTAATCACTTGTATTGATGATATGACTTGTAACTAAGATGAGAAAAATATGTGGGACACTTAGTACCAAGTTTTAATCACTTTTTAGCTAATTTAGAAAATTGATCACAGGCTGTTGATCGGTCGAGTTTCAATCTCGACCGATCCCATGGATCAATTTTCTGATGATGTGCATCGGTCGAGTTGTGCATTCATAGAACTCGACCGAAGGACTTACTAACCAAATGCGATTTTGGCTGATCGGTCGAGTTTCCCAGGACAAACTCAAGCGATAGTTTGATGATTGGGTTTGTCTTTTAGCCTACCAGCCGAGTTACCTTTATTGAAACTCGACCGAATGTACTGTATGGAAAATGCAAAAAAAAAGTGATTCTAACTATTCGTGACTTGTTTGGACAAAAATAGATTTGTTGCCTTGAGAAAAAATGGCCATATTTTGGCCCTAAGTGTTCCCCAACTCAAGGGAGCACCCCCAGCTATAAATAGGACCCCTTGGAGTTCATTCTAAGTTTTCTCATTCACTACATACATGGTCCTTGCTATAGTTGAGTGTTCTACTACTCCTTGAGACCCTTTCTCTCTCTAGTTTACACATCATTTTGTGATTTGTGAGTGAGTTAGGATTATTGTAAGAGAGCTCCACCTTTGTGCATGTAAAGCTCTCAATCTTCCACTACTTCCCTATCCCATTCTCTCATGAAGAAAAGCTGAAGCAAGCTCCATCGAGTGAAGAATGAGCTGCAGCTGGTCCTCTTCAAGGTTAATGAAGAGGTGGTGATCTTCTCCAAGTGAAGGAGAAGGCAAAGGCTGAAGATCCAAGAGGAGAAGCAAATTCCTTCAAGGCGGAAGACTTGAGCTTGAGTGGGTAAGACCTAGATGAAGGCTGAAGACTCAAGCTAAGTGGGTAAGTTCCTTGTTAAGGTGGAGATCTCCTTGTGGTTGTATGGGTAAGTCCTTTGGTGGTCTATTGCTGTAAATCTTTGTGGTGATATAATAGAGAAAAGCACTTGCAAAGTCCTAGAGGTTGACATCTCTAGGTAGTGGACTAACTCACTTCTAGTTTGAAATGTGGAACCACTCTACATCCCTTTGTCAAGTGCTTGCTATCAATCTCTCTCATCCTTTCTATGCTTGTTAGACAGGACTTCAAATTGTCATTAAGATTTTGCTCCTAATTAATATAATTTGAAGGTCTAATCTATTTTGTAAGAAATTTTGTAGCTCTATCCAACCCCCCTCTAGAGCCCTTAGATCCAACAACACCTTCCTAAAGTTTTAGGGTAAGACATGAGGATGGGAATCCTACTTGAGTTATCAAGATAGGGTAGATTGTTGATTAAAGGGTTAGCTATTCTTAAGCATCCTCCTAGACTCTTCTAGTGAGAAGTTGTCCATAAAAGGCCTTATGAATACATGTTGTCGATGAATACATGAAATGATGGTATAATTGGAGAAATGACATAAAACACAGGATGTCACTTTGCTAAATACTTAACTTGTTCATTCTTGCTCGTTTACTCTCACAAATCTTTTCAAATTATGCAAAGCTTATGTATACATATGTTTTAGCCATGTGCTCGGCACATCGTGTGCTTGACCTACATTGTTTCACGTATTTTATAGGTTCAGAGATGGCTAGAAGTTGATGGGCTTGGTGATCTATGTTAGGTGTACTTGTTGTAGATCCTTAGTATCCATGAGCAGACTGGTAAAATTGTTCTCTTAAACATGTAATTGAAAGCTTGTAATAAATAATGTTGTGTAATATATCTTGTTGAATGTTGAGATTATGATTGGTGCTTTTATCTTGTTATCTATACATGTATGCTAAGATTTATGCTTCCACATTCACACTTTGATAATACCATGCTAGGGACAAACACCTAGGCCCTATCTCCATTGACTTTATTGTCATTTTGTGTTAGGATTTGGGTAACAAATAGTCCCATGATAATTAGACAAAATCAATTTTCATGTCTTAAAGTCCCTACGTTGTAACTCACAAACTTAGTCTGACGTCATTTCTTTCTCCTATTCTAGTGAAAACTTTAGTGCCTTAATACATATTTTTCTAAGTATGGTTATGCCCGTAATTTACTGCTAAATTTGTTCTGAATTGAAGATGTTTGCATATGTTGATTTGATTGCCTATCACTTAATCACAAATGTAATGATTTTTGTTGCATCTAGAAACTATATTCAAGAAAATCAAAGTTTGAATGTTAATAGTTTGCTCCTCTTAAGACAAAGTTTAGAACATGGTTGGTGAATCCAAATATGATGAGGAGCTAAGTCTTGAGACTTAATGAAAAAGACATTGGGTCCATTCAATGTGTGTTCTGAAATGAACAAGAATATTGGTTGTGATAGGTTATAATTTGACTCATGGAAGGAGTCAAATTGATCCAATACATTAGTTTGTTACTTCAGTAAGGCTTGGATAGGTTTTTATTTCAATAAGTCTTAAGGAACACTGCTTGTCATAGCAAGTCTTTTATTGAGTGATTGTATTGTTTTCCTTAGTAAGGCTTAAAATCAAATGCTAATGGGAATAAGGTTCAAACAGAGTTGCTCATATAAATGAGGCTTAATAGGGAAACAATTTCCAGAATGGCTAAATCGAGAGATTTAGTGTTGAAGCTAAAATGCCTAGAATAGGGCTTAGAATGGTGAAAAAGACAAGCCATTTGGGCCTTAAAGTTTGTCGGACCCATTGAGGTGTGTGTTGGGAAATACTGGAACAGATATGGCAGCAAAAATAAAAATTTCATTGCCGTATTCTCAAGAACAGCAATATCACATCAACTACTATGTATAGGGAAGGATGGTTTTGACGAGTTCATACCTGGTCATAGAGCACATACAATGACTATAACTCATTTTAGTAGTCGTGCACTCCTAGTTGCACTGGGACTCATCTGCAACAAATCTTAGTTGCACTTGGACGACTCTATGTAGCTCCTGGTCTTCAACACATACAGTAGACTTGAATAACATCTGCACCAACTCCAACATGGACTGCAGGCTGATGTTGTCCTCCTACCTACAAAAAACATCCTCCTCACCTCTAGAGAAGTCCACACAGACCACCTAGAACTCATGTTGTTCTAGTAGAACAAATAGGAAGGAGTTGTCCCTCCCGTAGGTATACTAGTCACCAACTTACTCTCCCATAATTGTTTCTCTCTCGCTATCCCTCCCTTTAGCGGGTATGACTTGCTCAGGTTCTCTATTTCTTACCACAAACAAAGAGGACAACAATGGTTAGAGGCAAATGAGTTGTACTATGGGAATCCCCCAATACCCCTCTATCTATAGGAGGGGTTAGGGCCTGGGTTCCCAGTCTGTGTGGGGGTGGAAAGAACTGGAAGGTCATGAATTTTTGCAACCTACGAGCGCCAAACCAGTTGGTTGACAACTAAACCCATCAACTAGCAACCAAACTGGTCAGTTCACATGTGAGTCGGTTGGTTCACACTCTAAACTAGTCATTTCTCCATGTTTCCCAATCACATATAAATTAGTAAATTTGAATCTAATAAATGCACAACATGACGTCAACACTTATCCGTGATGCAATCAAATTTTTTCACGCAGCAGGTGACTCACCCACATAAAACCAGCATCTCACTCACCCAACTGGGTGGCTGGGGAGCCAAGTCAATCGGTTCACTAAGTGAAACCAGTTGGTTCACTCTCCAGTTCTAACAAAACTTCACCAATTCAATTTCCAATCAACCTAACACTTCAACCGGTCATCTCAACACTTGAACGAGTTGGTTGGGAGTTCAGTCAGTTGATGTGTTTCTTGAATTGAATACCTAAACACTTTAGTAATCAATCCAATCATCATTCATGATTAAACTTCTCTTCTAGATGAGTTCCTTTGTATGTGACCCTATAGGTCCCATATCACGTTGGCAGTGAATGTTCATAACTAGAAAATGACATCACAAGCAAAGAGCAGTGCCTAGTCTCACATCAGTACTACACAAGTGCATGAAAAGTTGGAGAACAACTTTAAACCACAATCTGTATAAGGTGTTATAGTGATTTCCTAATTCCTTTGCTCTCTGATATCCAAATGAACTCAAGACATGGAATTGTCATCCTCTCAACGTTCAATCCATGTTCCTTGAACTAGAGCAGTCTGTCTGAGATATATGTGACCTCAATATCATATATTGATTCACATGTGCATGCATATGCATTTATCAACCTTTCTTATTAAGTGTCTAGGATATTAAACTCTAGTAGGAAGGAGAAATACCATCTACATCACTCACAGTGAGTCCCCTATGTGTCACAATCACCCAATCATCACCTTTATAGCAATCCTTATTCATGGTTACATTTGTTGATGTCAAAGTGTACTGAACGATATGTAATGAGTGTAGTGACTTCAAGTCTATGAACCACAATCACCACCTTGACTATGAGAGATGACTATGACCACCGTGTATGGTTTCCATGTGTCTTTATCAAGGTGGGTCTGTCCGATACACTATTCTCTTATAAGTATCTGTGTGCTTGGTTTGACATCACATATCATGACTAGTGAGATTTTGTCATCAACCAACCCACACTCCAGTCTTGTGTGTTACTACAATCTATCTACCTTCCTTAGTAACAACCAACTAGGGACACAATAAGAATGTACATACTCTTAACATCTGCGTGATCTCATTGTTCAAGTCACGTACTTGAAGACATATGTCATTGAGTAATGTCATTCTCTAGACATTCATAATGTTTCCTCATTATCTAATAACCGAATGAAACATAATGAATTGGAGGCATGACTTTATATTATTATTAATCAAATCCTTTATGCCATCACAATCATCATATGATTGGCTCTATGGGCATACCATACCAATAGATCCCACTTGCACTTAGAGACAATCACCCACAAATCTCATTATAAGTGATCTAAAAATTTCCACCATCTTTCTACTATGCAAAGTGGTAATCCAATGGGTTAGCAACACTTTGCTATAGCCAGCATATCATATGTTCCTCATCTCTTCACTGTATGAATTCTCGTATGAGATAGAACTGCCGTAATATGGTATCTACTATTCCTTGCCTAAACAGTAGCTCCATTGTTGTCACAATATCTCTACTATGTCATGAATGGTTGGAGCATCTCTAAGTTCATCTATATGAACTTCCAGATCCATATAGTATCGTGTCATGTGTTCATAACACTAGGATGCTCAGATTCTATTATAGAATAGAATTAGTGGTCTATAGTTTAGAACTCTTCCAACTTGTAACCTTTTTCTTAAAATTAAGCATTTTATATTGCAATCTTACACTTGTCATTTAGGAAGCTTGCATCAGTGTAACCCTTTACACCCAAATATTCCTTGTTGCTATTGTTTAGAAACACATCCTTTAGAGCTTCTCAAGTACTAATGGATGTCTTTTATTGACATTCCATTGACCGTCATTGGAATATTATCTTATCTTATCATGTCCAATACATACAATATTATGGGATGAGTACATTATAGCATACATGATACACCCAATTTCCAGTGCATATGGTATCTTAATCATGTCTTTCCATTCTTCATAAGAATTGGAACATAGGGTTCATGAGTGACTAATTTACATTCTCCCTCATTGAATCCTTCATGCTGAACTCTTTCAAAACTTTGCTACTGTATATGCTCATTCTTAGATTATGAAACTTATAAGAACTATCTCTATTGATCTTAGTCCCTACCACATAGGATCTTTTACCTAATACTTCATTACTGAAGGTGTTTTCCATGCCAAGTCTTAATATTTAGAGTATTGAGATATTATTCCCATCAATATGTGGAACATTCATATATGCTCCCACTAAATCTTTTCTAAACATAGATTTCATCTTTTATCTAGATTCAAGTCAAATTATTTGACTATCTTGTAAAGTCAAAAGATCCCATCTCTAAGATGCTTTTTAAATCTCTCATATTGAACTTTGTCTCTTATAGACTTTATTTGCATAAATGAATTTATAAAACCTTTAGACCATGTCACATACACATTCTCTCAAATATTCCTGTAAGGAATCTAGTTTTAATCTTGATATGCCAAATCCCATAGTCTATGCTAGCTGGAACAACAAGCATGATGATTGGTGAAGGAATGTCTTCATGTTCAACAATTTGAACTGATTTGAAAATCTTTGCAACCAATATGTCCTTTTAGGTTATCCATGTAGGTCTTTTCACCAAGACCCTACTTGTACCATTTGTGCATTACCCCTTTATATGGTACTACCAAGGTCATACCTTGTTAGTTTACATGGACTTCATAATGGCTCTAAGCCACTTCTCATATTCTAGTTCTCAATAGCTTCTAGTTAACTTGAAGGCTTATCAACTTATGACCAACCCATCTGAGTTATCGGATTTACAATCTTTCAATCTCAGATGATGTGTTCTATTAGAAATATGAGATTCTTTGTCACATAAAGAAGTTGAGATTCCACAACAACTTGTGATTCTCATTTGTTCTCATTGTACCTCCTTGTTGACCTTGAGCCTTTTGAGTTCCCCATTGATTCTTTTGGAACTCAGTTATCCTAGCAACAAAACAATTTTGTTATCAGATTGGTATTAATAACAGTATTTAACAATTATGGTTTGTGGATAAACCTTTTCAAGAAACTACTTTCTTTTAAGTTTCAATCCCTACGACATACCAGGACATTCTCATATCATATCATATCATATCATATCATATATGATGTCTTTTAAACCATTTTATATGGTAGATTGTTTTAGTGCAAAGTATACATTCATGAGAGCATTCAAAGATTAGATTAATATGATAATCACATCATGACCCCTCAAGATGTAATTCCTTCTTTCTGCACATCATCATGTTCAGGTGGAGATGAATTGTGATACACTATCACGGTCTATCCAGAAAGTTCTCAAACCTTTTGATGTAAAGTATTTCAACATTTGATCACATCAAAGTTTCTTAATACTTTTATCAAAGTTATACTTCATTTATAACGTCCTTGAATGCTTATAGAGATTCATGTTTGTATTTCAATGAATACAAACTCTATATTTACTGGATTATGAGGGGATATAATGAAGTGAAAACAACTATCTTTAGCATTTATTCTATAAGAACATGTATAATTCCTAATAGAATGTTTATCCTCCCACTACATTTAGTGAAGGGTGTATTGTCATAATGCTCATAATTGAGACTTGCATGTCTCTTATTGGTTCAATAACCAAAATAGTCTAGATAATTATCAATATGAATTCTTGAAATTCTTGTCTCACATATGCACTTTAGATGATAGCGCTAAAGATTGTTTGAGTTATCAATTATAATCCCTTTTGGGATATATGTTATTAACACTCATATTTAGATCCTTTCATACAAAGATCATTAGATGTTTGGGCATTCCCATACAAGATCACATCTTTGAAATAGAAACACTAACAACTCTTTATTGATTTATCATCCTCATCATACAAGATGCATAAAGTAAATGTTTCAATTATTGGCATAATGAAATAGCAGTCCAACTAACTCTATTACATGCCCATTGGGCTAAGAAAAACTTTAAATGTAGACTAAGGCTACAACAACTCTTGCTCCGCATAGTCCATCCTTGTCCTTTCATAAAGGCTTTACTTCTTATCAGATCCTACACATCACGTATGTCAGATCTCTATCTTGTATCACATACCAAGATGAAGAAGTAATCAAATTTATCTTATAACATTTATACTTGAATTAGAGGCCTTTCCCCCTCCTTCTTTAGTTCCTCTAGAAAAAGAGGGAAAATTCTTTTTTGATGTCCTGACTGGTGATAGTGGTGACAAGTGCCTCTTTTCTTTACTCCTCCTTTTTCCTTGAGTCCTAAAGATTTAGGCTTCTGGCTAGCTTTAGAACTCTTTTTAGCTTTGCCTTTGCCTTTAGACCTTTCCTTTGTCTTGTTGATCATCATCACATACTTGGATTTTTATTTCTTCATTTGTGCCTTAGCTATTCTCAACATGCCCAATAACTCTTTCAACAGCTTGTCAAAGTCATTCATGTCATAGTTCATGAAAAACTAATGGTATGACTCTAGTAGGGATGGTAGAATCACATCAATGACCAACTCTTGACCTATGGGGAATCCCAGTCTATCTAGGTTCTCTACATACCCAATGGGATTGAGTACATTAGGACATACTAGATCTCCTTCTGCCATGTTACATTTAAATAGTGCCTTGGAGATATCATATCTCTATTGTCTTTCGTGATCTTGGAAAATATTCTTAAGACATGTGACCATCTCAATAACATCCATGTTCTCATGCTGCCTTTGCAACTCATAGTTCATGGAGATTAGCATCAGACACTTGACATCCATGACATCATCACTATGCTTCGGACCGGCCTAAATCGCGTGTCCTAAAATTGGAGGCAGATTTGAAGTAGTCGGACTTTTACATTTATAACCCGAAACCTTCTAGGCCCCCACAACTTTGTTTACGGGGTCGAAGTAGATATACGAGGTCGAACACAGGGACAAGGGTGGTAGTGTTGGGAATGCTGAATCGACACATTACACTCCGGTAAGGGTAAGGAGATGGTAAAGTTCCTCAAGGGAATATCATGTTAAGATCGATAAAACAAAAGATACTATCTCCAAATGGAGCTACAAGGAAAAATTAGATTTTAAGCATTTATCAGTTTTTAGGGTTTTCGCGCAACGGAAATAGAGAGGATAAAACTACTACTTTAGCAAGGAACGAAGGATAAAGCTTCGGTAAAACAAGCGGCAGCAGAAACTTCCTGTACCCCTCCTCTCGAAGCGGGTACCTCTAACTAAGTATCAACACCTCTCTCAAGGCTGTTGACCTTTGGTTAGAGTGGAAATGTCACTAAAGTAGCTCCGATCCTGGGCACTCTCGTACTCCAGTATCAGACCAAACACTAGAGCCACAACACCTCTCTTGAGGCTGTTGCAATGGGAAAACATGATTCGGTAGCTAATCGAAACGCAATCCAAGCGTACAAGCTAGAGTTCAGATGTTAAACGTAGAAATCATCCAACAAAGGTACCAAACATAAAGCATCATGTGATTAAATCTCTTTTAATTCCATTAACATATAAGGGTCTGATTACATTGCATGAATAAAGAAGTAAATGACTGAAATAACTAAGATAAACGTTGCCTCCTTGATTTAGAAGGTTGACCGACAACAACCGACTCTCCAAGCCGATACCGGGCAGGAGCCTCACCCGATACGCCCGTGTCGGGTGGCACGCTCTTGACGAGTAGACGTATCGTGCGGGGCGCCCTGGCCCGATACGATCATGTCAGGCGGCACCCTCTCGGGTGACACGCCGTAACAAGAGATACGTATCAGGGTTCGGTATCGTGTTGGGCTTAGAGTGTCACTTTAAGTATCGGTCACTTGTATCAGGTATCCTTGTTGGCCGATATCGGCCTACAGTGGTGCCCGGGACGGCCCTAAGTGAACCATTCCCTCCCTCTCGGGATGGGGAAGTGCTCACCTAGAATCACCCAGCACAACCTCTGAGGCACGATACGATAGCTCCAAACTCTTTACTCTGGTAGATCTCACAAGGTTCCGACCCGTCCCATTGGAGTCCTGTAGCTGCTATTTATAGGCAGCGGTTGGAGGAATTTATGGTGCTCCGGATGCCACGTGTTCTTCATCAACTCCTTTATTGCGGCCTTCAGGGGCGCCCGATACGCGTCTCGGGTGGCATAGAGATGTCAGGCTATCGGTCATCATGACGAGTGGTGCCTGTCGGTGGGTGGCCTATATCGCGCGACACGCTACAGCGGTCGTGGCGAGTCCGGCTCCCTGTCGGGTAGAAGGCATGTCGCTCATCCGCTCCCTCTTGCGCGGTGCCCTTGTGTCGCGCGGCAGGGTATCGGGCTGCCCTATCGGGCAGTGACTATATCGGCCGACAGGTTGGTGAGGAGGCTAGTGCAGGTGGAACGTGTTCTTGGGCTGGGACGGGCCTTTTTGCCGATAAATGTGTTAAAAACTGAGGAAAACTCTGCAAAATATGATAAAATTGAGTTTAGAGCATAGCGAAGACACTTTATTCAAAAACACTATAAAAGGAGAGGAAAATAGTTTAAAAGGGCAGTTTTGATAACAAAATAAGGGCCAAAAACATCACAAAATTTGGTGTTATCAACTCCCCCAAACTTAGCATTTTGATTGTCCTCAATCAATCTTTATACTTTGTTTTGTGATGCTTCTTCTTAACCGGTACAAATTTTAGACCATGGGCTTAGACGAGTACTGAAATGTCTTTAAAGAGAACACTGCCCGGCCATGAACAACAGACTTTGCCTTTCCTGCCTTATTTAAGCAAAAATTGTTCTCCACAGCTTCGGAGAGACTTGGGTGCATGATTTCGAAGTTAGCTTTCACACCAAATAGCTTTTTGGGGAGCAGAAAGTTGTGTATTGGGTAGGCTAAGGCTTTTTGGGTTTTTCTTCTTGTTTCCCATCGGTCCATCCAGGTACGGGTCCGTTAGCGGGCGAGTGGTCCCTGCAGTCCAAGCCAGTTGGCTTTAGAGCAGTGATTTCACATCCTACGTATCACTGCCCCGGATCTACCATGCCTAAAGACGGGTACTTTTGGGAAACAAGTGTGTATAGATATATATATTTTTCTTTTCTTTTTGGCACAAATCTCATGCATTTATTCACTCTCATAAGGTTATTCTCTCTTTTTGGTATTTTGTTGGGTAAGGGAAAACAAGAGAAATTTTTGTTGTTTGGGCAGCTTTTTCCTTCTTCATACACGTCTCTTAGCTGTTGCGAGATTATTTTTCAAACTTTTTGGCGTGGAAAGTCATGGTCTTTTGTTGTTTGAGGCAGCATTATCATAAAGATATAACAAAACTTGCATCTCCTTAGGCACATAGAAAACAACTGGCAAGAAAACGTATCAAGCTTTTACTATATATTGTCTTTGTACAAGAGTATGGAGACAAAATAAGCAAAATTTTAAGCAAAATTTTTGTATTAGGCATGCATATGTATATGTACACATGATATAGAAAGAAGAACAAAAGAACAAAAAGGGTGGAGCAGGAAGAAAATTTTTGAATTTTTGTACCTCCCGCACTAGTACATGGTACCCCCCAAACTTACTCCACACTCTGTCCCAGAGTTGTGAAGTAGATAAGGTAGGGTAATGCTTAACCCAGTGAGGGTTAGCGGGTGAGTGCGCCTGTGCTAGATAGAAGCTCCCACACATATTCTCTTTGTTTGCTGTGGTAGTTGATGTGGTGGAGTTGGTCATGCGTCTCTTTATTTGATATCCATTCGAGGATGAAGATGTTGCAGTCGGTTGTACCAGAAGGCAAATTGAGGGATCAGAATTGCAAGATTCAATGAGATCATTCATGCACTTTTGCTGAGGGAGAACGTTCCAAGACTATTAGGCATTCCTTTAAACCAGATACTTTCATTGTGAACATGAACAAAAGGACTGATCATCAATCTCAGTTTCTTTAAACTTTCATCATCTATTGAACCAGTCAGAGGATCCTCCTTATCTCTTCCAATACTTTTTCTTGATTTGGTAGCCCCCAGGAAAGGTCCATTTCCTTATCATAGTATGTCTTCTGCGGTGGTTTAGGACCATCTCCAAAAGAGAAAATCAGTGGAAGTCTTTCTCCAGAGTCTTGTGTTTGCTCTGGCTGCATCCTCTGGGAAAGCAAATGGACTCTTTACTTGAGAGCTTTGCACTTGTTCTGGTTGCATCCTCTGGGAAAGAAAATGGACTTGTTACTTCTTCTGTCCTTGCTCTCTTTTCGGCGGTTGATGGCCCAGCTACCTCGGGATTCTGGCGTTTCTGTCCGACTGTTGTTGCTTCAGCTGCGGCTGCAGTGTCAATTCTTCTGCCGTGTTTATCAACTTGACCGGAGGTTTGCTTTGTACGGGCCATACCTGTTATCAAGTTCATTGATCATTTAGATGTTAGGTATCATCTCGTTGCAAAGTCTCAATATCGTCCATCAAAACAAAAACCTAGGTGATACAAAACTGGCCGATAAGGAGGTAAAGCTGCGCATCACACCCGTGTCGGGCGACACAGTCACATGAAACAAACTACCCGACAAGGATTTCCCCGAGAGAGAGAGAAACGTATCGCCCAATAACATGAACAAGCGATGCGGCACATGAATGGGCGACATAGTTATCGCCCGATATGGCGTATCATGCAAACGCGTATGAAAAACATATCACGCGACACACGTGTCGGGCGACTTAAGGAAAAACAACGAAAGTCGTCCACCCGGTACGATGCTCGCGATAAGAAGCTTGTGTCGGGCAAGGCAGGACGATATGGTGTGTCGGCTGATATGGCTGTCGGGCTATACCTTTGCTATTTTCTTAAGCTTTCCGTGCGACACAAGAGCAGAAAGGGGCTGCGCGACACGAGAGCAAACGAAGGAAATCACAGCACGATACGGGTAGGTGAAAACAGTAAATGCAGTTGCCCGACACGATAAACTCTCCATACTATATATAGCGATCTCGACCGGGGGTAAAACGGGTAATTCTGGGACATATGCCGGCCGTTGGGATAGGTCATTCCCGAGACGAGCAATCCATCCATCGACACAAGGATAATTACTCCTCTTGCATGATACAGGTGCGCGCCGCCCAGGAATGTCATCCGTCACGGCCTTTGCAATGCCCGAAATACCATCTCCTGATCTGAGTGCATTCCGCGCGCCGGTTGAGCTGCTGCCCGATACAAAGACTTCAGAACAAAATCAAGATGAAAAATGTAAAAACAAAGCGGGAAAAGCAGTCAATGAGTAAAACATCATTGGCCCAAGGTTAAATTCCTGGCCTCAGATAGTATTACCCATCCCGGTCCATGAAACTGAGCGGTGGCCCATAAAACAGAAGAGTCAGCGCACGTGGCACATGCGCTGACTCGGGCCTTATTACAGTCCAAATGTCCATAATGTTTGTTTTGCAGAAAAGTAAATAACATCCTATTCTAGGAAAATAAAAGGCTCAGGCTGCCTCCCGAGGAGTGCTGGAGTTTGTGTCACCAGCTCGACCGCTTCAGGTTCTTCTCTTTTAGCTCCCTGCAGCATCCATACTCACAACTCGATCTCTACCTTTTGTGATCACAGCCCTGCCTTTTTAGCGGTTTCAGTGTTAGAGGGTATTTAGCCTGAGGGATTCTTTATTAATTCGGCCATCTGAGCTAATTGCTGATCAATCTGGCGTTGATGCGTCTACATATCCGCCATTTGGACCTGCAATGAGTTCAGAACACCTGAATTTGAAAGCGCACTCTACGCCAACTGGTTGTTAATTGTGTCCTGTCTTTTTACAAAATCAAACAATTGTCTGACCACGTCTGATTGGTTTGGAACCTTGTCCTTTCCCTGCTCTTTGGCTTGACCTTGGTATTTAACTTGTCCTTGGAAATTTCCTTTGTTTGACTGGAAGGAGGTGTTTTTGACGAATTGACTCTGCCCTCCCCTTTTCTCGAAGGCTTGAGGCGGCTTGGAGGAAGTATGCAGCTGATGTGAGTTTTCAGCTGCATCTTTGTTGCCATAATTGAAACCGGGATGGTCCACCCTTTTGAAGTTAACAAAAGAGACATTCTCAGTCTCCTCAGCCTCAGAATCAGTATCGCTTAATGCATTGGGTCGGGTGTAGATGCAGTTATGTACCCCGTGTCCTCCCTCTCCACAGGTAAGACACTTCATAACCTTCTTGAATTGCTTCTTTCCCTTCCCACTGGACTCTTTCAGCTACTTCACATCAGTTGCAATCCTCTGGATCTGAGAAGTGATGGTCTGCAGGGCCTTGGATTCAAAAGAAGTTTCTTCACCAGCCTTCTTAGCTTGTCCCCTGTCGGATCTATCATAGTTAGTGCCGGCATGTAGCTCGGCCATGTTTTTGATGATCTTCTCGGACTTGCTTGGCTTCTTTCCCAAAAAGTCACTTCCTGCTGCCCCATTCAGTGAAACCCTTTCCTCGGGGGTTAAACCGTTATAGAAGGTGGTGATCAAGAAACCTTTCTTGTAATTGTGATGAGGGCAGTCCCTCTGATATTCCTGATATCTTTCCCAGGCGTCGTGGAGGTTCTCGTTTGGTTTTTGCATGAAGGAAGTTATCATTTGTATGTTCCGCACGGTCTTCTCAGTTGGATAGAACTTGTTCACGAAGGCGTCCGCCAATGCTCCCCATCCATTCAGAGCTTGGTGGGGTAGCCCCAGATACCATGACAGAGGCTTATCTTCTAAAGAAAAGATGAAGCCCTTGCAATAGATCACCTCTTGGGAAACTCCCCGCATCTTGATGGTGTCGCATATGTTTTTTAAAGCATCCAAGTGGTGATAGGGATTGTCATTCTTAGAACTCCCTCTAAAGCTTTTATTCTGAATCATGGAGATGACAGATGACTTGAGCTCGAAGTTGGTGGCGTTGAATCGCGGAATGACGACAAGGCATCTGGAATTGTTAGCTTTTATGGAAGCTAACTCTCTTAGAGTCTTTTCTTCTTCATCTGAATCATCACTGTCGCTGCCTTCCTGGCGCTATTCCTGATTATTTTGGTTCCTCCTGTGCCTTTGGTGATGACGGCGTCTATCCTGGTGATGATCTTCCCCGAACTGCTCCATTTCTGGATCTTCAAGCTGATCATTGCTATTGTAGCGGTCGTTATCTTCCGGTGGGGGAAAGTGAGGTCTAGCCCTCCTTTGGCGTTCACCATCAGAAAGAGGTTGTTCAACGCGAGGTGGCATGCTTGATGATGTTGATGCTCAGGTGGGAAGAACGCCTTTCTCTGAGTACCTACATAGCATGTAAAATTCAAGTTAGAAATCTGTTATTGATAATAAGAATCACTCATTTCAGGTAAAGAATAATAAATAATAACAAAAAGGAAAAAGACAGTGCTGTCAAGCTTATTTCTAAGCTTGAGGAACTCGAGTGTAGTTAGTGGATTCAGGTTCGTCAACAGTACCATTTTGCCTTGTCCCCAACAACAGCGCCAAAAAGTTGACCGGCCTAAATCGCGTGTCCTAAAATTGGAGGCAGATTTGAAGTAGTCGGACTTTTACATTTATAACCCGAAACCTTCTAGGCCCCCGCAACTTTGTTTACGGGGTCGGAGTAGATATACGGGGTCGAACACAGGGACAAGGGTGGTAGTGTTGGGAACGCTGAATCGACACATTACACTCCGGTAAGGGTAAGAAGATGGTAAAGTTCCTCAAGGGAACAATAGGTTAAGATCGATAAAACAAAAGATACTATCTCCAAATGGAGCTACAAGGAAAAATTAGGTTTTAAGCATTTATCAATTTTTAGGGTTTTCACGCAACGGAAACAGAGAGGATAAAACTACTACTTTAGCAAGGAACGAAGGAGAAAGCTTCAGTAAAACAAGTGGCAATAGAAACATCCTGTACCCCTCCTCTCGAAGCTGGTACCTCTAACTAAGTATCAACACCTCTCTCAAGGCTGTTGACCTTTGGTTAGAGTGGAAAGGTCACTAAAGCAACTCCGATCCTGGGCACTCTCGTACTCTAGTATCAGACCAAACACTAGAGCCACAACACCTCTCTCGAGGCTGTTGCAACGGGAAAACACGATTCGGTAGCTAATCGAAACGCAATCTAAGCGTACAAGCTAGAGTTCAGATGTTAAACGTAGCAATTATCCAACAAAGGTACCAAACATAAAGCAGCAGGTGATTAAATCTCTTCTAATTCCATTAACATATAAGGGTCTGATTACATTACATGAATAAAGAAGTAAATGACTGAAATAACTAAGATAAATGTCGCCTCCTTGATTTAGAAGGTCGACCGACAACAACCGACTCTCCAACCCGATACCGGGCAGGAGCCTCGCCCGATATGCCCGTGTCGGGCGGCACACCCTCTCAGGCGGCACACTCTTGATGAGTAGACGTATCACGCGGGGCTCCCTAGCCCGATACGATCATGTCAGGCGGCACCCTCTCGGGCGACACGCCGTGACAGGCGATACATATCAGGGTTCAGTATCATGTCGGGGTTAGAGTGTCGCTTTAAGTATCAGTCACTTGTATCGAGTATCCTTGTTGGCCGATATCGACCTGCAGTGGTGCCCGGGACGGCCCTAAGTGAACCATTCCCTCCCTCTCGGGATGGGGAAGTGCTCACCTAGAATCGCCTGACACAACCTTTGAGGCACAATACGATATCTCCAAACTCTTTACTCTGGTAGATCTCACAGGGTTCCGACCCGTCCCATCGGAGTCCTGTAGCTGCTATTTATAGGCAGCGGTTGGAGGAATTTATGGTGCTCCGGACGCCACATGTTCTTCATCAGCTCCTTTATTGCGGCCTTCAGGGGTGCCCGATATGCATCTCGGGCGGCACAGAGATGTCAGGCTATCGTTCATCGCAATGAGTGGTGCCTGCCGGTGGGTGGCCTGTATCGCGCGACACGCTACAACGGTCGTGGTGAGTTTGGCTCCCTGTCGGGTAGAAGGCGTGTCGCTCATCCTCTCCCTCTTGCGTGGTGCCCTTGTGTCGCGCGGAAGGGTATCGGGCTGCCCTATCGGGAAGTGACTGTATCGACCGATAGGTTGGTGAGGAGGCTGGTGCAGGTGGAACGTGTTCGTGGGCCGGGCCGGGCCTTTTTGTCGATAAATGTGTTAAAAACCGAGGAAAACTCTGCAAAATATGATAAAATTGAGTTTAGAGCATAGCGAAGCCAGTTTATTCAAAAACACTATAAAAAGGAGAGGAAAACAGTTTAAAAGGGCAGTTTTGATAACAAAATAAGGGCAAAAAACATCACAAAATTTGGTGTTATCAACTTCTTATAAGAATCCTTGTCAACCTTAGGTGCAATGGGAAGGGGTTCATTTGGCTTTGGTGTCTCTAGGACATAGAGCTTGCGCTCCTGTGTGAGAATGACTCTCAACATCTTGAACTAGTTGTGGATGTTATTGTCAATTAACTTGCCCTTCTCAAGGACAGATCATAGAGAAAAGTGGTTGTTGTTTGTTGCCATTTGATTCTACAAAAGAATTTGCAATTTTGTCAAAAACTCATTTTGATTTGATTTGATTTGATTTGATTTAAATTAACGATGTTAATTAGGCCTTTAATTAGCTAACCCTCTCATTATTTTGATCAAATTGACAACCCTCAATTATCAATTCGGAAGATTCTAGAGAACAATGTCCTAATTAGCCAAGTCCAAAATGATTCAATTATTACATGACCAATTCCACTATCCATAATTAATCATTAAGGTAGGCAACATTTCCCAATTACATCTAATGCAATTCTTAGATAGATAATATGAACAACTGTTTTCCATAACTATCTATATGCTTCTGATGCTTAATCTCATTAAGACCACATAGTTAAGCCAGACCCAAAAATTAACACAATAATAATGCACATTGCTTGACAGATCCACATCATTACCATCACACTTTCATGAGATAGACAACACACCACCCTTGGGGTGCCCACACTTAGTCGATCAAGCTTTTCATGTGTGCCGCTAATCGAAAGCATCTTATTATTAATATGTTTGATTGAGGGATTATATATATATCCAATCATCACATACTAGTACATATCATATACATGCTAATCCCACAATGTAAGCATGCAATATAAAACACAATGCGATGTTGTGGTCATATCTACTGTAACTCCTTAGAACCACAATGAATTACTACCACCTAGGTCCACATCATATCACATGCATGAACTTGTTGTTGGTATGGATCTGTGCTTGCCAATATGGGTTAATCGGTATAACCCTTGAACTGGTCATCTTGCCTCTTGGCCGGTCAGTTGGTCGCCTAAAATGATCAGTTGGCCTCCTATCTAACTGATGTCTAGACACCTCTAAACGGTCGGTTGGATCTACCAGCCGATTGATTTGCTCCTCCTGCGGTCTGCCCTCTTCGGTCCTCCATCCGGTCGACTCACCATGTGAAATGGTTGGCCCACCTGATACTGATTGTCATCTTAATCATTGCAAGGAAGAAAACTATCCTATTGCTATTAAACTTATTACACAGTAATGTGAAACCTCGAGTTACATTCAAGAAGAGCAAATGTAGGAAATAATTAATTTTTACATTAGGAAGAAGAAGGTGATGTTCGATGTGCAAATTGAGATAAAACATGATCAAAACCAAACCATCCAACCACACATAGATATTGGGTTATGGGCATGCTACACATCCACCATCAAAAATCTCTTTTAGGGTGACACATGAAAATTGCATATATATATATTAGTTTGGGATTATATGTGGTCTTTGATCGAATATGCATATTAGTCCTTTTAAATATTCACATTGCATGCAATAAATAAAAGCGATAAACCAAAAATTTTATCATATCAATTATCCAAAAACATACTAATACGTGACTTTGATACCACTGGTTGGAAATACCAACACAAATATGGCAGCAACAACAAAATTTTTATTGCCGTATTCTCAAGAACAACAGGATTGTGTCAAGTACTATGTAATGAGAAAGATGATTTTAACAAGTTCATACCTGGTCCTGGAGTAAGTCCAACAACTATAACTCATTGTAGTAGTCGTGCACTCCTTGTTGCATTGAGATTTGTCTATAGCAACTCCTAGTTGTACTTGGATGACATTTATGCAACTCCTGGTCTTCACCACACACAATAGACTTTAACAACATCTACACCAGCTCTAGTATAGACTATAGGCTATCATTGTCCTCCTAGCGGTAGATAACAACTGTAACATACTAGATCTCAGAACCTACCCTGGAAGTTGACATTTTGAACTTAGCCAAACAAGGTTGAAGGTTAGACCTAAATAGATGTTTAGTATAACCCCAATGAGCTAATGCATGTATAGATCACCTTAATGTAAGCTAATGTTCAAACATTAATCTTAGGTTTATAATGGATACATAAAATATGCCACATAACTCATTTTGGTAGTAATATGAAGATAAGAAACTTAATTGGATGAATAATTTAGATAATGGGCTGCTAATGGGTCATATGACATATCTCATAAAAAGAATTCTCAAAAGTGGAAACAAACTTCAAATTCAAAATCTACATAAGAAAATTAGCCTACATGTCAAATTTCAACTAATTTGGACCACCTTGAAATATTAGGATAAGTTTAGGAGAGAGAAAATGAGTAAAAGGCATAAGAAATAAATAATGTGATTATATAACTTCAAAATATGGAAATAATGGCTAACTCATATTCAACACATCAAATATAACTCGTGGATGAAGTTTAGTCCAATTTGGATGTTGTTTGTGCAAGTTATGCAATGTTAGGTACATTCTGGACTTTTATGCAATTTACCCAATTGGGAGGTTTTCTTTGCAAATAGTCACATGCATTATAATCCTTATATATTCCCTTAACATTCTAGAGTTTATGAACCACGGGACACCTAGTTGCACCTTGGTTTGAAGGTGTTTCTTTCCAAGGGCATTTTAGGGACTACTCTCTTTATAAATGAGCTTATCTTTAGAAGCTATCAACCAATGGGGCTATTTCTTTGATTGGAGGTCAGTTGGGATGGCCTATAAGTGTCCATAAACCTACATTTAATATTCAAGAAGTCTCAATGAGCTGTCCTCT
Organism: Alisma plantago-aquatica; assembly: GCA_963693085.1. Classification (NCBI taxonomy): domain Eukaryota; kingdom Viridiplantae; phylum Streptophyta; class Magnoliopsida; order Alismatales; family Alismataceae; genus Alisma; species Alisma plantago-aquatica. The sequence continues at coordinate 127,804,664 of OY856415.1, forward strand.
TGCATGGCCATGAAATCCCTAGGCTAGGGAGACATGGAAAGCTCCATGGACACCTCATGCTTGACTTCTTCCTTATCCATAAACGTTTGCATGTCCATAGGTACCCTTAACACTGGATACATGGGAAGTAACTTGAAAACTCATGCTTTACTTCTTCCTTATCCATAAAGGCTTGCATGTCCATGGACACCCTTATACATGACAGATGGAAAGTCTCATAGACACCTCATACTTGACCTCTTTCTTTATATAGCGATATGTACCACTTCCCAACTCCCAATTTGAAATCTCTTGATCTCCTTTATTTCCTATATCTTAGAGCATAATTAATACTCTATTTTTCCATGAAGGTGCTATCCCAAGGTAAAAGGAGGTGCCTACCTTGGTGAAGAAGGCTCCCGGGGTTCCATATTTCTCTATTTAGGATGTGTTAAGCTCCTCCTTGGTGATTTTGACCAAAACTAGTAAGTTTTCTCCTCTCCTTCCCTATTTTCATGTGTTTAGTCTTACTTCCACCTTCCTCCAGGTTGGAAGAATGACCTTCCATGGTGAAACCCCACCTAGAACCCATAAACACCTCATCTCCATGTTCTTTTGTTAGGGGTTTTCACCTCTAAAGTGGAGAAGGTGCTTCTTGCTCGAGATAGGAGCTTTTTTGGATAAACCAACATTTCTAAGCTTGGTAACCTTATTTATGGACCTGTCTACCTTCCTCAGAGGTTCTTTGGAGGCCTAGGCTTGGATCTTGGACTGACTTGGACTGTTTAGACTCTGAAGTTGAGGTATGATGTATCCCCTATTCTTCTATGTTGAGCAATTCACCTATGCTTATTCATTCTCTTTGTCCTATGGACATTAGCCTATACACAATGTATTTTCTTTTGAAAATCATGGTTCATGTGAAATACCTTATTTGATATTGATCATGTGACCATGGATATTCTTTTGAACTCTTATCTTATGCTTTGTTCATGATGGAACTATAAAAGATGACATGTGATGTCTTTTGCCCACTTATGAGGTGGATGTATATGTTGGTCACTTATGTGGTGACTAATTTATACATTCTTACTATAATTTCTACTTGCCTCTACATTTACCATGCTATGTGATTCAGTAGCACTAGAGTAGTGTAATTGTATTGGTTTTAATGGAAGATGTGTTATTTCCTGCTGAGCATATGGGATATTTCCTTCTCTTTTGGGATGGAAAGGAACCTCATACCTAGGGCACGATGTGTGATTCTTGGCCCAAATTTTATATATTTGGGAGTTTGACAGTATTCCTTTCTCAATTAGGTTTCAGATTTATAAGACTTGGCTTCCTTTGTGTTTATATCATTCTAGGACTATGTTTATCTCACATGCATGCATGTTGATGATATGGGTTGTGTGCCTAATTCTTTACATGTGTTTGTGTGGCACAATCTTTATATTTTATTATTGGCAAGTATTCTTCTGTTATCATATGATTTCAATTCCTTTTCGCTTGATGCCCATTTGGGTGGTCCTTATCCTTTCTATGGGAAGCCTTTTATATTTGATGTCCTTTATTCCATATATTGCTCAATTTTTATTTAGTATGTACATACTGGCCTTTTCAAATGTCATCTATTTTCTCTTCTTGTTGGGGTATGCTTCCAACCCTAGGTCAAGGACTTGGATGATAAGGCATGAAGTTTTAGACTAGCTTAAGGAGTTAAAGTTTGGAGACAAAGTTGTTATGGTTTATATTTCCCTCTACTTGGATCCTTATGTTGTATCATACATGTAAACCCTTAAGGGATATTATGATGTACTTTTGTAATCTTTTGTGAAAATTGCCATTATTTTTATTCTGTTTCTATACTTTGGTTGTTTTGAATACCATTTATTGAAGTTTGAAAATTTTGCACCTATTCTAGAACACCTTTGAGTGTGTTTGGAATGGATATTTTATTCTTCAAATCTTTAATATGGGGGTGATCCCGCCACCTTACAACATGGTATCAGAGCCCATGGTAGTTGGAATTTGACTATTTCAATTTGTCTCCCAAGTTAGAATCCTTACCTTACCTTTAAGTGACATGGTTGCCCTAGAGTTTATCAATAGAGGATGAAGGGTTGATTTAAGATCATATAGTTTCACATTAGAATAATGATGAATAGATCCTTAAAATACTTACAAGTAAAAGATGAATAAGTAACCATAGTAACTTGAGGTGTTTAGCTTGGCCTTTAGGCTGCCACTAGGACATGAAGTTGAAAGCAAAGGTGTCTAGAAAGGATCAGGGTTCGGGTGTTGGCAAGATTTTCCTCCGCACCACTAGCTTGGTTTACGAGGACTCCTGAATCCATATGATACTGGCCTGGCCTGAGATGATATGAATTGTCTGAAATAGCATGCTTTTAGGAAATAGTAGCCTTAGAAATCTATATGATTTATCTTTAGGGACCCAAATATGTTGAACTAGTCTCCCAAGTGTAAAGACGTGTTTGAGGATGGATAAGAGCAAGTTAACCCATAGTTCATAGTCAGTCTTTACAAGTTATGTTTCTTTTTTTGCATGATGCTTATGTAGTTGGATGTAAGGAAGTATAGTTGAACCATTTGTACCTAAAGAATAATTTTGATTTAATAAGATGAATCCTTTAAGGGGTGGTGAATACATTTTTTTTCTTATATGTGGATGTTTTGATTTTGAGGACAAAATCCCTTTAAGGGGTGGTGTGCTGTAACATACTAGATCCCGGACCCTACCCTGGAAGTTGACATTTTGGACTTAGCCAAACAAGGTTGAAGGTTAGACCTAAATAGATGTTTAGTATAACCCCAATGAGCTAATGCATGCATATATCACCTTAATGTAACCTATTGTTCTAATATTAATCTTAGGTTTATAATGGATAATAAAATATGCCACATAACTCATTTTGGTGGTAATATGAAGATAAGAAACTTAATTGGATGAATAATTTAGATAATGGGATATTAATGGGCCATATGACATATCTCATAAAAAGAAGTCTCAATGGTGGAAACAAATATCAATTTCGAAATCTACATATCAAAATTAGCCTACATGTTAAAATTCATTTAATTTGGACCACCTTGAAATATTATGATTAGTTTAGGAGAGAGAAAATGAGTAAAAGGCATAATAAATAAACAATGTGATTATATAACTTCAAAATATGGAAATAATGTCAAATTATTACAACACATTAAAGATAACTTGTGGATGAAGTTTGGTCCAATTTGGATGTTGTTTGTGCAAGTTATGCAATTTTAGGTACATTCTAGACTTTTCTGCAATTTACCCAATTGGGAGGTTTTCTTTGCAAATTGTCACATGCATTATAATCCTTATATATTCGATTACCATTCTCAAAATTTTGAACCATGGGGAACCTAGTTGCACCTTCGTTTGAAGGTGTTTCTTTTTAAGGGCATTTTTGGGATTACTCTCTTTATAAATGAGCTTATCTTTAGAAGCTATCAACCAATGGGGTTATTTCTTTGATTGGAGGTTCGACTGGGATGGCCTATAAGTGCCAATAAATCGACATTTGAAATTCAAGAAGCCTCTATGAGCTGTCCTCTTGCATGTCTATGAAATCCCTAGGCTAAGGAAACATGGAAAGCTCCATGGACACCTCATGCTTGACTTCTTCCTTATCCATAAAGGTTTGCATGTCCATAGGCACCCTTAGCATTGGACACATGGAAAGTAACTTGACACCTCATGCTTGACTTCTTCCTTATCCATAAAGGCTTGCATGTCCATGGACACCCTTATACATGACAGATGGAAAGTCTCATAGACACCTCATACTTGACCTCTTTCTTTATATAGCCATATCTACCCCTTCCCAATCCCAATCCAAAAACTCTTGCTTTCCTTTAATTCCTATAGCTTAGATGATAATTCCTACTCTGTTTTTCCATGAAGGTGCTATCCCAAGGTAAAAGGAGGTGCCTACCTTGGTGAAGAAGTCTCCTAGGGTTCCATATTTCTCTATTTAGGATTTTTCAAGCTCCTCCTTGGTGATTTTGACCAAAGCTAGTAAGTTTTCTCTTCTCCTTCCCTATTTTCATGTTGTTAGTCTTCCTTCCACATTCCTATAGGTTGGAACCATGGCCTTCCATGGTAAAACCCCACCTATAACCCATAAACACCTCATCTCCATGTTCTTTTGTTAGGGGTTTTCACCTCTAAAGTGGAGAAGGCGCTTCTTGCTTGAGATAGGAGCTTTGTTGGAGACACCAACCTCTCTTAGCTTGGGAACCTTACTTATTGGACCTGTCCACCTTCCCTAGAGGTTCGTTGGAGGCCTAGGCCTGGATCTAGGACTGACTTGGACTGTTTAGACTCTGAAGTTGAGGTATGATGTATCCCCTATTCTTCTATGTTGAGCAATTCACCTATGCTTATTCATTCTCTTTGTCCTATGGACACTAGCCTATACATAATGTCTTTTGTTTTGAAAATCATGGTTCGTGTGAACTATCTTATTTGATATTGATCATGTGGTTATGGATATTTTTTTGAACTCTTATCTTGTGCTTTGTTCATGATGGAACTCTAAAAGATGACATGTGATGTCTTTTGCCCACCTCTTATGGAAGATGTGTTATTTCCTACCGAGAATATGTGATATTTCCTTCTCTTTTGGGATGGAAAGGAGCCTCATACCCAGAGCAAGATGTGTGATTCTTGGCCCATGTTTTATATATTTGGGAGACTGGCTGTATTCCTTTCTCTACCATGTTTCAAGTTTATGAGACTTGGCCACCTTTGTGTTTATATTTTTCTAGGGCTATGTTTATCTCATATGCATGCATGTTGATGATATGGGGTGTGTGCCCTAATTCTTTACATGTGCTTGTGTTGCACAATCTTTATGTTTTATTAATGGAAAGTATTCTTCTATTATCATATGATTTCAATTCCTTTTTTCTTGATACCCATTTAGGTGGTCCTTATCCTTTCTATGTGAAGCCTTTAATATTTGATGTCCTTTATTCCATATAATTCTCAATTTACTATTTAGTATGCACATAACAACCATTGCTGATGTCATCTATTTTCTCTTCTCGCTGGGGTATGCTTCCAACCCTAGGTGAAGGACTTGGATGATAAGGCATGAAGTTGTGGACTATATTAAGGAGTTAAAGCTTGGAGACAATGTTGTTATGGTTTATATTTCCCTATACTTAGATCCTTATGTTGTATCATACATGTAAACCCTTATGGGATATTATGATGTACGTTTGTAATCTTTTATGAAAATTGAATATAGTCATTATTTTTATTCAACTGCTATACTTTGGTTGTTTTGAATACCATTTATTGAAGTTTGAAAGTTTTGTACCTATTCTAGCATATCTTTGAGTGTGTTTGGAATGGATGTTTTATTCTTCAAATCTTTAGTAAGGGGGTGATCCCACCTTCTTACAACATGGTATCAGAATCCATGGTAGTCAGAATCTGACTATTTTAATTTTTTCTCCCTAGTTGGAATCCTTGCCTTACCTTTAAGTGACATGATTTCCCTAGAGTTGATCAATAAATAATGAAGGGTTGATTTAGGATCATATAGTTTCACATTAGAATAATGATGATTTGATCCTTAAAATACTTACAAATAAAAGATTCATAAGTAGCCATAGCAACTTGAGGTTGTTTAGCTTGGCCTTTAGGCAGCTACTAGGACATGATGTTGAAAGCAAAGGTGTCTAGAAAGGATCAGGGTTCGGGGGCTGGAAAGATTTTCTTCCGCACCACTATCTTGGTTTACGAGGACTCCTAAATCCATATGATACCAGCCTGGCCTGACTTGATATGAATGGTTTGAAATAGCATGCTTTTAGGTAATAGTAGCCCTAGACATCTATATGATTTATCTTTAGGGACCCTAATATGTTGAATTAGTCTCCCAGGTGTGAAAACTTATTTGAGGATGGACAAGAGCTAGTTAACCCATAGTTTATAGTTAGTATTTTCAAGTTATCTTTCCTTTTTTTGCATGATGCTTATGTAGTTGGATGTAAGGAAGTGTAGTTGAACCATTTGTACCTAAAGAATAGTTTTGACTTAATAAGATGGATCCTTTAAGAGGAGGTGAATAAGTTGTTTTATTATATGTGGATGTTTTGATTTTGAGGACGAAATCCCTTTCAGGGGTGTGTGCTGTAACATACTAGATCTTGAACCCTACCCTGGAAGTTGAGATTTTGGACTTAGCCAAACAAGGTTGAAGGTTAGACCTAAATAGATGTTTAGTATAACCTGAATGATATAATGCATGTATATATCACCTTAATGTAACCTAATTTCTAACATTAATCTTAGGTTTATAATGGATACATAAAATATGCCACATAACTCATTTTGGTGGTAATATGAAGATAAGAAACTTATTTGGATGAATAATTTAGATAATGGGCCGTTAATGGGCCATATGACATATCTCATAAAAATAAGTCTCAAAATTGTAAACAAAATTCAAATTTTAAATCTACATATCAAAATGATCCTACATGTTAAATTTCATCTAATTTGGACTACCTTGAAATATTATGATAAGTTTAGGAGAGAGAAAATGAGTAAAAGGCATAAGTAATGAATAATATGATTATATAACTTAAAAATATGGAAATAATGTCAAATTCATATTCAAAACATCAAAGATAACTTGTGGATGAAGTTTGGTCCAATTTGGACATTGTTTGTGCAAGTTATGCAATTTTAGATACATTCAAGACTTTTCTACAATTTACCCAATTGGGAGGTTTTGTTTGCAAATTGTCACATTCCTTACAATAATTATATATTCCCTTACCATTCTAGAGTTTTTGGACCATGGGGAACCTAGTTGCACCTTGGTTTGAAGGTGTTTCTTTCCAAGGGCATTTTAGGGATTACTCTCTTTATAAATGAGCTTATTTTAGAAGCGATCAACCAATGGGGTTATTTCTTTGATTGGAGGTCAGTTGGGATGTCCTATAAGTGTCCATAAACCGACATTTGATATTCAAGAATCTTCTATGAGCTGTCCTCTTGCATTTCCCATGAAATCCCTAGGCTAAGGACACATGTAAAACTACATGGACACCTGCTTGACTTCTTCCTTATCCATAAAGGTTTGCATGTCCATAGGCACCCTTAGCATTGGACACATGGAAAGTAAGTTGAAACCTCATTATTGACTTCTTCCTTATACATAAAGGCTTGCATATCCATGTACACCCTTATACATGACACATGGAAAGTCTCATAGACATATCCTACTTGACCTCTTTCTTTATATAGCCATATCTACCCCTTCCCAACTCCCAATTTGAAAACTCTTGCTCTCCTTTATTTTCTATATCTTAGAGAATAATTCCTACTCTGTTTTGCCATGAAGGTACTGTCCCAAGGTAAAAGGAGGTGCCTACCTTGGTGAAGAAGGCTCCTAGGGTTCCAAATTTCTCTATTTAGGATTTGTTAAGCTCCTCCTTGGTGATTTTGATCAAACTAGTAAGTTTTGTCCTCTCCTTCCATATTTTCATGTTGTTAGTCTTCCTTCCACCTTCCTCCAGGTTGGAAACATGACCTTCCATGGTTAAACCCCACCTAGAACCCATAAACACCTCATCTCCATGTTCTTTTGTTAGGGTTTTTCACCTCTAAAGTGGAGAAGGTGCTTCTTGCTCGAGATAGGAGCTTTGTTGGAGAAACCAACCACTCTAAGCTTGGGAACCTTACTTATTAGACTTTTCCACCTTCCCTAGAGGTTCTTTGGAGGCTTAGGCTTGGATCTAGGACTGAATTCGACTGTTTAGACTCTGAAGTTGAGGTATGATGTATTCCCTATTCTTCTAAGTTGAGCAATTCACCTATGCTTATTCATTCTCTTTGTCCTATGGACATTAGCCTATACAAAATGTCTTTTCTTTTGAAAATCATGGTTCATGTGAACTACTATATTTGATATTGATCATGTGATCATGGATATTCCTTTGAAATCTTATCTTGTGCTTTGTTCATGATGGAACTATAAAAGATGACATGTGATGTCTTTTGCCCACATATGAGGTGGATGTATATGTTGGTCACTTATGTGGTGACTAGTTTATATATTATGACTATACTTTCTACTTGCCTCTAAATTTAACATGCTATGTGATTCAGTAGCACTAGAGTAGTGTAATTGCATTGGTTTTTTTATGGCAGATGTGCTATTTCCTGCTGAGTAGATGTGATATTTCCTGCTCTTTTGGGATGGAAAGGAACCTCATACCCAGGACAAGATGTGTGATTCTTGGCTCGTGTTTTATATATTTGGGAGATTGGAAGTATTCCTTTCTCTATCAGGTTTCAAGTTTATGAGACTTGGCCGCCTTTGTGTTTATATTGTTCTAGGGCTATGTTTATCTCACATGCATGCATGTTGATGATATGGGGTGTGTGTCCTAATTCTTTACATGTGCTTTCAATTTATGAGACTTGGCACAATATTTATGTTTTATTAATGGCAATTATTCATTTGTTATCATATGATTTCAATTCCTTTTCTCTTGATACCCATTTGGGTGGTCCTTATCCTTTCTATGGGAAGCCTTTTATATTTGATGTCCTTTATTCCATATATTGCTCAATTTCCTATTTAGTATGCACATACCAGCCTTTGCTGATGTCATCTATTTTCTCTTCTTGATGGGGTATGCTTCCAACCCTAGGTGAAGGACTTAGATGATAAGGCATGGAGTTTTGGACTAGCTTAAGGATTTAAAACTTGGAGACAAAGTTGTTACGGTTTAGATTTCCCTCTACTTACATCCTTATGTTGTATCATACATGTAAAACCTTATGGGATATTATGATGTACTTTTGTAATCTTTTGTTAAAATTGAATATAGTCATTATTTTTATTCCACTGCTATACTTTGGTTGTTTTAAATACCATTTATTGAAGTTTGAAAATTTTGCACCTATTCTAGCATACCTTTGAGTGTGTTTGGAATGGTTGTTTTATTCTTCAAACCTTGAGTAAGGGGGTGATCCTGCCTCCTTACAACAACCTCCTTGCCTCTATAGTAGTCCACACAAATGACCTATAACTTCTATTGTTCTAGTAGAACGGACTCTAGAATAGACAAGAAGGAGTTGCCCCTCCTATTAGTGTACTAGTCACCAAATTTCTCTTCCACAATTGTTTCTCCCTTCCTATCCCTCCCTTTAGCAGTAGGACTTTCTTGAGCTCTTTATTGGTTACCATAAACAAAGAGGACAAGAACTATAAAAGGTAATTGAGTTGTACTCTGGGAAGCCCCCCCCAATACTCCTCTATTTATAGGAGGGGTTTGGGTTCTTAGTCTGTGTGGGAGTGGAAGGGACCGAGAGATTATGAATTTTTACAACCTACGGGTACTGAACCATTCGGTTGGAAAACAAACCCCTCAGTTCACATGCGAGCTAGTTGGTTCACACTCCGAACCGGTCATTTTTCCATGTTTCCCAATTGCATATGAATTAGTTAATTCAAATCCAATTAATGCACTAATTCTTGATGCAATCAAATTTCTTTACAAAATGGGTGACTCGCCCATGAAAACTGGACGTCTCACTCACCCAACCAGTTTGTGAGATGAGCCGGTTAGTTCACTAAGTGAACCAGTCAATTCACTCTCTAGTTTTGGCATAACTTTTCCAATTCAATTTTCCAATCAACCTGACACTTCAACCAGTTGTCTCAACACTTCAACTGGTCGGTTGGGAGTCCACTTAGTTGATTTGTTGCTTGAATTGAATACCTAAACACTTTAGTAATCAATCCAATCATCATTCATGATTAAAATCCTCTTCTAGATGAGTTCCTATGTTGTGACCCTATAGGTCCCATATCATATTGGCAGTGAATGTCCATAACTAGCTTATGACATCACAAGAAAAGAGCGGTGCCTAGTGGCACATCAATGCTACCCAAGTGAATGGAAAGTTGGAGAACAACTTCTACCCATAGTCCATGTAAGATGTTATAGTGATTGTATAATTCCTTTGTCTCTAATATCCATAATGAACTCGATGCATGTAATCATCATCCTCTCAACATTCAATCCATGTTCCTTGAACTAGAGCAAACTGTCTGAGATATATGAGACCTCAATATCATATATTGATCGACATGAGCATGCATATGCATTTCTAAGTCTCTCTTATGAAGTGGTAGGATATCAAACTCTAGTAGGAGGGACAAATCCCATCTACATCACTCACAACCAATCCCCATGTGTCAAAGTCACCCAATCATCACCTTTATAGAAATCCTTATTTAGGGTTACGTTTGATGATGTTAAAGTGTACCGAATAATATGTAATGAGTGTAGTGACTTAAGGTCTAAGAACCACAATCACCATGTTCACTATGAGAGAAGACTATGACCACCAAGTATGACTTCCATGTGTCACTCTCAAGGTGGGTCTGTCTGATACACTATTATCTAAGAAGTATCTATGTCCTTGGTTTGATATCACATATCATGACTAATGGGATTCTATCATCAATCACCCACACTCTAGTCTTGTGTGTTACTCCTGTCTATCTACCTTTCACAATAACAACCGACTAGGGACACAATAATAATGTACATACTCTTAATATACATATGATCTCATTATTCAAGTCATGTACTTGAAGACATATGTCATTTAGTAATTTCATTATCTTGACATTCATAATGTTTACTCATTATCTCATTAGTGAATGAAACAAAATGAATTGGAAGCTTACCTTTATATTATTATTAATCAAATACTTTATGCCATCAAAATCATCATATGATTGGCTCTTTGGGCATACCATACCAACAGTGTGTGGCAACTACCTACCCAATCCTTTGGCCAACAAGAGTTGGCAGTTGCAATGGAGAGCTTACCCATTTCATGCCCCAACAAAAAGTGCCATGGTTGGGGTAGGGATGTGATGCTTCCATCCACTATAATGAAGGGAAGAGTCTCCTAGAGACCTTCCCGCCTATACGATGCCTATATAAGGACCCCATATCTCAATCTAGTTGTGCCACACCAGTTGCCATTTGAGAAAGTTGAAGAGCTCATCCAAACTTGGTGCAACAACACCGCAAGGTACTTGAGACATTTTGGCATGCTTTGTGAACTCTAGTGCAATGGTTGGGTAGTATTATTGGGCTCATCCATTAATAGAAAAGTGCACTCTAGGGAGTGGTTTCATCTTTGTTTAGGAAAAATACCAGATGTACCGTCTCTTATCTCTTCTTCAATTAGTTTTTTCCATGCATATTATCCAATAGGAACCTTTTGTAGAAGGTTCTATTAGAAAACCCCGCCGCTCTATTTTTTTATTTATTTCTAAAATGTCAATAGTCACGTAGAATGTCTGATTACTCAATGCATTTTTCCTTTGCAATGTGTCATGAGATGTGAGCATGAGGATCTCCCTTCTGATGTAGCATTAATGTCTACCATTAGAATGAATATTTAAACCTACACCATGGTTAACAAATAGAATATCAAATTCTCGACAGACCTAATTAAAACAATAGATAAGAAACACATGTACATTTTTAGTTTTATATATAACTTCAGAAACAAATTCCAGATTAAATAAAGATCCACATGTCCATCTATTAACTAACCACATCCAAATTTTGTTAAAACTAAAATTAGTTATTATTACTAATATGAAACTCTCTTTACATCAAGTGACATAAATTACAAACTTGATATATTCCGACCCAAGAAAGTGAGAATATATTGACATTCTAATCAAAGTTTTTCTATTTACATATCAATTTTTCATGACTAGTATGATGGATCATACTATATCAAAAAATATTTAAAACAACCACTTGAGAGTCATATAAAGATCCAGTGAGTGGAAACCTCCCACTAAATCTAAGTGACACACATCAACAACAAATATACACATTTAATTTAAAATAAACTAGCAACATTATCCTACCAGTCTAATAGATAGTTCTAGCACTACATACTTATAGTTTATGGCATGGATCAGATAAATAATAAAAGCATTATTTTTATCAGATTCTAACTTGTTAACTATCTTTAGGACATCCCACTAACCAGAGAAGGACAATTGTATAGTAGTGAAGCTGAAATCCATGGAAGACATGCCTACAAAAAAAAACTGTTCTCCCATAGTAAACAAGAGTCATTAGTACATTATTCATCTATAGCGGTGGTTTGAAAACATCAACTACATTATAAACCATAGAGTATAAACCATGTCATTGTTTATAAGTAGATAAGAAATGCAAGATGTCACTTATAGAAAAAGATGGATATCACTTTCAATATAGAGCCAGTTTGCTTTATGTAAATCCACGCTAGAAATAGCCATAAAAATCAATTTCCCACCAATTTTGGATTTATAAATATAGTGTCATTTTTTTTAAAAGAGAGACACTAATAATATACAACTAGTTGGCTGAAAAATAATTATTTCCTCTATTACTAAAATTATTAATAATTTTAGTGTCAGTTTAGCTAAATTTGAAGCTATAGATTGCTCAATTAATCCAAGGATTTCTTATCATAGCTTCAGTTTCTTAAGTTGAGGCATGATATAACCCATTCTCTTAGCGTCAATCCTTTGTAAAAACTAACAATATGTTGAAACTCAAGTTTACTTTATCTATAATATTGGCTTCTTTTTTTATTCAAAATAAAAAACAACACTCGTATCAAACTTACACCCATGTAATTTCTTTTTCCCCATTGCTCCTAGACTCATAAAACCATTTTCTCACTCTCATGATCCTATGCTCCCATTAAAGCTGCCACCCTCTATGACACTATAGGGTGATTCCTTCTGCCTCCATTCTCTCGTTGAAGCTGTGGAAGCCCTAGCTTCATGCTCTCCCAACGATTTCTATTCTTTCTTTCTGCTCTTATTTGCACCACATCCCCACCTTCACAATGAAGACTCCTTTCCCTGATGTTGTTCCCTACTGTTAATGCCACCTTTTTGTCATACCATCATTGTGGTCCATGTCTTCACCGTACTTGTTTGGTTGGTGCCTCTCTACCATTATTGCCACCGTCCAAGCTGTATGACATGAGATGACCATCTCAAGATAGGTCATGAATTCTTACGATCATATTTCTTCCAGCGGCCATTGTAGCCTTGAGGTTGCTTTTTGTTTCTTCATTTAACTCCTTATCATCTATGCGATTTCTTTGGTTGGTTTTTATATGCTTTAGAACCCTATTTGTTTAGTTTCTTGATCTTGAACGGTGGACATTTTTTGTTATATTTGTTTATCTTGAATACTATGTTCCATGGATGCTAATCTAATTTGAATTGATTTATAGATGTTCAAATTAAATATATAACATGATGATTATTTTTTTAAAATAGTAAATACATTGCCAAAAGAGAAGTATAGCATGGCTATATTGTACAAGTTAAAGATCATTGAAAAAAGTATACATGGGGTGCTATCTACAAAAACCCCAATGTATTCTAGCTAAGGAATTAACTCCATTGTCTAAGCCTTTCTTAGATTTAATCACATTTCTAATATCTCCAACTATTAATTGGAAGAAATCATTGCTTGCTTTTCTTCCATGGACCATGCTGTTTCTTTCGGTCCAGATGTTGAAGCACACAAAAGCGAAGTAGATTCCCCCATAGTCTAGATCAACTTTGCCTATATATTTGTTCTTGATCCATTCAATGGTGCTACTAAAGCAGTTAGCATTAAAATGGCCCATCCATTCTTGAACCAAACTAGGGACCATGTATGCTTAATGACTCGATATTCATAGAAAATATGTTTGTGTGTTTCATCTTCATTTTCAAAAAAGACACTCCTCAGATCAATCTCAAGGCCCCAACTCTTGAGTCCGTCTTTGGTTAGAAGCTTCCTAAGGATGGTTGTATATTAGATCATTCTCCACCTCAGGACATGGAAAGAGCCCCATAGAAGCCTGAACCAATGAACCTCTACAATTATAGTAATATGGATCCATGGTTTCTACTTTTGGTTCACCAAGAGTAAGACCGTTGATATCTACATCATATAGATGATTCACTTGTGTCCAAAAATGGCACACATATTTCCAAGCTCATGAGGAGGAAGGTTGAAGTAGTTGGACAACACCATACCTACTTCTCATATATTCTGTCCATATACCATATTGGTATGTAAGGAATCTATCCAAACATTTTTGATGGTTTCTTTTTATTAGGTCCTACATGCTTGTAATGTTTAGACCACCTTTCGTGTAAGGACAGGAAATCTTCAAAGCTCTATCATGTGTCTTCCCTCCCTAAATGAATTTTGTGACTTGTTTGGTAATTCCGTTCATTGTGGGATTAGGTAAATCATACACATCTTCAGAATCTCACCATACACTGGATCATCGATTTCACAAGTAGCAGTCTACCAGCCAGATACATGTGCATCCCAACCACCCATCCATTTTAAGAATCAAACTGTACAGGCACATTTGGAAATCTTTAGATGATCCGTTCCCACCAACTACGGGTGAACCAAGGTACTTGGCGGGTAGCATGCCTCTCTTCAGGCCTATGGACACTTTAAGCCTTCCTCTTATGAACATGATGAATATTATCCATTTTTTGTGTAAATGGAATATGATGAGCATTGTCTCATGTTTATCTAGGCTTTTGTTGATATAAACCTTAGATGTTAGTGATGTGAATGTTGTATGGATGAATGTTCATACTTAGCTCTCACAAAGTGGTATAGAGACCCCAAACCTAAGGATGATTGTTGTTATGGATGAATAATCACAACTGAAAATTTGGTTTAGACTTAACTCAGAGGTTTGTTAGCACAATAGGGTCATTGTGCAAGCATATTAGTTGTATTTTGCTAGTGTGAAGGTAAAGAGACCACAAGAAGGTAATATGTCATATTATGGTTCCATCAAAGAAATATGTGAATTTAACTACATAAAATTTAGAGTTCCCATGTTTAGGTGTATTTGGTTTTATAACAGTAAAGGAGTTATAGTAGATGACTTGGGTTTTCCATTAGTAAAATTTGATAAGATTGGTGATAAGGATGAGCCATTCATCACGACAACACAAGAAAAGCAAGTATTATGTATCGATGATCCAAAAAATAAAAGTTGGTATGTCACTTTTCATGAAAAATCCAGTTCATTACATATTATATAGATGAAAAAGAGTACTATAAAAGTATGATGACTCCATTCTATTCTCATACAATTTTCCAAGTGTAAATATCAAAGTTAATATTGAGAAAGACTATACACATCAAGGTCACAATGAAGGAATATTAGTTGACTAGCAATCCAACCAATACAAAAGACATGTATTTTATTTTCACTTACATGCTATTATCAATCAAACATGCATGTCTACAAATCTATATTTTGTAAGATTATATGGGGTTTTCAATTTTTTTATCAGTTATGCTAGATATATGTGTTTCTTTCACTAATGTTTATAGTATGCATATTTTGTAGATAACAACCACAAAAAACAAATCAAGATCAGGATCCACTATGATAGATTCAAGCATTTTGTCCCTCTCCCTATCAATCGAGAGACTTCATCCCTCATGGCCTCAAAGGAGAAATCCAAGCTTAGCACCTAGAGGATGCTACTGCTGATGTTTATAGTAGTGCAAGTGGTGATGCTTCACATACTAGAGGGTCCTCACTCATTCTCAAGTGACAGAAGATTAGAGCCAAAGGGGAGAAGTTGGCCATTCATTTTAATGACACATGAGCACCTACTAGGGAGAATACTAGTGAGTTTACTCACTAGTTAGGGGATACTATACACAAAAAGGCTCCATTAGATACAAAACTTTGCATAAAGTTGATTCTTTCCTAAAAGACCTCACGTTGAAAGAATATCTATGAGTTATATTAAGTCAATATGTAGGGATATTTGACATGCCATCATGGATAAAATACGACTCCCACTAGGAGCAGATAATTACAAAACCATTACATGTCCTAATTCCCCTCCCAGGCCAGATTTAGCCGAGTAACGTGTGGTGGTATTACCTTCTATGAAAATAAAGGAAACAAGCTTGAATCATATTTATTAGTCAACTGGCCAATTTCCAAAAATAGATACATAATGGTACTATATTCTCTCTATCTTGAGTTGATTTGATAACAATAACTTTTTTGCATCCATTTCCACTATTATATCCTTAATGCCCATTATGATTGTGAATTGCAAGCAGTGGCACACTCCCATCACTTCTACTATGAAGGTGTCCCAACAACAAGTAGGAGTTTTATTAGCCATCACAATGGTAGCTCCTCTGCTATTTTTGAAAATGGTGCCCAAGATCACGAGCTACTTCCCCAGAAGGCCTACATCAGCATTGATCCTAGTCATGTTCACAACGTAGGGTAAGGGAATTTTTGGTGTGGGTTCCTTTATCATAAGACAAGATCTTTAGCCACTCTGGGTATGAGCAGGTGGACATGAACCAAATTCCACAAGATATGGGATCGAATTTCAGGAGGAGCTCAAACATCAAAGAAGAGATTCTAGTTTCTTTTCAACTAAGCCATAAGAAAAGAAGTGGAAAGAAGAATTGCATCTTCGTCGGACCACTTCATAAGAATCCAACTGAAGAAAGTTGATAAAATTTAGTCCCATCATCATTCAAAAGATCTTGTTTAGTTGGGGAGTTCTAGAAGAAAGCAACATTGGGCAATGAAGTAAATCATGCATTGGGGTTTCACTGTCATCCTTACACAGTTGACATGCATCACTCTCTTGGGTGTGTGTAGATTGGAGGTTACTGTTGGTTGGAAGGTAATTCATGTAACACCTCTAAATTGAGAATTTGAGTTTGGGTGAAGGTCATGCAGTACACTTCATGTCTGTTACATCTGATCCAATAAACCAAACTAACTCTGTAGTTGCCATTCATTTCTGGGTACCAATGGTAGGTGTTCCCTATACCTTCAGTAATGGGAATAGACATGATGGCTTCACTATCTTCCATGCTAAATAGTTCCTCATGTGACCTTTCTTCCAAGACACCAGTTCCCTATTTATTAGCTCATAAACTTGTTGGATATGAAGCCCATGTCATTTTTCTTCATGACTCCATTTACTCTTTTGTTAGGGATCTCATTTTTAGTACATATATCAAATGTTGAGTTGTTATTAGTATTGATCCTCAATCCCTCCAACAGAAGAGACTTAGCACCCTAATTCAATCTCTAGGTGTATCTTGGCTCTAAACCTATAGTTGCATCCATGAGATTTTTTCTTTTCAAATAATTGACTTCATGAACCTTGCTACTATTGAGTTGTGGTTTTTAAGAAAACACCACATCCTTTTGGACATAAAGGCCTTAATGAAGGCCTAGAGGCCCTTGAAGCACATGACACCATTGCACTTTTTTTGGAACAAACTTATCCCAAGATTCTCAATGCATTTTCCTTTTCCCTTCATTATCCCAACTACAAGTTTTTAATCATCATGGTAATATCCTCAATTATAGCACCAACTATGCGGAAAATAATCATCATGCATGTGGGTATGGATTGTATGACTTGTTTGATGAGTATTTTGTTCCCAGCCTGATTAAGTAGCTCATTTGTAAAGAGTGGGAACCATAGGGGATCCACTCTCTACTAAAATTTGAGAAATAAAACATCCATTCCATACACACTCAAAACATATGCTGGAATAGGTGTAAAATTTTCAAATCTCAAATAATGGTATATAAAAGATAGAAATACAAAATTGGAATAAAATTTTCATGACTATAATCAATTTTATAAAAGTACATCATCATCTCCCACTTAGGGTTTACAACATAATGATCTAGATAGAGGGAAATCTAAACCATACCAAGTTTGTCTCCAAGCAACATCTTCATGATCTAGGTACATGTTGGAGGGCAAGTACTCCTTATCCTAAACCTGAGATGGTCCTCCTTGATTTTATTCCACTCCTTGTCCTAGGCATGGGTGATTGGGATCACCCAGCAAGAGAAGAAAACAAGGTATGCGTCAAATAAGGAACACGAACAAGATAAGGTCAACAAAAGATAATAAAGGGTGTTTGTTCATCAAGAACAAAGAAAGTCAAGAGTATGAGACACATATCAAATAAGAATCTTGCCATGTAAAATAATAAGTGATGCAATCCTATTTTAGGGTTTCATCTTATGCCAATTTGTTCTTTATTCACATATAAACATAGTAGAATGCAAGTTAAATTCCCCAATATACATATTATTGTCAAATGCACTTATGGACGTTGTTTGCATACTTTTCAGGTACTTGGGCCATGCTTTGAATGGATGAAAGAGAAGGAAGGAGTTCTAGGAGTCCTCCACTCATTGAGGGGTCCAAATAAGACCCCAAAGCTCCCTCAACTTACCCTTAATGGCCAAGGGTCGACATAAAGCAAAGAAGTCCATTGAACATGAAGATTCAAGTTAATTTAGCTACTGAAGATCCCAACACGGTCATGGTGCTAAGGAATGACCGTGCTGGCCAATGTCAAAGTTACATAGAAATCTCAAAAATTGCAAGCTACAACAACAAAGCCACCACGACTGTGCTACCCAACACGAGCATGCTATGAAGCCCCCAAAACGACCATGCTACCCAACACAGCCGTGCTGCCAGAAGTCAAAATAGGCATGTTGAAGGGAACAACCTCACCTCCAACTCACTCACCATGGCCGTGCTACCCAACACAGACATTCTACCTAGCCTCCATTGCACCACCTCAACTGGTTATTTTTCCACTTCCTTAGAATGACTATTCTACACCACCACGACCATTCTACCCCTACCCACCATGGCCTCGCTTCCCACCACAGCCGTGCTACCACCTAAACCCTAACATTTTTAGCACTACTTTTCCAACAATGCCCCTACTTACCCTAGTTCTTCCACCACCACCTATATATATAAGGGTGGCATACAAAACATTAGGTTATCTGCCATTACTCCTCTCCACCCACTCTTGAGCATTCATTGCACTCTCCTTGCATTTATGCTCTCCATCCACCATTTCCACCTCATTTCCACCATAGAAGCCTAGTTTTCTAGGTTTTCTACCATAATCCCCTTTATTTCCATGCCCATCATCCACCTTGGAGGATGGAGCTCACCCTACAATAGCTAGGAGGTCAAGGAGAAGGATCTACTTTAAGATCCATGGAGTCCTATCCCCTTCTTCTCATTTCTTTATCTTTTCTTTGAGCATGTTTTGCTAAGCCCCTAGTGGTGGGCTGTTTAGGATTAAAATGTGACTTTGATACCATGTTGGGGGAAAATAACCTGTAATGAACATAATTTCATTCTATGATAATTGCTTCTTGCTTCTATATCATTTCCCATTATCTTGCATGTGGTTTGTGCCTTTAAACATAAATTGCTTGTTTTGTGATGCTTGATGACAATTAGCTTCTGGGGGAAATTGGAATGTATGTAGCAATCCTAGGAATTGCTCCTAGGTCCAATTAATGGATCCCTAGATTGCCCCCTTTGTTCCTACATGCACCTCCCTTCTTCTACAAGTGAGTGTGAGATCTAAGTAGCTAGAGTAAGTGTGATTAGCACAATTTCCTAGAGCTTCCTAGAGACTAGATGGCAAGTAACATGAGGTGATATACCCTCATCTATACTCCCATTCCTACCCTTGGCTCGCAATTGCCATAATACCACTTACCCTTGAAACCTAGACTTGCCAAGTCCTACTAGAATTACACCTAACCCTAGTTCTCCAACTAGTAGTATAGGGTATATTCTAATAGCATTTCCTTGTTGTTTGGTGATGCGATGATTTTGAGTCACATTTATAGACTTGTTTTACTGACGTTTTATGTGTTTATTGGTCACTTTGGTGGTTAATATTGAATAATTCACTTACTTTAGTCTATGATCCTTCTCAGTGTCAAATCTCTCTTATTTGATCGTTTTGAGCGTAAATGATTATAATAATGGGTTTTATCTCGACTGATTTGGTTTTGTTGTGCAATTTCAGGAAACACACATATCTGCAGCTGTCGATACCATCGACATCAGTCGATACTATCGACACAGCCACAGGCAGGCAGCCGCAAGGAGTAGCGTAGAGTCGATACCATCGAATGGGAAGTCGATGGTAGCGAGTTACCATCAGGTTGCTAGCGATCAGTCAGTCGATACTATCGACACCAAAGTCGATACTATCGACGCTTATAGCTTCAGTGACGGAAAAGGGATAAAACTGACGCCTAAGGGTGTCGATACCATCGACCCGCGTCGATGGTATCGAGTCAGCATCAGGTGGGACAATATAAAAGAAAGAAGGCTTGCCGATATCGCAAGGGGTCGATACCATTGACCCGCATCGATGGTATCGACACCGTCAGATCAGAGTTTGCTTCAGATCAGCCCAAATCCAACGACTGTGATATTTTGGCGACCTAACTCGGTGTTAATACCTAATGACGGCGGCCAGGAGTGATGGATCACGTCATTAGCCACTGCACACATCCTGAGAAGGCGTGGAGAGAAGAACGGAGCCCAGAAGCATGCCCCGACCGTTCTGGAAGCCGAAGAAGACGTTTTCCACCGCCGAAAGGCTGTAGATCGCGCACTCTACGCCGAGGAACGATTGGATCTTCTCCGTTTAGGGGTTTACATCACTTTATCCACATTTTTATCCATGTTTCCCCTTTCTTCAATCATATCTTGCTTTGATATGAAAATGCGGGGCTAATCCCCTTTATCTTTAGGACCGGGAGTAGCCTGGGGAAGCATTGTATGACGCTTTTATCATAGTAATTCATAATTTGTCTCTTAAATCTGTGGTATGATTTCGTTTTCTCAATTATATTATTATGCTTGATCACCATAATGATAATCTAATGCCTTTAATTACTTTGAAAGAAGAATTAACGGTTGAAAAGAGACAAAATTTACATTAATTAACAAATTCATTGAACAAGGTGATGTACAGTTAATGGTGGAAACCCAGAGGTCGATTCTAATGCACCTAATTTAGGGTATAGGTTACTACGATGGTGGAACCGACCTAGACTTAGGTAGTGAATTCTATCACGACAGTGAACAATTCTGACTACATGCCACTACCCAGATTGAGAGATGAATCAGATTAACTATATGGAAATTCATACAATGAAAACCCACGGTGAAACCGCAATCCTAAAGATCTCCATTTGAATTGATTAAACTAAACCCTTAATCGATTGCTCTATTTTATTTTATTTTCTTTTATTTTTCAACAACTCTTAAAACCTTTTTAACCGGTCTAGCTGATTGCGAACAGTTAGTAGTAGTCCATCGATAATTCTGTGTCCCTGAGTTCGACTCAGGCCTCACAAAGACCTATACTACATTGACGCGTGCACTTGCGTTATACGTACGGTAAAATCATGTAAAGTTTTTGGCGCTGTTGCCGGGGATACAGCAATTGTCGACACTATGAGTGCTGCAAGCGGCCATTCTAGGCCACTTTTTATTTTATTATTTTATTATCATTTTTGAAATTCATAGTTTATCTTTCATATTTAGAAATCGCTTAGCATGGTACTGAATCTAAATTATTATTTTGTAGGTACTAGTGCATGGTGAGGACGCGTAGCACAGACTACACACAACCATCACCAGAGGTTCCACTGTTGGGACCAGACAACGAGGAGAACAACATCCAAAGCCAACCTAAAGATATAGATTCGATTCAAAACCAGAAGCGATGGCTAAAGAACAGACAATACGGGAGAAGATAAAAGCTTCGTCCTCGTCAGCATCGAAGGGACCAATAAAGAAGTAGACAGTCAACATTCCAACTTATAAGATTGATCCAACACTAATAAATTTGGTCAAATCAAATGCATTTCACGGGCTTAAAAATGAAGATCTGATGACTCACATAAGCCAGTTCGTGGAGAACTGTGACATGATTAAGATAGACAGGTTCCCACAAGAGACACTCTATTTGAAATTATTTCCCAGTTCTCTAGCGGGAAATGCTCGGGAATGGCTGCATAATTTGGACGACGAGTATGTGGAATCTTGGAATGACATGGTTGAAGTTTTCTTTGAAAGATTGTTTCCACCCGAGAAGACAAATGATCTAATAAGAAAAATTCATAACTTCAGTCAGAAAGCCGGTGAAACATATTCTGAGACTTGGGAGCACTTTCAGATAATGCTGAGGAGGTGCCCACATCATGGACTTGCCAAGGAAAAACAGGTCAAGATTTTCTATTTCGCTCTTTCTGAGCATGATAGAAGCAACCTGGATTCAACAGGCTCGAGGTTCTTCTTGAACAACACTGGCACTAGGTGTTGGGAGATTTTGAAGAATCTAAAGGAGGCAGTTGTGTCTTTCCCGGATAGTTCGAGGCCGAAGAAAGAGCATAGACATTACAGGAAGTTCTTGGAGATGTTAAGGAAGCTCCATATTAATATTCCGTTAGTGGAAATGATAGAACAAATTCCCGCATATGGGAAATTTATCAAGGATATCATCACCAAGAAAAGGTGGATAAGATACACAGATGTTTGCCGGGTGAATGAGATGGTGAGCTCAATTATCCATGGGAGTTTACCACAGAAAAGGAAAGATCCAGGAGGTTTCTACATCCCATGTTCCATAGGCGGCCATAACTTCTCATATGCATAGTGCGATTCAGGCGCTAGCATAAATCTTATGTCGTTGTCCATGTTCCAAAAGCTTGGGTTGAGGAAACTCAAGAAATCTTCTATGACTATTGAGTTGACAGATGGGTCTATTGTGAAGCCATACGGAGTGTGTGAGGATGTACTTGTTAAAGTCGACATGTTTATCTTTCCGGTGGATTTCATCGTTATGGACAAGCAACAGCTAAAGGGTTGTGAGATGCTATTGGGTAGGCTGTTTCAAGTGACGGTTGATGTTATCACTGCTATCGAGAGGGGTACCTTGACATTAGGGATTGGCCAGGATAGAGTTGAGTTTAAACTGCCGAGTGATCCCCTAGGAACACTCTCTGAAGCTCCAAGCTGATAAGTTTGATTTTGTCTAGCCTAAGACGTTAAATAAGGGCACTTGTTGGGAGGAAACCCAACCATTGGTAGTTTCGTCTATTTTCGTTGCTTTTACAAATTAGTTTGTTTTAGTTTTGTTTTTAGTATAAAAATGATACCTTGATCGTTTGTTCAGTGTGAAGGTCTGAGGCAGAGTCGATACCATCGACCATTGTGTCGATAGTATCGACCGGGGTACAGGTAGGCGATTGCAAAAATTTTTCTGAGTCGATACCATCGACGGCCTCATCGATGGTATCGACCTACCATCAGTGACACTGAAGAAATCGCCAATACGGGGTCGATAGTATCGACATGGGTGTCGATACTCGCAAGATCCCTGAAGATTTACAGACAATTTTGTCTCAGTGAAGTCGATACCATCAATGGGCCAGTCGATGGTATTGACCCGACAACAGTGAGAAAGCGGCGGCCGGGCCTCGCGAGGGTGTTTGACCTACAAAGGGTCGATACCATCGACCCGCGTCAATGGTATCAATGTGACATGTCATCGATCCACAAGAGGAAATCAACAACGATCGCTACATCAAGGAAGTCGATCCGTTTGAGGGGTCGATACCATCGACCCACGTCGATGGTATCGACACGTCATTGATCTGGGCCCCCACATCAGGCTATCGACAACCGTCGATACTCACAGAACCCGGATTGTGCTACAGGTGTCGATACCATCGACACCCCATCGATGGTATCAACGGGTCCACAACAACGACGAACAAAGTTATAAAAGGAGGGATTGATTGTCAATTATCTTCACACCTTAAGAGCTTCTTCCCTCTACTTGTGCATTGAGCATTACTGTGTGACCGGATGCCTTCTACGAGTATCCAAGGATCGTGATCTTCCCTGAGCCCTGCACCGAGCAGAGATCATCTTCACCAAGCTCCATCTTGTATTCCTCTTTCTCGGCGACAATGGTGCGTACAGACGAAGCATCTTCTTCAAGGGAGGTCCCGATGGAGATCCCGACCTTCGTTCCTCCACGACCCAGATCCATTCCTTGTCCGAGGATTGTCCATCCATCGGCGGAGGTTCGGAAGGTGTACGAGGAGTTGCTCAAGAGGAAGATTGAGCCCACCCGCTTTGTTGATCGGGATATGGTCCGCGATTTGGGGTTCAACGCCAACCTCGTCTACGTCCTGCAGGGGCGAGCAAGACATACAGGTAGGATGCCCGACGAGTTGGAGTTCCACACTGACGGCCAACCATTCTTCGGTGAATGGCCAACATACAAGGAGCTCGTCGCAGAGTACATGTCATCATTGGACATCTGTGTCGTGCCAAATGACTTGATCACCACTGATCGAGAGTGGATAAAGGGTCGTGTTTCTTTCCGGCTCTACAACAACAATTACACTCTCACCCTCCAGCAATTCAATTCCATTTATAACTGGAATCCTGGGAGAGATCAGCACCGGAGGCCGGACAACCGGACTGACTACGACGACATGTTTGCCAAGCTGGTAACTGCGCCTCCCGGCAAGTCTGTGAGCTACCACAACGCTGCAGTTGCCGACTTCGAGTATCCGTTTGTGCGGATTCTGCACCGCATGCTCTGCACCACGCTTTTTGCTCGCGGTGATCTGTCTCTTAGCAAATTCCAAGAGACAGATTTATTCTTTCTGTATAAATTGCTGAAGCGCGAGGAGTGCAACTGGGGCGCGTTCTTTTTGACGTGCGTGTTGGAAGTGAAGAGGAGTATGAGGAAGGATCCTATCCACTTTGGAGGGCTCATCACATCGCTTGCCCTCTACCTTGGGTTGGATTTTCCCCAGCTTACTCCACTTTCCAACAGGAACAAGGTCAATCTCCATCATCTGCACCGCTCCAACCTCCTCTTGCTCCGTGATGGCTTGGCTTTTGCACATTTCCAGATCAATCACACATATCAAGAATGTGCGCTTCCCGACCCCATATTCAACATCGAGGGAGCTCAGCATTTCCGGTGGCCTATCATCGCCATCGACGACTCTGATGAAGATAGTGGTGATGATGACAATAATGATGACGGCGATGACCATGAAGAGGAAGAGGAGTCTTTCACTCCTGTTCGGGCACAAGTAGCACCCCGGAAGCGTCCCCACTTCCACCCGGGTGAATCATCTTCTTCACAGCCTCCGCCACCTCAGCCCTCTCATCAAGGAGAGGATGTCTATTCGATACAAGGAATGTACTCGATGCTGTAGGAGATTCATCAGACCCAGCAGTAGCATACAACTTCATTCGCCGATATTTAGGATACCACGAACTGGCTTTTCGAGAATCAATAGGCCATATACGAGAATGAGCACCTCCACCTCGACAACCAACAAAATATCTATGACAGGTTGCATAGGATGGATATGCAACAATAGCCCTTCTACGACAACTACTGGAGCCTGAATTATTTTGGGGGGTATCCACAACCTCCGCTGATGCCCCAGTATGATCCGAGCTTCCAGGGGCAGTACCCATCATGGGACCCCACGGCCCCGCAGTACCCGCCTCCACCTGCAGAATGATCGGTATCACTGTTCCACCTTTTAAGGTTGTTTTTGACTATGAGGCCATAGTCAAATTCAAGCTTAGGGGGGGGGTGTTGGAACAGTTTCTATCCTTTATTTTTCCTAGTTTTTAGTTTTTAGTGCTTTGTCTTTTGTCATTTATATCTCTTAGTTATTAGTTTTTTGTAGGATCCACACTCTATCTAGTGTAATTGTGGATGTCTAATGTAATGTGTCATCTCGTTGTTTGTACATGGGAATCAGGGGTAAATTTGAAAATTGAAAATTTTTAGTGTTTTTGCAAGCTTGTTTAACTTTGAGCACATGATTTAAGAAAATAATTGGGTTTGTCAACTCTAAAATAGGAAACCACAACTGTACGTTCCTATGATTCATGAAAAGTGGACGGAATTGGTTGTTTGAGCCTAAACTGACCAAATGATAATGAGACCTTAATTTGAAATAAGAGAGAGAAACTTCTTAATTATTACATAGGTCAGTAAGGAGGGACACATAATATTTTCTAAAGGTTCAGTCAAATAATCTTGTGATCTATCCACCCCATTGTTTTCATACTCCACCATAAGAACTGGAAGCACATTACGGTTTTCATCTCTTTGATTGAATCCCATGTAGATAGGTCTTGCATTACACCTATTCTTACATATTTTTGCATGAAAAAAAAGATAGAGTAGTTATGCATGCACATTATCCTTAGGTGCGTGTCATTTAGTTGCATAACTATCATTTTGTAGCTGCATTCACATTTTTGTGCATATAGTACATCATGCATCTTATGTCTTCTGAAACATTAAAGGTGATGAACTTGTTCCATACCTTCTGAATGCTTCAAATGTATTAGTTATGCAGCAATAAGTGAGTCTGACAAATAATTCATTGCCAGCTATGAAAATAAGGGCTTGAAAAAAAAAGTTAAAAAAAGTTTTGAAAGAAGAAGAAGAAGAAAAGAGAATTGAGAAGTAAGTAGGAATGAGAGGGAGAAAGGAACCTGTTCTCACTTGCATACTAAGAAGAATAAGCACATGGTGTAGTTTCTTAGATATTCCATCTCACTTTGAGATGGAATGATAGTGCATGCCTCATTCCTCCCAAATGTAGGCATTAGGGCATTTTCATTTGCATATGCATCATTTAGGTCATTTTTATTTTTGTGCATGTTAAAATCGTATAATGCTTCCATTTCATCCACAACCACCCATTCCATCCACCCGTTGCTCGAATTGGTAGGACACCGTGATTTTCTCCTCACTCATTAAGATCAGGAGAGCTGCTTCCATTTAGATGGTAGTTAGGACGAGAAACATAGATAGAAGATCACAAGATGCACCAAGTCTGGACCGGATGATTTTATTATGTTAACTGCCTTACATGATAGTGTTCATCAATTTTGAGGTAGATATCTTTTATGGATGATTATTGTTGCCTTTAGGGTAATTATCATTCTGTGGTTAGTGAAGGCCGAAATGTGAATGTCAGGCGGGGATAATATGGCGTAGTCTGTTGTGATAATCTGTTCTTTAGTTGACCCTCGCAATTCTTTTCTATAGTTTTGTTGATCGAGGACGAGCAATGTTCAAGCGTAGGGGAGTTTGATGTGATGATTTTGAGTCGCATTTATAGACTTGTTTTTACTGACGTTTTATGTGTTTATTGGTCACTTTGGTGGTTAATATTGCATAATTCACTTACTTTAGTCTATGATCCTTCTTAGTGTCAAATCTCACTTATTTTATCGTTTTGAGCATAAATGATTATAATAATGGGTTTTATCTTGACTGATTTGGTTTTGTTGTGCAATTTCAGGAAAAACACATATCTGTAGCTGTCGATACCATCGACATCAGTCGATACTATCGACACAGCCACAGGCAGGAAGCCGCAAGGAGCAGCGCAGAGTCGATACCATCGAATGGGAAGTCGATGGTAGCGAGTTACCATTAGGTTGCTGGCGATCAGTCAGTCGATACTATCGACACCAAAGTCGATACTATCGACGCTTATAGCTTCAGTGACGGAAAAGGGATAAAACAGACGCCTAAGGGTGTCGATACCATCGACCCGCGTCGATGGTATCGAGTCAGCATCAGTCGGGACAATAGAAAAGAAAGAAGGCTTTCCGATATCGCGAGGGGTCGATACCATCGACCCGCATCAATGGTATCGACACCGTCAGATCATAGTTTGCTTCAGATAAGCCCAAATCCAATGGCTGTGATATTTTGGCGACCTAACTCAGTGTTAATACCTAATGACGGAGGCCAGGAGTGATGGATCACGTCATTATCCGCTGCACACATCCCAAGAAGGTGTGGAGAGAAGAACGGAGCCCATAAGCATGCCCCGACCGTTTCGGAAGCCGAAGAAGACGTTTTCCACTGCTGAAAGTCTGTAGATCACACACACTACGCCGAGGAACGATTGGATCTTCTCTTTTCTGGGGTTTACATCACTTTATCCACGTTTTTATCCATGTTTCCCCTTTCTTCAATCATGTCTTGCTTTGAGATGAACATGCGGGGCTAATCCCCTTTATCTTTAGGACCGGGAGTAGCCCAGGGAAGCATTGTATGACACTTTTATCATAGTAATTCATAATTTGTCTCTTAAATCTGTGGTATGATTTCGTTTTCTCAATTATATTATTATGCTTGATCACCATAATGATAATCTAATGCCTTTAATTACTTTGAAAGAAGAATTAATGGTTGAAAAGAGACGAAATTCACATTAATTAACAAATTCCTTGAACAAGGTGATGTACGGTTAATGGTGGAAACCCAGAGGTCGATTCTAATGCACCTAGTTTAGGGTATAGGTTACTATGACGGTGGAACTGACCTAGACTTAGGTAGTGAATTGTATCATGACAATGAACAATTCTGACTACAGGCCACTACCCGGATTGAGAGATGAATCAGATTAACTATGTGGAAATTCATACAATGAAAACCCGCGGTGAAACCGCAATCCTAAAGATCTCCATTTGAATTGATTAAACTAAACCCTTAATCGATTGCTCTATTTTATTTTATTTTATTTTATTTTTCAACAACTCTTAAAACCTTTTTAACCGGTCTAGCTGATTGCGAACAGTTAGTAGTAGTCCACCGATAATTCAGTGTCCCTGAGTTTGACTCGGGCCTCACAAAGGCCTATACTACATTGACGCGTGCACTTGCGTTATACGCACGGTAAAATCATGTCATTTGGTTTGGTAATCTAGATTGAAATGTGAGATTTGCATGCTATGTTGACCCTCCCCCAACTAATATCAAAGTGCATTCTCAAGTGACTCACCTATCCAATCCATTACTGAAAACCTGATTTCTCATTTTAGCTTGTTAATGCTAGATTAGCTTAATTGCCTTTTTTTCCTGTAGTCAATTTCTTAGTCTTGTTAATTAGGTTTAACCTAGATCCTTGCTTGCTCTAGTGTTTTGCTTAGTTCTTAGTTTCTAATTGCCTTACTAGAGTAGTGTAGATCATCTTGCTCTTATTTAATTGGTTGCTTAATCTAGTCTCTTAGACCTAACTTGCTTAGGAGAATCTAGTTTTTGGTAATATAGCTTTCATATTGCCTTTACTTGCCAGCTTTCTTAGTGTAATCAAATCAAACCCAAATTAAAACCCTTCAACCATAATCTCCGCTTTAGGAACATAACCAACACAAACCTAGCTCTAGTGGCCCCTCTCTCCCTGTGGACCGACCCCCATTGCTTGCCTCTCATCTATACTATAACATGACCCCGTGCACTTATGGGAGCATATTTTAGTATTGTGAGTGATCCTTATTTGAGGACTTATAAATTTGAAAGATCACATGTGCGTGGAATATCACATCAAGCTTTCTAGTGCCGTTGCTGGGGAGTGAGGTGCTTGGACTAGCTAGTTAGTATAGCTTAGCTTTTTTTACTACCCTCATCCTTGCAATTCTTTATTATTTGTCCACTTTTGCAATTGTCTTTCTGACTTGGTTTTTGTTGCTTGTTTGTGTATTGTGCAGGTAACAACTGTGCATGCATCATATGCGTTCTACTTGTACTGAATTGGTGTTATCTGACCCCGATATAGGTAGAAGGAGATACCAAAACTGCCACAACCAACACCAAGAAACTGAGATGGGTGACCATGAAGCTGAAATGCCTCATTGAAATGCTCAACCACAACCCAACCGTCCCCTCCATGAGTATTTCACCCCGGGGAACTACAATTCCCCCATTGCCACCCTTATTAACCAAATGTCAGGTCAACAATTCTCCATTCCACCTACACTTCTTGAACTCCTCCCTACCTACTATGGGATGGAGAATGAGAACCCCTACCATCATATCAACGCCTTCCTTGAAACTTGTTCCACCTTCTGCACCCCCACTGCCACCGATGACTCCATTTGGAGGACCCTCTTCCCATTCACTCTAAAAGAAAAGGCAAAGGAATGGTACATCTCAAAGCTAGAGTTGATAACGTGGAACACAGTCAAGAATGAGTTTCTCAAGAAGTTATTTCCAATTGCCAAGCTGACCCAAATGCGAAGATGTATCACCACCTTCTCCCAGAAAGAAAATGAACCATTCCATGAGGCGTGGGAAAGGTTCCAAAAGCTCTTACACAAGTACCCTCATCATGAAGTGCCCTTGTGGCAGCTGGTTCAAGCTTTCTACACTAGGCTAGTGGAGTTGATCCAAAACAATGTTGATTCATCATGTAGAGGCACCTTCATGGAAAAGCCACTTGAGGAGTAATGACCCTTGTTTGAGCATCTTACTGAGAATTCTCGCCATTGGGCTTCTACAAAAGGGGAACATTGTAACCAAAACTACATCCCTCCACCTCCTCCCCTAGTTCCAGCCAAGACTACAAACAACCCCAACATGATGAAAATGATAGTGAATATGATGAATATAATGAATAACCAAGCCGGTGGTTCCTCAAGTCAATCAACTATGGCAGTTGAAGACGAGGAAGAAGTAGTTTATGCCTTGCATACTTTTAGCAACCGAAACAACCAAGGCCCGATGTCCAATTCCTACACTCCCGATTGGAGGAAACATCCAAACTTGTCATGGAAACAACAAAATGAGAAGGGGTAAGGGCAGCCAAGGCAACATCAAGGGCCCAAGTATAGCTCTAAGTTTGAGGAGGAAGTCCTAGGAAGGCTAAGGAACCTCGATGAAGTAAAGAAAGAGGTGTCCTCTCAAGGGAAAAATATCAGCCTCCTTGAGAAAAGACTTGATCAGATCTCCCTTTCACTTTCTCACCATGAAGAGGGGAGGCTCCCATCTCAACCCATGGCCAATCCAAACAATGATAGTAGTTATGTGAGCACTACTCAAGGCGCTTATGTCCCACCACAAGGCCAAGTACCCCCACTTCACCAATACCAAGGACCACCACATCCATATGCTCCTCCACCACACCAACCACCATACAACTACCAATATCCTCTGCCTCACCCGTACCAACAACCCCCTCCACAATATCACCCACATCCACCACAACAACCACCACAACAACCACAACCCCAGCTACAATTTATCCTCCAAAACCCAAATCCAAGGCCACCACCACCTCAACAACCACAACCAAATCCACAAGCTTCCTCCTCCTCTACCCATGAGAAAGTGAAGGTAGTGATAGTTTTGAGGTGTGGGAGGACCTTGGAGTCGACCCATGATACTATTGTTAATAGTGCATCCAGTGAGGATAGAGGTGATACTGTGATCATACATATTGATATTGAGATCTAGATTGATGATATTGTGATAGGAACTAGAGTTGATACCATGATACCGAGAAGTGATACCGTGATATTGAGAAGTGATACCATGATTCTCGTGATTCTAGTTGATAATTCTATTTATCTAAGCTGATTGGGAGCCCAACTCCCCTCATTTGTTGATGCTCTTAAGGAGCCCTCTACTGAAAGAAGAAAGAAGATACAAACTAAATATATCATGGAAACTTTCAAACAAGTGAAGATAAACATTCCATTGCTTGATGCGGTCAAGAAATCCCTTCCTATGCCAACTTTATGAAAGATCTATGCACATTTAAGAGGAAAACAACAGGTAGAATGCCAAAGAGAGTCAAGCTCACCAAGCAAGTGAGCTCAATTCTACAACACACCATGCCGAGAAAGAGGAAAGACCTTGATGGTCCCATCATTTCATGTTACATTGGAGCACACCGCATAGACGAAGCCCTTCTAGACTTGGGTTCTAGCATGAACTTGATGCCATATGAA
This sequence comes from Alisma plantago-aquatica, assembly GCA_963693085.1. Taxonomy (NCBI): domain Eukaryota; kingdom Viridiplantae; phylum Streptophyta; class Magnoliopsida; order Alismatales; family Alismataceae; genus Alisma; species Alisma plantago-aquatica. Next base: position 127,836,472 of record OY856415.1, read on the forward strand.
TTGTTTGCTGAGCTCCAAATGGGACAATTAGGTCTAGCTCATTGCACTCTACAATTGGCCAACCGATTGGTGAAAACTCCTAGAGGGTGTGTTGATGATGTGCTAGTTAGACTTGATGATGAGATTTCTACATTCTTCCTCGCTGAATTCATTGTGCTAGATATAAAGAAAGATTGTAGAAGAGTGCCTATTATCTTGGGGAGGCCCTTCTTGGACACAACTGACATAGTGATCCATGTGAGAACCAAAAACATGTATGTGACCTTCATGCACATGAAGATTCGATTGAACATCTTCAAATCTACATCTATAGCCGAGGTGATATGCACCACAGAAGAGAACTATTATCTTGTTGAATGCCTTGAAGAGATTGTAGAGGAGTACCTACCTGCATGGACCCAGACTGCCACTCAAGGTAGAGGTTTAGAGCCCATTGTTGAATTTCCTGATGATGATGATGAAGGGGATGAAGTGAATGAACTAGACCTAGTGGCTGTAAGAAAGGACCTCCCATCCATTTCTGATCCATTAAAGAATTCTCTTAAAGAACCTTCAATTCTTGAACTCAAGTCACTCCCTAAAGGGTTGAAGTATGCATTTCTAGGCTTCAATGACACCCCCTGGTGATCATTTCTTCTATTCTCTCTTTGGAGCAAGAGAGGCATCGATGAAAGTCCTAAAGAAGAACATTCAGACCATTGGATGGTCCATTACTGATTTGAGGGGTATTAACCCCTCCATTTTTGTGAGGATTTATCTGGAAGATGATGCTAGACCAAATCTCCAAATGCAAAGGTGGTTGAACCCAAAATTAAAGGAAGTTGTGACCCAAGAGGCCGTGAAATTGTTAGATGCTAGAATTATTTATCCGATTTTTGATAATACATGGGTGAGTCCCATCCAAGTTGTACCAAAGTAGGGTGGGATCATAGTGATAGAGAGTCCTAATGGTGAGATGATGCCTGTTAGAGTTCAATACAAATGGAGGATGTGTGCAGAATATAGAAAACTCAATGAGAAGACTAAGAAGGACCACTATCCTCTTCCATTTATTGATTAGTTTCTGGATAGGTTGGTAGGGTAAAGTTTCTATTGCTTTCTTGATGGATACTATGGGTACTTCCAGATTGCTGTGCATCATGCAGACCAAGAAAATATGACATTCACTTGCCCTAATGGTACTTTTTCTTACCAGAGAATGCCATTTGGGCTATGTAATGCCCCTTCCACTTTTTAGAGATGCATGACCTCCATCATCGCAGACATGCTTGATTCATCACTTGAAGTATTCATGGATGATTTCTCAGTTTTTAGTAAAACCTTTGATGAGTGTTTGCTCTACTTGACCACCATTCTTGAGAGATGCATCAAGGTTTGTCTCATGCTATCTTGGGATAATAACCACTTCATGGTGCCTGAAGGCATCATTTTGGGTCATCGGGTTTCAAAAGACGGTATTGAGGTTGATAGGGCCAAGGTGGGCCTCATTTATACTCTCACCATTCCTTCTACTGTAAGACATGTCTGGTCTTTCTTGGGACATACATGTTTCTATTGTTGCTTCATTAAAGATTTTAGCAAAATCTCAAGACATCTCTATCATTTGCTGGAAAAAGATGTTGAATTTCACTTGGATGACAAGTGTGTTGAAGACTTCAACTGCTTGAAGCAAAAGCTCATTTATGCTTGTACATGCAACCCCCATGCTTCTCTTTGCCATTTGAGATCATGATTGATGCATTGGCCATGGCAGTGGGGACTGTGCTGGGCCAAAGAGTTGGATAGATTCCACACACCATCTACTATGCTAGCAAGACTCTAGACAAAGCACAAAGGAACTACATGACTACAAAAAAAAGAGTTTCTTGCGGTTATCTTCGATCTTGACAAGTAACGATCATATCTTTTACAAAACAAGGTAGTGATATACATGGACCATGATGCATTGAAGTATCTCATGGCGAAGAAAGACTCAAAGCCAAGGTTGATTTGGTGGATTATGTTGCTTTAATAATTTGATATCGAGATTGTGGACAAGAAGGGAGTGGAAAATTCTACCACCGACCATATCTCTCAAATTGAAGCACCCTTTGATGATACAAGCCAAATTAAAGAAACAATGCCACACAAGCATCTCTTCCTACTCTTATCCATTCAAATGCCATGGTATAAACATATAGCTAACTTATTAGCTAGTGGAAGGATACCACGCACATGGACAAGGGAGGAAAGCAAACATATGTATGCTATGGTAAAACATTATGTTTGGGATGACCCTCACCTTTTCAAATATTGCCCCAACCAACTCATTAGGAGATGTGTCTTGGAGATGGAGCAGCAAAAAATTCTATCTATGTGCCATTTTAGAGTATGTGGAGGTCATTTTGGTGGGAAATGCACGGCTACCAAGGATCTCCAAAGTGGATTTTATTGGCCCTCCTTGTTCAAAGACTCTCATGAATTTTGCAAGTTCTGTTTGAAGTGCCAAAAGGTAGGCACTATCTCTAAGAGGGACATGATGCCTCTATTACCAATTCTTTTAGTGGAGGTGTTTGATGTTTGGGGAATTGATTTTATGGGTCCATTTACTCACTCTTTTGGGTATGTGTACATTTTGGATTCTGTGGATTATGTGTCAAACTAGATTGAGGATATTGCAACTAGAACCAATGATCACAAAGTGGTGTTTGATTTTATGAAATCAAATATGTTTAGCCGGTTTGGTGTTCCAAGAGCCATGATTAGTGATGCGGGAAGTCACTTTGTCCAACACACTTTTGAAGGTTTTTTAATGAGACATGGAGTGAATCATCGTGTGGCTACTCCTTACCACCCTCAAATGAATGGTCAAGTTGAGTTAGCCAATTGGGAGAAAAATCTCATTCTAGAGAAGACGGTGAGACTGGATCGCAAAGATTGGTCATTACGTCTCTATGAGGCTTTATGGGCTTATAGGACTTCATATAAAGCCTTTATTGGCACCACACCATTCAAGCTTGTGTATGAAATAAGCTGACATCCAGTGGTTGAGATGTAACATAAGGCATTGTGGGATTTGAAAGCCATGGATATGGATGGAGACACAACTGGGTTGAAAAAGAAGTTACATATGTATGATCTTGAATAAATGAGGCATGAAGCCTATGATTTGGCCAAGAGCTATAAGGAAAGGAAAAAGTTTCTTCATGATAAGTTGATCAAGATGAGCTTCGAGCTCAAAAAATATGTATGGCTATATAACTCAAGGGTGAAGCTTTTTCCCAGAAAACTCCAGTCTATATGGAAATGACCTTATATAATAAAAAAAGGTATATCCATCTAAGATTGTGTTGATTTGTGAGAAAGAAGGAGTGAATGAATTTACTATGAATGGTAAAAGGCTGAAAGCAGTTGTGGAAGTTGGGGGTGGATAGAGCAAACCAAAGTTTTGATATCGTGATGTTAGTTGAACACCAGTTTGATGAAGAGATGTGCTTGAACGCACATGAGAAGGATATTTACTTCAAGGATACTTTGAAATTTTTACGAGAGTGATCGACTTCAATAATCAATAAGCCCGACTGAAGGCATAAAATTTAGCGTTAGCGGGGGGCAGCCCACCTAGGTTTGGCAACTTTTACCCAACCTTCACTTTTTGATACTTAAACATTGTTTTCACATGATTCTAAGAATACACACACACACTTGTACCTGATAGTTTTGTTTTAGTTTTGGTGATTTGTTAGGTGAGATAGGTGAAAGTTGAGAAACGAGGTGCATTTCAGTGAAAAATGATTGATAGAACATCAAGTGGGTCAATTAAAATGATTGGAGTACGAATGATAGAATGATTTGATGATTTGGGAAAATTTTTGAACTTGGAGGACCCATCACGGTAGTGCTAGAATATTACATTTCAATAGGGAAATTTTGAGTTTTGGGCACAGGAAGCACGACCATGCTGGAATCTTGCCAGAACTCCCATGCTGGCCTGAGCCCAGTATTTAAGTTGCTCGATTTTTTTTCCTAACCTAGCACGACCAAAACATCATTTGCGCGATCCAGAATGACTGTTCCACATGGAGAGGCAATTAGGGCGAACTCCATTCACCCCAAATCACCTCCTCTTGCTCCCAATCTTCGGATTTGAGTTCCCTTTGGTCCCCAATCACCTTCCGTAACCTCAAGCTCCATTTTTCACCCTCCATTACCATCTATTTCTCCATCTCCAAGGAGATTCTAACCCTACAGTCTGGAAGCACATTTGTTGCTACTCTTACTCATTTTCTACCAGAGATCTTTGCAAAGATGAAGACCACATGCAAAGCAATCAAGAAGGGGGTGGATAAGACAATGAACATTCTCACCAGAGGCAAAAGCCGCATTAAGCGGGCCTCCAATGTGTCACAACAGTCCCACTGCGTGTCGTCACCATCTAATTCAATTTTGCAATCACTCCAACTATATGCATCGATGAGTGTATCACAACACCGATCCTTCTCTAGCGGCCACACACCAAATCCAATCTACAACAACCCCGACGATGAAGAGGAGGAGGAAGAAGAAGAGATGGAGAACATTGTCAATTTGGTGGACATCGATGCACCATCCTGAGAGAGGAGGGCCAAGAAGGCTACTGATGTGTCGTCTTCACAAACTCCATGAATTACTATGGCAAGATGTTCCACTTTGTCAACACAACCATGCACCACTCAATAGCCTATTAGGCACCAATTGGTGATTGAGGAAGAAGACAAAGATGCACCGGTCCGGATGGTGCCCTTGAACTTGGACACAAGTTTGGGGTCACAAACATATGAGGAGGAAGAGGTATATGACACAAAGAGTGAGGAGATGGAAGATGAGCCTATGGACTTTTTGTCCAAGTTGGAGGAGGATAGGATGAAGTGGGTTGGGAAGCAACCCGAGGAAGCTGCTTATGGGAGAGGCATAACAAAGAAAGTGTTCACAAGATCCCTCCACCCTGAGTGCTTAACAAGGTGGGTGATGCCTACTAGATATGCATGTATGGCTACCATGCAAAATTTAGGGATCAACTACATGTATAAGGATCAGATGCAATGATGTGGGCTCTATAAGATCTTGAATGAGGTTGAAGAAACCTACTTGGAGTTAACTCATGAGTTCTTTGCAACATTGGAAAAGGTACAATACCAAGATGAGGATGCCATCGGGTTTAAGCTGAATAACTCAACACATGTGCTTAAAGTTTCCCAAATGAATGCTATCTTTGCTCCCGATTAAGAAATGGCAAAGAATTTCATGAGGGAAGGCTTGACAAGAATGGGAAAGCAAATTACTCCAAGATGTGGAAGGCTATTACCAATCAAGCAACTTTTTCTGTAGGAAAATCCAAGACCAAAAATATTTACAATCCCTTCATGAGATATATATAAAAGGTCCTAGAAAACACATTGTTTGGACATTATGACAATCAAGGTTGTTGTTCGCAAAAAAATTTGTATTTGAGGGCCACAATAGCAAGTAAGGGATTTGTAAACATTAGAGCCATGTTGATTGACCACTTGAATATAATCCCCTCTAAGAGTAAAAATCCATTCACCATGGGGGGAATTATCACCACAATGGAAAAGGTAGTGGGTTGCAATCTAGATGGGCTTACCAAGGTAGAAGGAAGAAAATATTTGATCTAAACTATCTTTCTAGGTCCCAAATGATCTCCCTTAAAGATAGAAAAATCTTTTATGTTTTGAACCCCGGGTACCCTGGAATCACCTTGGAACTCCCATACCACACCACCCCTGCTCATGGATGTGGGACCACCAGATAACTTTTTGGAGGTGATATCACAATATGAGGAGGAGCATCCAAGAGAAGGGTTCAAAATGCTAAATGTGGACTTACCTGAAAAAGGAGGAGAGACGAATGTGCTAAAGTAGCAGTGCATTCTTGAGCAGTCGTACCGCACACGACTGGGATTTGAGGATTTTGATGCGCGACCACCTCCAACAAATGCATTCAACATGTCATCCGTTCATGTATAGTTGGAGGTGATTCAACAAACACAACAGGCCATGTGGTTAGATCAACAACATATGCATCATTAGATCAACCACCACTACCAATATCAACATGCACATGTACAGAGGAACCCCCAATGGGGGGAGGATTTATGGGGAGGACTATATGGCTACTAGGAGATATACTTGCCTCCATAGGTGGACTAATGGGGCCACTATTACCAACATCCACCTCTACATTCAGGCCCACTACATGATCCCACACAGCCAGAGTAGTGACATCTACCCTATCATTCCTAAGCTTTGGTTTCATGATGAGGACAACATGATTCAAAAGTTTGGGGTGGTAGGGAGGTATGCTCTCTTTCTTAGCTTATTTTGTTGATGTCTGTCTCACCTAATCTCTGTTTAGTTATTGATTTCTCTTTTAGTGTAGATTTCATTTTTCTTGCATCCATGCATACATGTAGTTCAATTTCATTCATTTTTGCATAATTTTTCAAAATTTTTGCTTTTTTTTTTCTCCTCCATGTCATGCATTGCATTCTCATGTAGATTTTGGTAATTTTTGTATGTTTTTAATTAGGATTTTCTACTTTATGTTTTAATTTTCCTAAAAGTTAGGTTTAGATGTGATTGAATGCAAATTAGCACGATTTTGGTCAATTTTTCCCAAATTTGAATGTCCTTGCCTAAAAGCATGTTTTAACTTAATCTCAACTGTTTGAAATGAAAACATTTGTCTTTGACAAATGCATGCTGTTTTCTTAGAGTTTATTTCTATATGGTCGTGATTGTTGAATTTTTACATGTGCATCACCTCTCTCAAGTTTGTGAATGTTTTGGTTGAATTGTGAATTGAGCAAGCTATAACGCTTAGAGCCTATGGAATAACATGATATAAATATAAATCTCATGTTGTTCAATCATGTGCTGTGATATCATTTGATGAAGTATTGGATTAGTTTTCATGCATGCGATTTTATGTTGAGGACTACACCAATGACCCCTCTTTGACCCGACTCTTCTTTCACCATCTTAATACCCCTATGCCTCATGAAAAGATGCCTTAGAGCACATGTTTAGCCTTGGACACCGCCAAAAGTTTGGGGTGGCCATATCTACATCTCCCCGGTTCACTCTATCCACCATATGCCCTGCCTACATCAAGGAAAAATAAAAGAAAAGAAGAAAATAAAAATAAAAAATAAAATAAAAAGATGCTCCTATTTAAGAACATCTAAATAAAGAAAAGATGAGTGTGCAAAAGCACTCCAAAATCTTACCACAATCCTTTCTTCCATTTTCATACCCGTTGAGCTAGAAAATATCAAATCTAGCTCACTTCACCCTTACTATAGCCATGTCCGTCATTTGGTGTGATTTGAAGCATAAGATTGAATTCATGAAAGTGAAACAACATTCCTAGTCATCATTGATTAACGCCAACATGAAATAATTTACCCAGAATTACATGAAGGACATGTGGAACACTTGCATATTCTATGCTCTATACTTGAAGTTTGTATGCTCAGTGCTTAGTTCATGATTGGTTTGTGAAAGTGGAGAGGAGAGAGGTGGAACACATGCACTTAGTCACTTTTAAGACCATTTAGTCAATAATAATCTTTTGCAATGCATTTTTCGTTCTTGTTTATTGAAAGAAAAATGAAGAGAGAGATTATGTTGGAGCATACTTGAGGACAAGTATGTTTTAAGTTTGGAGTGGTGATGCAGTCCTATTTTAGGGTTTCATCTTGTACCAATTTGTTCTTTATTCACATTAAACATAGTATAATGCAAGTTAAATTCCGCAATATGCATATTATTGTCAAATGCACTTATGGATGTTATTTACATGCTTTTTAGGTACTTGGACCATGATTTGGATGGATGAGAGAGAAGGAAGGAGTTATAGGAGTCCTCCACTCATGGAGGGGTCCATAGAAGACCCAAAAGATCCCTCAATCTACCCCTAATGGACAAGGGTCAACATCAAGCAAAGAAGTCCATTGATCATGAAGATTCAAGTTAATTTTGCTACTGACAGTCCCAACACGGTCGTGGTGCCAAAGAACGACCGTACTAACCAATGTCAAAGTTACAGAGAAAATCTCAAAAATAGCAAGCTACAACAACATCGCCAGCATGGTCGTGCTACCCAGCACATTCATGCTATGAAGCCCCTAAAACGGTCATTCTGCCAGAAGTCAAAATGGGTGTGCTAAAGGGAATGACCTCACCTCCAACTCACTCACCATAGTCGTGCTACCCAGCACAACCATTCTACCTAGCCTCCAACATGAATGTTCTGCCCACCACAACCGTTCTACCAGCCTCCATTTCACAACCTCAACCTATGATTTTTCCACTTCCGTAGAACAACTTTCCACACCACCACGACCATTCCTACCCCCACCTACCACGGTCGTGCTACTACCTAAACCCTAGAATTTTATACACTATTTTCCAACAATGCCCCTACTTACCCTAGTGCTTCCACCACCACCTATACATACATGGGTAGCGGCTACAACACTAGTTAACTACCATTACTCCTCTCCACCCACTCTTGACCATTCATTGCACTCCCCTTGCATTTATGCTCTCCATATGGTTTCCACCATAGAAACCTAGTTTTCTCAATTTTCTACCATAATCTCCTTCATTTCCATGCCCATCATCCACCTTAGAGGAGGGAGGTTTCCCTACAACATCTAGGAGGTGTAGGAGAAGGATCTTTTTGAGCTCCATGGAGTCCTATCCCCTTCTTGTCATTTCTTTTATCTTTTCTTTGAGCATGTTTGGCTAAGCCCCTAGTGGTGGGCTGTTTGGGATTAAAATGTGACTTTGATACCATGTTTGGGGAAAATAACTTTTAATGAACATAATTTCATTCTATGATAATTGCTTCTTGCTTCTATCTCATTTCCCATTATCTTGCCTGTGGTTTGTGCCTTTAAACATAAATTTCTTATTTTGTGATACTTGATGACAATTAACTTCTGGGGGAAATTGGAATGTATGCAGTAATCCTAGGAATGGCTCCTAGGTCCAATTAATGGATCCCTATATAGCCCCCTTTGTTCCTACATACACCTCCCTTCTTCTACAAGTGAGTGTGAGATCTAAGTAGCTAGTGTAAGTGTGATTAGCACAATTGCCTAGATCTTCCTAAAGGCTAGATGGCAAATAACATGAGGTGAAATACCCTCATCTCTACTCCCATTCCTACCCTTGGCTCTCAATTTCCCTAATACCACTTACCTTAGAAACCTAGACTTGCCAAGTCCTACTAGAATTACACCTAACCCAAGTTCTCCAACTAGTAGTATACAATATATTCTAATAGTACTTTCCTTATTGTTTGGTTTGGGAATCTAGATTGAGATGTGAGATTTACATGCTATGTTGACCCTCCCCCAACTAATATCAAAGTGCATTCCCAAACGGCCAACCTATCCAATCCATTGCTTAAAACCTCATTTGTCATCTTTGCTTGTTAATGCTAGTTTAGCTTAATTGCCTTTAATGCATATAGTCAATTACTTAGTCTTGTTAATTAGGGTTAAACTAGATCCTTGATTGCTCTGGTGTTTAGCTTAGTTCTTAGTTGCTAATTGCCTTGATAGAGTAGTGTAGATCATCTTGCTCTTGTTTAGTTGGTTTCTTAATATAGTCTCTTAGACCTAACTTGCTAAGGAGAATCTAGTTATTGGTAATCTAGCATTCATATTGCCTTTACTTGCCTGCTTGTTTAGTGTAATAAAACCAAACCCAAATTAAAACCATTCAACCCTAATCTCCACTTTAGGTATGTAGCCAACACAAACCTATCTCTAGTGCCCCCCTCTCCCTATGGATCGACCCCCATTGCTTGCCTCTCATCTATACTATAACATGATCCTGTGCGCTTGTGAGAGCATATTTTAGTGTGTGAGTGAACCTTGCTTGGGGACTTATAAATTTGAAAGATCACACATGCATGGAATATCACATCAATAAGAAATTCTACATGAATGATTAAGTTGGACTAAATTAACTAAGTAGGAATGAGGCACCTACCAAACCCCAACCAATAGGTGAGGGGAGAGTAAACACATTTCCAGTCACCTACAAATATTTACATATGGGGGGAGAGTAAACATATTCCCCAAGGAAAAATAACACATGCCCAAACTATGGGTGGTTGTACATGAGTACCACTACATTAGCTAATAACTCAAAACAAATCATCTTGCTAAAAGAAATATTATGACAAGCTAACATTATAGAAATAATGCAGGTGGGGTTCAAAACACAAGAACATAATGTAGATTTTGCCAAAAGGATCAATAATAGAAATTAAGGTTTTAGTCCATGCCTCATTGTGAAATTAGTGTTTGGAAATTTTTTTGCCCAACTAAAAGGATAAGATGCACATACCTCAATTCAGAGTCCTAGTTAACACTTTTCACCAACTTAGAAGATTCAAAGATCACCTTTGCCTAATTTCAAGTTATTCACATGTATTAGGGTTTGTATTTCATATATGTATTAAAGAAAAACCTAATTTTAGACCTTTTTTGGAAAACCTCAGATTTTGGTTACAAAACCTAGTCCAAATGATTCGTTACATTTTTTTGATCAAGAAAACATATTCATTTGTCAATAATGATTAAGTTACAATTTTAGGGATTTTTATCTAATTTATTAGATTCTCAAAAACCAACCTTTGAAACATGGAAATCGAAATTTCAAACTATTTGTATTATATAGCTAACATTTGTTGGATTCCAAAACATATTTTTACATAGTTTTTGGACATGTAAATCAAAAGATATTACTTTTATAAAATCGACCAATCAAGAAATTCCAAAAATCCAAATACTCATAGAGAACTCATGAGAGGGGGAGAGAGAGGACGCGCTGAGTTGGACCTATTATCGCTGACCAACTCAGTCAATCCCATTGCCAATTCAACAACCCACCTTAGCACAGAAACAAAGCATAACAGGGTGGAAAAGACAACTTTACCCCTGGGTGAGAAAATGAACCAAAACAAACGCTAGCAGTGAACCGATAAATCAACACCACCCATTATTTCAAAAGAATGGCTCACAAGTAGCATCCATGGATCTCAACTCCTGATTCAAATCCTATGATATGTTCAACCATGTGAACAGAGAACACGTCCAGTGAACTCATGAGACCACACCAAGGATGACAAGTCAAAACTTGAGTCGAAAGCAATAAAAATCACTGGTTTAACTTCCATCACCGATGAAAATCTTAAAGTAGAGTTCTACCTGGAACAATGACAAGCTGTCTAGTCCAGAAGCACCCTAGACAAACACTAAACTCATACATGTTCCCCACGCTTCCCCGCATCGCCTGGAGACAGTTGCGGATAGAGCTCCAACAAGGACCTTCAACTCAAGTTCGTCTAAGAGTTAGGCATTAAAGCGAGGGGTTTTGAGCCCATGGACACATTGGAAAGACTTTAGGGATGGATTAGGGAAGAGAAATTGTTTTGAGGTCATAAAAAACACTGCCACCAGCTCAGGTGGTGTAGAACAGAAAGTCAAGATGGTGTCATCCAAATGAGTGAGCATCGTTACAATTGAGTAGAAAGGAGGGCTTCATGGGGTGCGGAGATGGTTTTTGGGTGGATAAGTAGGGGTTTTGTAGGTTAGCACGTATCTGTAAAACTGGAGGGTTGATGCCACTTTTGGGAATTTTGTCAATTCTAAGAGTTAAGGTTCGTTTGAGGGCTCATCTTGTGCGGAATTGAGAAAAGAAATGGATGGAGGAAAAATTGTGAGAAACAGTTGAGAAGCGAGGAAGGTTTCTGACTGAGAATTTCAAGGATACTATTCATGAGGAACTCAGTCTCCTACCTAAGGTAGGAGATGACCCGTAGGCTATCAAATCATGGATTGAACGGTCAACGCTAAACCCAATATCAAAGAAGGTGCGTGACATTATGTACTTTCCAATTTCAAATCGGACTAAGGTGTTATTACATTTATTTCTCATTCTCTCTCTCTTCAATTGAGGGTGCAAATAAACTACAAATGAAATGAAATTTGTCACCTAGGCTATTTAGGACATATAGAATCCTATTTTTGCATTAGTTTTTTCTTTTGATAACTTTTTCTATATTATTTAATTCTTTTAAAAGAAAAATTTAATTTTCTCATTCCTATCACATTAGGAATATCTAGAAACCACCAATTAATGTGAAACTTCACCCACAAGCAACCTTAAACTTGTGAAATATGTGTTTGCCATTAATTTTCTATTTTGAGATTATTTAATACATTATTTGATATTTTGTCTCTCTCCTAATCTACACATAATATAAAAGATTATCCAAATTATGTGAAAATTTACCCAAAGGATAATTTTAATGGGTAGATTGTGAATCTAAGATTAGTTAACACTTTTGGAGTCATTTAATGACTTATTCATATTTTGGAGAAAACTCACCTTCTCTTTTCTAAATAAAATTGATATAGTTATTATTATCCAAAATTTGTGAAACTTGGCCTCCAAGCCAAATCAAACCCAAAGATTATAATCTGAAATTATCTTTAACGAGTTAGTCTCCCTTCTATGAATTTTAGCCCATTATGCATTATTTCCACTATACCTCATATTAAATAATGCAATATTAAATTATGTTATTTAGAGAGTTATTATTTATCTCTTTATTTCCTCATTATTACAAAAGGATATAGAAAACTCTAGAACGAATTTATTTTAACAACATCTCACTTAAAAGTAAAATTTACATTTTAGACCCTGATTGAAACAACCACTGAGGTATTTGTGCATAAACCATATATTTGCATAAATATTGATCAATTATACTAATAATTCCCATTAATAAACGTCAAGGCCAAAAATGATACAAAGGAAAGGAAAAACTTAAGAAAAAGGTTAGATAGAGAGTATATCTAGATTTTAGTTTGTTACGGCTTCCACCCCTTAAAAGGGATTTCATCCTCGAAATATTAAACAAAAAGAGAAGGGTGAGTACATAAAATCTCATCTCTAAGCTGCCTGGTTGTTTCTTCCAAACCATAAAACTTCCACTAAAACTCTCACTAACTCAAACTCATTCTTCAACTATTTAACTTGGGAGTTCAAAATCTTCACATGCAACTCCTCATAGGTCAGGTTCTCATGGATCACCTAGGCTTCTACTATTAATATTTCTTTTTTACATTTTTTTGGCTTATTAGCATTTTATTTATTATGATATTACATCTTCCTTATTATTCTTTTAATCGTGTCATGCTATATTCACTTTGTTGCCAAAAGAGTTACATTTCATTATTATGCACAAAATCTTGTATATTTATTATTTATCTCATTAAAAGTTTTAGAACAATTAGAGTTATACTCAATTATCTAAATATCTATAATTGATCACTATACTTACTAATTTTGATTTAGACTCCATTATCTTCACATTATCCCCATATTGGATTATACCAGATTATTTTGCACAAGGTAGGCAATTTTATCCAATTTGTTATTAAGTCTACATTTAATCCAAATAATGTCACATTGATTATTTCTATCTACATTAAACATCTATACATTATCACATTACCTTTATTTAGTCACATTAATGTCCTCATAAATCAATTAGTCATATTTACTCACTTCCAACTATTGAATATGCCCATTTGAGTGAATCCAATTACTTCCTATCCATATTGAAGTCATTATATGTATTTTAGTGAACAAGGTGCGACATATTACATATTAATGAATTGGTTCACATACCAAGTCATTATTAGGTGATTAATTAGGTGTGTTATAAATAACAAGGTGATATGCATTACATATTGATAGTTTGATTAAACTATGATTAGGTGATTATATACCACTTATGCGATCAAAGTATATTATCTGATTTTGACACCCAATGCCACTAATGTACCATGAAAGACATCAAGGATGTATATATTTGTGTTAGCTAATTACAACTTAGGGTTTAGGTTAATATGATCATTATAATTTACTTATACCTTCTTAGCATGCATTAATTCTAGAATTAAGTTCCAATTATCTTGCTCATCATATCATTAGGGTTTATTGGTTGCTGACATGGTCAACATCATGTGTATCCATAATTAGGATTAATATGTGAGTTACTCATATTATGTGCATTAGGTATTCATTAAGGTTCAAACATAATAACTTTTCATTAGATGACTATTATATGTTCTTTAGTATATAACAAACATATGGGGTTTCAACTATAACCTATTTTAGTCAGTTCTAATGATCTAAGCTCACTAACCTCTTATTCATGGAGTTAGGGTTTCTGGAGTCAGAGTAGCTAGATTTCTATATGTTACAAGACTCCATACCCTTAAAAAGAATTTTGTCCTCAGAATCTAATCACCCAGACAAGTACTACCCACTTCATAAAAAAGGTTAACTAAAAAACCAAGCTAAAAAACCTCCAGATATCATGGTTAGTTATGCATATTTTAGTTTTGAGTATTATAGGGGTTTATGTTGTTTATGTATCCAATGAAAAAGTCATAACCAACTACGATTGATATTTTAGTCCTTGTGTCTCTAACGTAACAACCCTAAGGTTCTCTTTAACAACCAAATGTCCAAAAGGATAGCTCAACTAAACCTCATATTCCTAGTCACTTATTCAAAGCAAAACTAGGGTTTAGGATATCTATTCCAACTAATTCTAGGGTTTCTCCACTAAAACTTCTCACATATCTCTTTATTACCAAATCCAATGCAAAATCAAGTCACCATTTTCCATAATAAGACCCTATTATCTTACTACTTCCTCATCCTTATAACCTAATTTAGTCCTCACGTCAAACATTATTGCATCCAAAGATACATGTCACCATTAACATATATGGTAGGATCATCATATTATGGTTAACTAAACAAGATTCTAATGTGAAACTCTTATGATCATAATTCATCCTTTCATCATCTCATGAAAAATATGGGTCAATTCTAGGGTGAACATTTAACTAGAGGAGTACTATATAAGGCAAGGGTTCTATTTAGGGAGACAAAATTACAATAGGAAGAATCCAACTACCAAGGGCTCTGATACCGTGTTGTAAAGAGTGGGATGTAGAGGGGATCCAATCTCTACTAAAATTTGAGAAATAAAACATCCATTCCAAACACACTCAAAAGGTATATGCTTAAATAGGTGTAAAATTTTCAAATATAAACCAAAGTTTATCAACAAAATTAAAGTTTCATGACTATAATACATTTTTTAAAAGTACGTCATCATCTCCCACATAGGGTTTACATGGATATTACAACATAAGAATCTAGATAGAGGGAAATCTAAACCACAACAAGTTTGTCTTCAAGCAACATCTTCATGAGCTAGTTACATGTTGGAAGCTAAGTACTCCTTATCCTAAACCTGAGCCAGTCCTCCTTGATCTTATTCCACTCCTTGTCCTAGGCCTGGGTGGTTGGGATCACCCACCAAGAGAAGAAAACAAGGTATGTGTCAAATAAGGAACAAGAACAAGATAAGGTAAACAAAAGATAATTAAGGGTGTATGTTCATCAAGAACAAAGTAAGTCAAGTGTATGAGGCACATATAAAATAAGAATCTAGCCATATCAAATAATAAGAAATTCTACATGAATGATTAAGTTAGACTAAATTAACTAAGTAGGGTTGAGGCACCTATTGGACCCCAACCGATAAGTGAGGGGAGAGTAAACACATTCCCAGTCACCTACAAAATATTTATATATGGGGGGGAGAGTAAACACATTCCCTAAGGTGAAATAACACATGCCCAAAGTATGAGTGGTTATACATAAGTACCATTACATTAGCTAATAAGTCAAAACCAATCATCATGCTAAAAGAAATATTATGGCAAGATGAAATAATAGAAATAATGCAAGTGGGGTTCAAAACCCAAGCAAATAATGTAGATTGTGTCAGAAAGATCAATAATAGAAATAAAGGTTTCAGTCCATGCCTCATTGGAAAATTAGGGTTTGGAAACAATTATGTCCTACTAAAAGAAAATATGCACACACCTCAATTCTGAGTCCTAGTTAACACTTTTCACCAACTTAGAAGATTGCAAGATCACCTTTGCCTAATTTCAAGTTATTCTCATGTATTAGGGTTTCTATTTCATGTAAGTACAAAGAAAACCCTAATTTTAGACCTTTTTGGAAAACCTTAGATTTTAGTTATAAAACCTAGACCAAATAATTCCTTATGTTTCTCTTATTAAGAAAACATATTTGTTTGTCAAATATGATTAAGTTACAATTTTTACAATTTTTATATAGTTTATTAGATTCCCAAAAACACTCTCAAACTATTCGTATTAGAAAGAACACATTTTTTCAGATTTCAAAACATATTTTTAAATAATTTTGGACAAGTAAATCAAAATATATGATTTTATAAAACCGACCAATGAGGAAATTCCAAAAATCCAAATAATCATAGAGAACTCACATAAGGGAGAGAGGGGGTAGGACATGCTGAGTTGGACCTATCATCGCTGGCTAACTCAACCAATCCCACCACAAGTTCAGCAAACTGCCTTGGCATGAAAACTAATCAAAACTGGGTGGAAAAGATAGATTTACCCTTGGGTGAAAAAATGAACCAAAAAATATGCTAGGAGTGAACCAATGAATCAACACCACCCATCTTTCTCAGAAGAACGGCTCGTAATAAACAATTATGGAGCTCAAATATTAATTCATAGCCTAGGATATGTTCAACCATATGACCAGATAACTCGTCTAGTGAACTCGTGAGACCAAACCAAGACTGACAAGTCAAAACTCAAGCGGAAAGTGATTAGAATCATTGGTTTAACTTCCACTACTCAGATCAAGGACGAAAATCTTGAAGTTGAATTCTACCTAGAACAATGACAAGATGTCTAGTCTGGAAGCTCCTTGGATAGACACAAAACTCATACAGGTACCCCACACTTCCCTATGTCACCTTGATATGGTTTCCAGAGAGCTTAAGCGAGGATCTACAACTCGAGTTCGTCATAGAGTTAGGCATCAAAGCGAGGGGTTTTGAGACTAGGGACACTTCTGAAAACCTTAAGGGATGGATCAAGAAAGAGAAATTAGTCTGAGATCATCAGGAACACTGCACCAACTCAGGAGGTGCAAGATAGAAAGTTGAGATGGTGTCATCAGAACGGGCGAGCATCATTGCAATTGAGCAGAGAGGAGGGCTTCATAGGGTGTGACAATGGTTTCTGGGTGGATAAGTAGGGGTTTTAAGGTTGTCATGTGTCTACAAAACCTGATGGTAGATGCCACTTTTGGGCGTTTTGTCAATTTTGAGAGTCAGGGTTCATGTGAGGGCTCATCTTGCATGGAATTGAGAAAAGAAATGGATGGAGGGAAAATCATGAGAAATGAGGAAGGTTTGTGGCTGAGAATTTTAGGGATACTGTTCACAGGGAACTCGGTCTCCTACCCAAGGAAGGAGATGACTCACATGCCATCAGATCGAGGATCAAATGGTCCACACTAAATCTAAAATCAGAGAATGCACGTGATATAATCTTCTTTCCAATTTCAATTTGGACTAATGTGTTATTACATTTATTTCTCATTGTCTCTCTCTTTGATTGAGGATGCAAATAAACTCCAAATTAAATGAAATTTGGCACCTATCCTATCTAGGACATGTAGAATCTGATTTCACATTAGTTTTTGCTTTTGAGAAGAACTTTTTCTATATTATTTAATTCACTTAAAGCAAATCATATTTTCTCTTGCCTATCACATTTGGAATATCTAGAAACCACCAATTAATGTGAAACTTCACCAACAAGCGATCTTAAACTTGTGAAACACTAATTTGCTATTAATTTTCTCTTTTGTATTATTTAACACATTATCTACTATTTTGGGCTTTATTTATACTTTCTCTCTCCTAATCTACACGTGAACATAAAAGATTACCCAAATTGCATGAAACTTTACCCAAAGGCTATTTTTAATGTGTAGATTATGAACCTAGGATTAGTTGTGACTTTTTTAGTCATTTAATGACTTATTTCACATTTTGGAGAAACCCACATTTTCTTTTCTAAATAAAATTGATATAGTTAATATTATCCCAAATTTGTGAAACTTGGCCTCCAAGGCAAATCAAACCCAAAGAATATGAATCTAAAATCAACTTTTACGAATTAGTCTTCATTTTATGAATTTTATCCCATTATGCATTATTATCACTATTTCTCATATTAAATAATTCAATATTAAATTATATTGTTTAGATAGTTATTATTTATCTCTTCCTTGTCCCAAAAGGCTATAGAAAACTCTAGAACGAATTTATTTTAACAATAGTTCACTTAAAAGGAAAATTTGCATTTTAGACCCTAATTGAAACATTCACTGAGGTATTTGTGCATAAACCCGTATATTGACATAAATATTGATCAAATATACTAATAGTTCCCATTAATCAACATCTAGGTCAAAAAGGATACAAAGGAAAGGAAAAACTTAGGAAAAGGGCTATATTAAGAATATACCTAGATTTTAGTACGTTACATCATCCTTCCACTCACTTAGTTTCTTTCCAATACTATTGAGTTCCCCAAGAACTTGCCTTTTGGATCCACCTACCATGGTAGGAAGGCCAAGGTATTATTCATAAGAATCTGCATGTGGGACATGCAGCTCTTGAACTATACATTCTCTGTCCTCCTTGTTGACTTTTTGACTAAGGAAAACCTCTGACTTTCTGAGGCTGATATTCTACCCAAATCCCTCTCATAATAGGTCAATATCTTGTCTACCTACTTGGTTTCTAGGAGGTTTACTTTAGTGAAGAGATTTCTATCATCAATGAAGAATTGATGAGTGGTATGGGGACCACCTTTGCATGTCATGGGTCCTGTGATGGTACCTTCATTAGATTCCTTATTAAGAAGTAAAGAGAAAGCCTCTTCAAAAAAAATATATATATATATAAGGGGATATGGGATCTCCTTGACGGAGACCCCTTTGTAGACAACATGCCCACTTTCACATTCATTGATAATAAAAGAGAAAGAGGCAATACTAATACATGCTTTGATTTTGACTTTGATTTCCCTTCCAACAACCCTTAATATAGGCCACTATGTCATCACCCATAGTGTTCCACTGAGTTTCAAAGAAGTTGGTGTGAACCAGTTGGGTCTCGAAGCTTTACTGGGATGCATGTTGAAGATAGTTTTAGTTTTCCTCCTTATCAGGATCATCTTCAAGAATATTGTTGATATCATCATTCACCACTTTGAGCATGCATATTTCTATGAGTTATATGAATTTATAATAAGTTTATCTATAATTTATAAGATTTATACTAAGTTTATCTATGAGTTATATGAATTCATCTATAAGTTATATGAATTTATCTATGAGTTATATGAATTTATTTCAACTAATCCAATTTCAAATTCTGCTTTCTTTAGCCAATTCTAATAAAAGTATAACTATTTTAAAGATCCTTTTCACCTATTTGAAAAATATTAACAAAATTATGCTAGAAATGTTATAAGATGTGAAGGGGTTTTAAGACCAATTTTACAAGATAATATATAACTAATACAATGAAGAAGAAGGACGTCATAGAGAAATGCATTTCTATTAACCCTAATGTGTGGAACAAGTTTTTTACCTCTAGGAAATTAAATGTGCACAAAAATATATGCAAGTTTAATGTTAACTTTGATGTAATCCATCCATTAATGACTAACATTCATTTGTAATTGAGTCATTTAAGTCAATTCCTCAACATCAATCTAAACTTGGATATCTCTATGTAAAAAAAAGTGCACTCGACTCTCATATACAATTTGTACATAAGTCACCTATGATTTATTAATAACTAAGGAATCACATTTCCATACTATTTTGATTCAAACTACATTCTATACATGCACCAAATTACAATCATTTTATTCATTTGGGCTAGTTCAAGAAATTTTACCATAAAGCAATTTATTTCCTTTACTATTATCTTAAATGGGATTTGATTTTTAGGTAATGAACTCAGAAATATAAATTATTAAGAAAGAATTTATGATAAGAGATATTCATATTCTCAATATTTCCCCAATTGATTATCCAACAATTGAGAAATATAAGCAATAATTTTTTGTAAAGATCTATAGTTGGGTACGATTAATCTTTTGACATGCTTAAATAGTTCAAAATAGATACAAACAAACCCTAAGGTGTTAATGACTCTAGAATTCCTACAACTCCTAGCAATCAATTAATATTCTTCCTCTTTTCATCCCATGAACCGTAGAAATGGTGAACTAGAGAGAAAGAAAGAAAAATAGGGTGATTTGATATCCCTTTGATTCATAATTAGTGACATGAAGGAATTTAGACATTAGATAGAAGAATCACCATAAAATGCTAGATAATATTTGGAAACTTACTCGATCCCATGATTTTCAAAAAGCTCAAATATTCAAAACCCTAGCTGCAACTTCTTCAAACCCTAAAATTCTATTCCGTATCTCTCAACCTCATGCTCTATTGGATAGATAGACTTTGAGAGGTTAATGGATGTAACAAATATATATCAATTCGAATGCTTGGAAAAATTCCTAAATTGCATTTTTTTCATATGCATTTGTCATAGGACAAATTTGTTCTCTAGAAACTTGATCGAGGCAACAACATGTTCATCCTCAAAATAACTCCAAAATTGTGAAAATTTTACTAGTTGTATAAGATAATATTTTCAAGATATAGTTAAATTTGAAGTAAGCATAGATTAGTAACAAAAATGTCAGACTACTATACTCCAATATGTATATCATGGTTGACTGAGTGTTTTTGGAAAAATCCGACCAAAAAACATTTCCAAAAAACATCCAAAAACTATGTTAAGTAATTGCATTTGATGTATCCAAATTATATTGAAATTTCAAAAAAAAATTGAGTTTCATATGAAGTACAAAAAATCATTTACTATAATACTAAACGTATCACCAAATTTCATTTTACATATTTGATTTACATTCCATCATCTCATATGATTAGTGACTGGGATTCATAATGTTGAAAATGTTAAAATGGCATTTCTCTAAAACACCCTTGATATCTCTAAATATTACATGAGTATGGAGAACATAGATCTATATTGGATGCTCAAATGACACTCAACAATTGAAGACTTAAAGTTAGGGTTTTCATTTTCCAAACTATAATTATTTGTTGAATCATATTTAGCATGTCTTAGAAAGTTCAACACATCACAATCAAATGATCAATCATGAATCATGCTCAAAATAAGGATGATCACGAAACACATGTTATCATTTGGGTAAACCCTAGTTTTATATATAAGATTAAATTAGGACATTATAATGATGAAATTAGATCATTACATGTAGAATGTCTATTTATTTTATTTGCTTCTATAGTTGTGTTTAGTTTATAGAATTGTATAACGTCTTCCCAATCTTTTCTATCTTTACATGTTACTAAGTATGAATAACATATATTCATTTTCTAAGATTTGGCGCGTTATAATACTTGAAGAATATGTAGAGTGTAATCCAACTGATTTTTTTCCACTTTGGTATGCGTTCAGATATGTATAACGATTGCCTAGTTTTTTTTGTCTTGTATCATAATGTTTGTCCTCTTTATATCTTTTAATTGTAGTTTGTGAGTTCGAACATTTGTTGATGATTTTTTTGGATTTATTGAAGTAGTAGATGATACCATCATTTATATATGGAATGAGGTAGAAGTTTTTGATGGCAATCATGGAGAGAAGAACTACATCATATATAGACTCAATGGGAAGTGGTTTGATATGTGAAATCGATGTTTCTAAGGATGAGACCAAGGGTAGGTGTTTGCATATATAAGCCACTGCCTATAGTAAATGTGTTTTATACAATATTTGTGTCTAAAAAGATGAGAGGAGGGAAGTTGTCTATTTGTTTCCTTCTATTTAGTAAGAGGGATTATTGTAGCTAGATAAAAAAACAAGCCCACAATTACTAAGGAAGATGTAAACATTTAAACAAGATGACCTTTTTTGTTTAGTGTTGGAAAATTTATATTTGTTTTCTACTTGAAGGGAAATAGGAAGACTATCTATTTATAAAAGTGGGTGAAAGTACTTTAGTTCTTTGAGTTTCTAACTGAGCACAAACAAGGTTTGGTGAATGTGTTTGTCTTGAGGAAGCTGGTCAACTACTAGTTTTAGTATGGGGTTAATATGATGACGACTATTCTAGTTGATAGGTTCCATATCGACACCAATACCTTTGACAGTATGACATAGACACTAAGTGAATATGTGGCCCTATTTGGTCTTAGATTTGGAGGAACTAGGCACTCTCCATTCCTAGATATTAAGGTACTCCCTCCTTCCCATGCACTGGGTACTAGAGGATCTAATATGAAAGTTACATGATTAGAGGAGTTCTCCTTTAACAATGAACATGACCATTCTCTAGGGGTGCATGATTAGTTATGTGAACTAAGATTAGTGATGGCCCTTAACTTCATTATAGTGTATACTATCCTATTTACATTTCTTGGCTTCTAAATATGGTGAACCTAGAGTCAATATTGATGTATGAGTGGGAATACACAACATATGTTTTTTCTATTACTCTGTGTTGTAGGCAGTCTATAAGGAAATTGGGCCACCTCCTTCAATTGACCAATGGTTTTATCTCAATCCAGCATGTAACTTCATGTCAGAAATATACATAAATTTTTTTATTATATGACATTAGTCTTGTTTATTATCATGATATTATCACATGAACACTTTTCCTATATACATATAGAGATCTTGGAGGGGTTGATATATCTAACATGTCCAGTGACCATGTGCCACATAATGTGTCATGTTTATTACTTTAGAAAATAGTGGCACGACCACCATATGTTGTGTTGCTACATTGACAAGTGCAATCGCCAAGTGATAATATTTGTGAAGCATTGTAAAGTTGTTATGTTGTGTCTATCAAACTAGCACAAGACATTTGATTGCAAGTATGTTTCTTTCCATTGTAGACATTTTTAGAGGGAGGTGAGCTATAGGATTACCATGTTTTGTATGCAAGTTCCATGGATCATCTTCAATACTCCTTCATCTGTTATGTTACTACATCCAGATATTAGGGGAGGGTGGTAAGATAGTGGCATGCAAGGTGGTGCATCCCTATAGGCCATCCAAGAAATATGTTGTCGCTGCATGTTGTGAACAGTAATGCCATAGAGTAGCATATCCTTTTTGCTATGATGATATTGAAAAGATGTATCTGTCTATAAAAATGATGATGGAATACTTTTCATGTGCTAGACTCAAAAAGTAAGTTTCATGGAATAGGCCTTAAATTGTGGAGATATTGGTTTTTATTATTTATTATAGAAATGTTGTGTGGAGTCTAGAAAGAGGCATAAGAGACGCTATTCTAGGAGGCATATGTTGTGACATTACAAGATAAACACATAGCTTTGTCATAGTAGTAGTAGTATCTAGATGCCTCCGAAGGGGATACAAATGTTAGGGTGGGACATGGGTTGTCCCAAAAACATGTAGATGATTCTAATTCATCTTGGTTTTGAAAGTATGGTGGGAGTTACATCCAAGAGGTAGTAGGGACATGTATGCATCTTTGATGCAATGTGGAAATACTATGGTGAGTTTCTTTGAGTATCTTGAAGTATAGGAAGTGATGTTATGTCAATCAGCTTGTGTCACAGAGTCCTTTACATATGGTGATTAGGTGTAATTTGGCAGTGCACAATATGATGAGTCTCCTTGACCATCATTAATACGAAGTGCTCATGAGGATGAGACTTATGATGATGAGATATCTTCTAAAGGTGGTATGGAGGTTTAGTCGATCCCAATGTATGCATCATCCACCTAGGTAGGTTCTTATTCTAGTGTTAAAAATAATAAGGGTATTGTAGGAAAAGTTTCACCCTTCTAGAAGAAGTGGTTTATGAATTAAATAGTATGTTATCTTTTGTGATGTGTGTTGTGGAATGATGGATTCATGTTTTAGTACCATCCTATATTGCCTTTGTGAACCTTTTAGGAATGAATATGCATGTTCATATGCATACATTTTAGTAGGTTTGTAAAATTTGCAATTTTAATTACAGAATTGTTCAAAACTATAAAATGGGTGCCATTGTTGATTTGGAATGTCATCTAGACCAAGAAGGCCACATGAAATATGTTTATATCTGATATATGATATATTGGTTGTACATTAGAAAGCCCTGATGTAAAGGGGGAATGTAAGTGTTGTAAGCCCTTCTTACATGGGGACATAACACATATATGCCAAATCAATAATTGTGCACATATAGGATTTTATGATCCTTATTAGAGCCACTATAGATGTGGCTTAATTAAGTAGGGTGTATACTAGAGTGAGTTCAACTTAATTAAGGCCCATATAACTGATTTTTGATAATACAACTGTATTCTAACTTGATACTCCTGCCCCTAATGTTTTCACCCCTATTCCACAAAGAAAGAAGGTCATCCAAATGAAATGTTGCCTCTTGGGGGCCAAGTTCAGTGCATAAAGTGTTGTTTTTCACTAATCTTGAAATAGAGATGACATTTGGATCCAAATATGGGCTATTTGCTGATGTTGGGGTCAGATACATTATATTATGGAGGTGGGGCACCTATGCCCATATTCATTTCAAGGGAGGGTTATGAATGCATTGGAAGAATGATCTCACTAATGAGTAAAAATCTAGATTATCTTGTCTCCACATTCATGGATTGTTTTAATTGTTTTTCATTAATATGGATATAGAGCTATTTAATGCGATCATCAATTTTTGGTATCTGGAAGTCAACAACTTTAGATATGGACATACCTATCTGAGACTTACCTAAGAGGATATGACATACATATTTCGTCTACCTCAACATAATCATTGGCTGACACAATGTGCTAGAGATTCACCAATGCTCACTGCCTCTAGCTTGTTACATGTGAAGAAACCTATGACATTGAGGTTTCTCAATTCATGAAGTGTACTGGTGAAATTGCATCCTCTATGGGGTTACTTTTGGTCATGTGTATGTCAAGCTAGGTGTCGTTACCCGCAAGATTGATCAGTGTGTTTCTAGTCACTCTATTTGGACATGGATTGTTTTATCATTATTGGGATCAAATGTCAGTCAACTTTCTTCTTGTGATGTCATCAATTGTTCTTCTTGAGGTATACAACATGTTGTAAGGAGAGTGTATAGTCCCATTGATTCTATCTAAGGTGTGCCAACGTCTTGCCAATTCCAAGAATAGTAGTACCTTAGAAAGAGGAGCGTTGAAACTACTACAAAATTGTCTCACTATGCATCTTGGTTGTGCTAGATTTTGTTAAATTCTAGGATATGATGTGAAATAAGGAACATTTTTTTTCTTCTAGAGCTGTTGACCTTGGACCTCCTCAAGCTAAGGGTTTCTTGGTGAAGTGCCTGACTTAGTTGATAGAAAAGGTTGTTGGTTGGTGATGAGTAGTTGTGAGAAGTGATGTTAAGGAATATGTGATGGCATGAAGGGAGATCAGAATCTCATTTTTCTTCCATGGCTGAGGCATTGTCTGGCCTGTTACCTTGTCATTTTTCCATTCTAATTTGGATTTCGACATGTTGGCTATGCTATATTGGACGAGCTACCAATTTGTCAGCAACAAACATATCGTGAAATAAGGTTTTGTTGTTGTATGATATTCAATGCTAGTAGATTTGTCAACCAAATTTGATTTTGGAGGCATATCCTCAAAGTGTAAATGAAACATTTGTGAAGTATCCATGTCTAGTGGTAACCTATATTGATGATGGAAAGCTGAATGAGAATCATGGTTGTAGTTTATTCATTTCCTATAAAAGTAGTTTAGATTTTTACTCTATATGTTCCCTTCCTAAGAAGTTTGTATGCCTTTCTTATAGAGTATTATAATTGAATTTGAATGGATGAAGTGCTACTTTCTTGTATCAGATGTAGTCATTGATTGTGAATCAAGACTCATAATATGTAGCATTATCTCATATATAAGGCTCATAAGAGCAAGGAAACCCATGAGGATAGGGTGATGGTGATGTGCGCATAGTGAAATGTACATGGGTTGGGATATGCCTAATTTACCCCACTAGTCTCATAACTAATTCCCTCAACACATATGGTGTGTGAACGAAAGGATATTGGCTTGTGTCTCACCCGTAATGTGTCACATGATGTAGCTAGTCTCTGAAAGAGAGAGCAAAATTTGGTGTCTAATTGGCTCTGGAATATTGTATCCAATGTGGAACCAGACCATGCAATTGTATCAATAATTAGGACCATTTAGTCAGTTACATGTCATATTGTTGTATCTATAAAGTTGAAAACTTCACACTGGTACTTACAACCTCAGGATGGAGGTTGATTCCCTACTTTTTGTAGAAATTGCATTTGATGGAATATTGTATTGATTCAGAAGTGTTTGTGTATGTTGTCATGACCACATACTGAGTGGAAATGGAACCATAGTTGGGTAGTGGTTCCCAGAGCCTTAGGATGGGGGTGACAATCTGGGCATACAAAACATGTTGGTTCCCAGATCAAAATGTACTATTATATGGGAACTCATGGTCAATATATAGTAGCCCTACCACATAAACCACAATTTTTAGGATATAGTTTTTTTATAATAGTTATGAAATCTATTCTAATCAAGACCATTACAACTACAATGAGCTACAAGGGTAGCTACATCATAGTTTAAGTAGAAACAATGTCAACAATGTAGAGAGGGGGTATCACTAGAGGTCTATATCATATCTCTATTGACCCATTGTGGGATACAACTATGAAGGATATATAAGTGATGATAGGTAATGTTTTGCCAAAATAGGGGGGTACACTTATAACAAGCCCCTGGAACAAAAATAGAAAATGTTTCATTGGTGAGACTACACACGTCTGCGGTGGCTGGTTTTCACCACCTCCTTCGAGAATATGGTTAATAGAGAGTTCCTTAATGACTCTAGAATTACTAATATCTTTGTCTTGGATTTATTTCTCCTTGGATATCCTATATTTATTGCAACTTTCATAGGGATAAATCTTGATAGTTTTTATGAACCTACATGATAATATGTTGTATACTATTGTCTGTGCTGTCAAAAATCTACATGTTGCATTCAATCCATATGGTACATATGATAGAAACCATGAGCATTCAATTGTTTGTGTATGCCGCGTGATGAGTGCGTGTGTGTTGGAGTCTTTGCATGATGTTGATAAGTGTACAAGCAAGGATAGTGGCGGAGGTCGTGTAATGGGTCCATAGGTGTCATGCAAGGTGACATCCAAAAAAGAGGTGTAGGTTGGATTCTTCATTTTTGAGACATAGGGTGCATCAGGATGGCCCTCTGAATCCCCTAGATCGCATGTGTAGATCAAAGGGGTTTTGTTGTGGCTGGTCAGCCATAGAAGGATGTGGACTTTTAGAGGGCAGACTGTGCTCCATAGAATATTGTCTATGGGACCCCATATGTGCTTTTTACCCTTTAGGTGGACATTTATGTGGTAGGTTGATTTTGCTTGGATGAGGGCTATTTATAACAATAAATAACTTCATTACAAGACTCAAAGTGGAAAAAACAATCATTTCTCATATGATAAGTAGCAGACTGAATACATATGTTGGCCACTCATCATATAACCCCAAGAGACAACAACTAGTTGAAAACTAGCACTAACATCCTATTAAGTTACATGAATTTAGGCAATGGGTGATGTTTTATTAATACTCATTTGGAAAACCTTAATGTGGATAATGATGGTCATGGGAAGATATATCTCAGACTCAAATCCCTAATTGATTATCCCTAGTCATATAGGTGATCCATGATTATCACTATAGGTTTTGAGAAAAGGGTTCACATAATGTTGGTTCAGACTCGCTTCAACACAAATGCCCTTGTCATCATTTTTAGTACTTCTTGACATGACTGGCACTAATTTGCATTTTGTGGCAAGTTGATGTTATCATCCATATGATCTAAGGCCCTCCCAATTAGAATTTAGTACTCTATGAGTGTTATGGTTGAGGTACAATCTTAGCATGTGGTATCCTTTTTGTAACTTTTAAGGGCATACTTCCATAGTGAAGGCTCTGGCCATCCTATACTAGTAATAGTGTGTGTGATTCATGGAATCTATCAATGTGATATTGAACCAAACATATAAATGAATGTCTTCTTCTTGAAGTATGCATAATGAGGGGATCTAAATCTCCACTAGTAACATAGTTATAGTCCTATAGATGAGGGACTGGAGTGTCATACATGTGAATATTTGGATCGATGTTGTGTTCCCACAAAGCCACAAACAACTATTTCTGCTGATATCCCATTGACTCAATGGTCTTCTTGAGAATCTTAATAAGGTTCCTTTTAGTTTCTTTGAGTGCCCTATTCATCTAAGGGTGATAAGGAGAAGCTCAATGATTCTTGTTGTTGAAAAAATTGAGATGCTTTTGTTCCTATCTCTTGATTAAGTTGGTCCCATACTTATGATGATACTTGCAATACCAAACTGAGTTATGCTATTATTGCAAAAGAACCTAGTGACTTGTGATGTTGAGTAAGTCTTCAAATAGCTTCCTCCCACTTAATACATTGTGAAATGGTGATTAGTTCTAAGAAGTTGTTGGTGGAGGATTTCATGTGTATCTTGTTGATCACATTGACTCCCTATACTATGAACAAACATAGAATGACCACGTTGTAGAGATGAATGGGAGATGAGTGAATATAATCAACTTGTAGTTTGCAATTTTTGCACTTGCAACCATGTGTCATGCAATGGACTTCCATTGCACTCTGGCAGAGAAAAGGAGTTGAATGTGTTTGGTAAGGGCGACATAATTTCCACAAACATACTTCTCATATGCCACCCTCAACTTATCAACAATTGAGGCAATGCAAAAATACTTTATTAAACATGTGTTGGTATAGCGTTTCAAACATGAACGACAAAGTTAATTTCCATACACCTACTGCTTGTTGGTTATTTTTGGAGGTGCTTTCATGGAAAGGATGAACATCTATTAACCATTTAGTGTCATAATACCATGGTGGATTTTTATTTGGGTAGCAAATCCAATATGCATGTAGTAAGATGGTTGTGGTAATGACTTTATCTCGACCGGTTAGCATTCTATATCTTGAATACCAACCCAAGAAGGTAAAGTATCTAGTGCGTCAACATAGGCGTTCCTATACCTCTTCTAGTGAGTGAACTTGATTAATCCAAATTCCTCAACTAATTTTAAAAGGAACTCTTAAAATGGATAATATGTTCTTGCTTCATATCTGATTCATGATTAATCTTCAATACTTTCATAGGGATTTACTAGTAATGTTAAGCTTGCAAATGTCAATCCTTTTGGCTACTTGAAGTCCTAGGATGCAATTTTTATACTCGACAATATTTTTAGTGACATCAAATGTAGGAACATTGCGACGGGAATGTATTGCCCTTTTGGGTTAATGAGGAGAATCCATATATTATCTCCATGTTAGTTTGAAGCACCATAAAAGAACACTATCCGTGTATTTGTATTGGTAGATATCATAGAAGTCATTGCATTGGTCAAGAAAATATCACCATATAATCAAAGTCAAAGTCTTCATATTTGGGAAGTAAAGAGATTGAACCTTTACTACCTTTATGGGGACATAAATTATGTTTAATTTTGATTGTAGGACTTCCTATCACATGAGAAACTAATTTTAGATGGTTACAGATGTGGTATAATGGGTCCTAGACCGTGACAATTTTTTTTGGACATATCACCATGTAATGTCTTAGTTTTCTAGTGGAAAGAACCAAAGTGATCAATAATTTCCAACAATGGTATATCCACACTCATTTTTTTCGAAGTCCTTAAAAATACTAAATTGTGTGTTCATCATCAGTGATTTGTGGACTTAGGACTCCTCCGTTGGATTTTTTAGTTATAGACATGCCTAGAGTATCAAGAGACAACCTTGCACAAATAATATGAGAATTGGTGGATTGCACATGTAGTGCTTCAATTATCAAATGCAGATTGGCATTGACCATTCCAACTATTTTTAAAATTCTTACATAGAAGATTAAAGATCCATTTTCATTTTAGATTCATCTTTTTGATGTATTGGAGTTTTCCCATTAGGCCTCTAGTCGCTTTCTTTATGCATGGAGAAGTCAAGTCAATGATTTCTCAAGATTCCTCTTACCTCATTATTTAATGACGTATCCTACTAGGTTGCTGAAACATATGCCAAAGGTACAATTTTCTGGATTTAGCAAAAGTTAGAAATGCCATAGTCTTTGAAATACCTTTTTCAAAGAGTCAACATGATATTCTACATGGTTTGACTAGGTGATTATGTCATCTACATTGACTTTGATCTCCTTGTGAATGAGTTCATAAAATAAGTCCACTGGGGTTGATAATTAAGTACCTACATTTTTTATTTAAAACAACTTAACATTATAATCGGAAGTTCCCCATTATGTGGAAAAGGTATTTTTATCCATGTCAGATAGCACCATCTTGATCTAGTTGTATCATAAGAACCCATCTATGAAGTTGAGGAGTTAACTTCTAGCTTTATTTTCCAACAAATCATCAATGTGTGGTAGTACAAATTACTCCTTCAAACAAGCTTTCTTGAGGTCCCTATATTCAATAGACATGCATACATACATGTCTGTTCTTCTCAGGTTCTGGCAATATGTTTGTCATCCAAGTAGCATATGCCATAGGGAATATGATCCATCCAAAAATTGCTTATGGAATTCTTTATGAATCCTTAAACCCCATGTGAGACTAATGCATCTAAGTTTTTCCATGATGGCTACATTGTTGACATGGTCGTCAAGGGTCAATGTACCATGATTGACTTGTCAAGCCTTGACATGTCAGTGATGTGAAAAATTATTATACATCAAATTTAGTAGGATACAAAAAATTTACATCAACTAATAGTATGACAAATTTCACTCTTAAGAGGATGTGACTTATCACAATATAGTCAATGATCAAACTCAAGGACAACATTTTAAGAACAATATATATTTTGGCATCATTAAGAAAAAGTAATTAACAATGATACATTGATTATAAGTCTTTTAATTAATAAAAAGTCATTAATAACTATCACATACAAAATAAATAGCAAGTTATCCATAATATATAGACATAGAATAACAAACCCATTATTAGGGTTCCACGTGTGGGACACCCTTCTCCCCCGCAGTTTTTTCTCTTATAGGTCCAAGGGTTAGGGTGATCTCTCTTGTATCTTCCCCATCATAGAAGAAGAGCTAGAATAATGGTATTCAAGATTATAGTTGACAAAAGAGGAGGAGGAACTGATAGAAATCCAATAACAGCCAGCCGACGAAGAGACGGGTCACCTGCAACTAGTGGTGGTTGCGCACATCCTCGCCGACCGATCCTTTAATTTTTGGGCCATGAAGTGTATGTTCACTCAGGCCTGGGGTCTAACTTGCATGGTAGTGTTCAAGCAATTGAAAGGGGACAACTTTGTGATTCAATTTCTAGATTGGCGAAGGTCATAGAATGAGCACCTTGGAACTTTGATAATAAACTACTACTATTCAAAGACATTGAAGCTGATGAGAAACCAAGAGGGATAGACATCAAACATAGCCCATTTTGGATCCACATCTATGGCTTGCCTTTGGGGTTTCAAACTTCACAATCCATTGAGGAGATAGCCAGTATGATAGGTAGTGTGCTTGCCCTAGACGTTAATGAGTTGGGGTGAGACTCATCGATGAGGGTATGAGTCAGCCTGGATGTCACCAAATGGTTGAAGAGAGTTCTAAGAATCCGCGGTAGCAACAACAAGATCATGGACCTAGAGGTTCAATATGAAAGGCTTATAAACGTTTTTCACTATTGCAGCCACCTAGAGCATGTCGAGAAGGACTGTGGGGCACGAGAGGAAGAAGATGAACATGGCAATAAGTGGGGAGAATGGCTCAAAGCTTCACTAAAGAAGCCCAGGGTGTCATTTCAAGAGGAAATCTATGGAAATACAAGGACAAATCAAAGCATACAATTCATCAACAAACCACGACCAGACTACTCAAAGAGCACTTCACAATCTACTAGTAGAGAGTCTGCTACCAATTTGGAGAACAGGGAGGGAAAGGTGCAAGAGGGACAAAGGAAAGAAGGTCAACAACCAACATCCATCCAGTAGGAGGAGAGAAGGGGTCAGATTATGACCTAAGGGAACTGATTCCAGAGATCCTTGACACCCAAATCAAGAACCTACATGAGAAAGCGGGCAATGCTAAGGAGGAAGGAACAACAATGAGGGGCCAGGAGAAGAACATCATCATAGGAACAACATCAACAGAGGGACATACCAGAAAAACAAAACATACTAGGACTAACTTACTGGCTATGAGGGCACTAGGGAACCCCACAATGAGAGTTTTGATGAGGTCGAAAACATGGTGCAAGGAAGGTAGACAATTAATGAAGGCGTTGGAGATGACCACGAACAACATGCCAAAACTTCTAAGGCGATAGAGGACTCAATGCCGAATGCTGTCTGAATGAGAGCACAGAAGGAAAAGGAGAGACATAAGAAAGAGATGAGGAAAGGAAGAGTGATCCAAAAAACAAAAAGGATCCCCCGTGGGTCTATAAGATGAGCATAGCACAACGTCTTGGTGTTACTGAGGATGAAGTAGAATGGACCACAATGACAGGGAAACGTGGTAGACAGTCTGACAAATGCAATATGGAGCTGGACGAGAGCCAACACGTGAAGTAGGGAAAAAGGTTAGGAACAATGAGTTCAATGTACACACTGTGGGGGCTGCTACAGCCCAAGTATCGGAGGTTGGGGTATACTAGCTCCATAAAGAGCAATGAAAATCATGATCTAGAACTGTCAACGGCTGGGCTACCCTGACACTGTGAATGCCCTTCGGTCTTAGTGCTGGAGGGAGTGCCCGAATATAGTCTTCCTTATGGAGACTATGATATCTAGTGCTGATCTGGAAGTAGTCAAGAGGAAATGTGGTTTTATGTAGGGAGTCTGCATAACAAGTATTGGAAGTGCGGGTGGAGTAGGTTTATGGTGGAAAGATGTGAATCTCAAAGTCACATCTTATTCTCAACATCAATACAAATGTGAAATTTCTAAAGGTAACTCAGTCAGTTCCTGGAGAGCAGTAGGTATGTATGGATGGGTATACCAGCAACAAAAATACAAAACATGGGACTTAATGAGAGAACTAAAGGCCGGGTCAGATCTACCTACTATGTTCTTTAGGCACTTTAATGAGATTGTCTCAAACTCTGTGAAGAAGGGGCCCCCACCAAAACCTTTGATGTACATACAGGACTTCAGGAGTATCATTGATGACTGTGATGCTATGGACCTGGGATACAGAGGTCACATCATCATGTGGTAGAGAGGTCTAACTCCAAAGACTCTCATCTAGGAGAGATTAGTTAGAGAACTAGCCTGCCCAACCTAGGAAACTAGATTCTACTGGGCCAGAGTTTTACATCTTGCTAAATATGAATAAGATCATGTGCCGATTATCATCCACACAGAGCAGAGGATGAGGAAAATTAGGAGGCATCAATATTTTTTCTTTGATCCTATGTGGGAGGAGGATGAAATGTGGAAGCTGATCATCAAGACTATATGGGAGGAATGCCTAATATCTGGGCTCTAGGGTAAGATGGAGTGCTGCGGAAGCAAGTTAAAAGAATGGGTAGCTGAGAAATTTGAAAAGATGAAAAAAGAATCAAAGAGTTGGAAGGGAAACTGGGGGAGATCCAACAGCTACCACCAGACAGGGGTAACTTAGAGAGGTGCACGCAAATTGCATCTGAGTTGAAGGAGTGGCACATGCGAGATGAGGCATTCTAGTATGCAAGGGCTTGAGTCAATGAGATGAAATCAGGGGAAAACAACACTGCTTACTTCCACCATAAAGTGTCTCACGGGAGGAAAAGAAACAAAATTGAAGGACTGAAAAATGAAGAGGGGTAGTGGATGACTAGTGATGAGGATATTGAAAAGATCATCAAGGATTTCTTTCAAGGACTTTTTCAATCCTCTAACCCATCGAGATGGGAGGAGGCGAGCCAGGGGATTTCTACTAAGATTGATGCAATGGAAAGGGATACTTTAGAAAACTACTGAAGAAATTCAAACAGCTCTCAAAGGCATGCCCCCAAACAAAGCACCAGACCCAGACGGTAAGGCTCTTTTATTTCAAAAATTCTGGCACATTGTAGGGGAGGACGTGTCTAATTACATCAAAGGGTGGTGGAAATATGACAGGAGCATTGCTGAATTAAACTATACCTTAGTGGTGATGATTCCAAAAGTGCAAAAACTGACAGAGATTGGTGAATTCAGACCTATTAGCTTGTGCAACGTCATCTACAAAATTTCTTCAAAAGTCATTGCTAATAGGATGAGACCTCTTATGGACAAGATAGTGACAGAAAATCAAAGTGCTTTTATCCCGGGTAGGCTCATTACTGATAATTCCCTCATTGCATATGAATTATTTCACACCATGAAGGGATGCAAAGGGAGAAAGAGTGTGCACATTGCTTTGAAGTTGGACATGTATAAAGCTTATGATAGGATAGAGTGGAAATTTGTGGACTACATCCAAGGAAAGCTAGGATTTGGAGAGAGATGGAGGAGGAAGGTCATGGAATGCATGTCAACTATAACTCACTCTTTTGACATTAATGGGGAACATACCAAAAAGACTCAACCATCTAGAGGACTTTACCAGGGTGACCCTCTCTTCCCATACCTTTTTATTCTATGTGCTGAGGCTTTCTCTAATTCACTTGTGTTAGCATCAAAACAAAATTTTATCCATGGAATTTGGGCTAGCCGCATGGTCCTTCCATTTCTCACCTTTTCTTTACAGACGACTCGGTTCTTTTTGCCAAAGCAACCAGAGAAGAGTGCCTGAAATTAGCTGATATTATCAGCCAGTATGAACGGGCATCTAGACAGAAGATTAACCTAGCTAAGACTGAAGTTTCTTTTAGCAAAGGGGTCAACTGGGAAAGGAAGGAAGAGATAACAAATCTTTTGCAAGTGAAGGAAGTGGACATGCATGGCAAGTACCTGGGACTCCCTACTACAGTGAGTAGGTCCAAAAAATAGGTGTTTGATTATGTCCAGGAGCGTGCCTGGAGGAAGCTACAAGGGTGGAAAGAAAAATTTCTTTCCGAAGCGGGGAAGGAGGTCCTCATCAAAGCAGTTGCACAAGCCATCCCCTCATACATTATGAGTATATTCCAGCTACCATCATACCTTTTAGACTCCATCAACAATATCATCTCGAGGTTTTGGTGGGGAGCCAAAGGAGTAGAGAGGAAAATTGCATGGGTAAGCTGAGAGAACTTATGCAAGCCAAAAAACCAAGGAGGCATGGGATATAGAAATATCCACATCTTCAACCAGGCCCTCTTGGCCAAACAAGTATGGCTATTGTTCCACAGGAGGGGCACATTGGTATACAGGGTCCTCAAAGCCAGATATTTACATAGGGATATTGTATTAAATGCAAGGTGTGGTTTCAACCCAAGTTTCACCTGGCTAGCATATGGAACTCAAAAAGTGTCATCTTGGAAGGACTACAATGGTGGGTTGGAGATGGATCAAGCATCAACATCTGGACAGGAAATTGGATACCGAATTTAGGTGATAGTCTAGACTCCATGCATGGGGTCTCAAGTACTACAATCTAGTATGTCCATCAACTTATGGAGCAGGAAATGAATAGATTGGATGATGAGTGTATCAATAGCCTATTTACCCCTGAGATAGAGTGCAAAGTCCTAGCCATACCGCTGAGTGCAGCAAGTCAAGAAGACTAGATTTTCTGGAGACTAAGTTGGCATGGAGAATATGCAATTCGGTCTACATATTGGATGGCATCTCAATTACTGACCACAATAGCTAATCTGGAGACCTACGAGGGAGTGAGAGCATGAAGAGCTATATGGAAGAGAGGACTCCTCCCCAAGGTGGAACACTTCTTGTGGCGTTGTGTGATAGAAGCATTGGCTACCCATAGGTGGCTCTTCGATAGACATTGCCATACTGATGGCATCTGTGGCATATATACGAGGGAAAAGGAGGACATAAATCACATGCTCTTCAGATACATGCAAGCATGGAATCTATGGAAGGACTGCTCGATGGAGGTATATAATCGGGTGAGGGAAGTCGAGTATAGACGAATTGATGAAGCCATTATGAAACTCTCATGGACAGACATGAAAGAAGATGGTGAAGTGATGATATCCTCACTATGGGTGATTTGGATGAGAAGGAACGACTTGGCATTCTGCAATAAGGTGAGAACCCCTCCCTTCATTCAACAAACACTACTGGAACTGCTAAGGGGGCATCATGAGGCTCACAACACAGGAAATGTTTAGCCAGGGATGAGAGCTATTCACAGGTGGTGGCCGCTGGGGTCGGATGTCATCAAGGTGAACTGTGATGCTGCTCCGAGGAGTCAAGGTGATGATGGTGTCGAGATGGCATGGAGGGACTGTAACAGTAAGGTTCTTAATGTAGCCAACCAAAGAAACTCGACGCTTCAAGATGTCCAGTGTGTAGAGGGTTGGGCAATCCAAAAAGGACTCAAATAGTCTAGGGATATGAACATGGATAAGCTGGTGGTAGAATTAGACTCTGACTCTATCATCCAATACATTATTTCTGGAGCAAAGTGAGCCGACCTACTGGGAACTCTTCTCAATGACATTTTTCATCTAAAAGTTTCTTTCTCTAGTATTTCCTTTTCTCGTGTAGAAGGCATGTTAATGGGCTAGCACATCATCTAGCATGAAAGGCTTCCATGAGTAGTGATCTTTTCAGTAGCTTTTCTTCTTTTCCTTCTTTCATAACAGACTATGCTGATGTAGATTTGAGTTTTAATTAATAGTAGGCGAAGTGTTTTTTTAAAAAAGAATAACAAACCCGTTATTAAATAAATTGTAGTGCTTAATGAAATGAAACTTGATGCAACAAGTGTCAATCATTTCATGGCATTATTTAGAGGCATATTTCAAGCAACAAGCTTACACACCCTAGATTCACCCCCACAAATAAAATTTCACTATGGATGATACATATAAGTTCCTCTTGAAAATCACCATGCATAAATTTGGTCTTCACCTCCATCTGATGGATAATTAGGTCATATATGGAAGTGAATATGTACTCATTGTTATTAACAATTCTTCCTACATATACTTCCTTTTGAAGATCTTCTTTGTTAGAATTGTGTAACAACTATGAGAAATTCCACCAATTATCGAGTTCTATATACAAGAATTAATTAAAGTTCACACATAAATGCTTTTTTCTATAACTCAACTTCAAAAGAACTCATAGTGTGCAGACTATAAATAGGATTGTCCTCAAAATTTTAAGTGAAACAAGTTACTTTCGATCTCCTTGTATGCTCTTACATGATTACTTCATCTTAGTTTAGTTATAACCTTTAAATTAAATTATCTAAAAAAACTACAGTCCATGTCAGTTGTCACATTAGATATCCTTTCGATTTGATCAAAGAAAGAACCTACATGGTTAGAAATTACAAAAATCACTTTATGGTACAAGAATTTGTAGAGGTATATAGATAAAAGAATAATGTTGCATAACATATTTCAAGAAATGTGTTGACATCTATGATAGATATATGGGACCGAATGACTAAAAATATGTAGAAATGACTTTTCTCCACAAAGCCAGAATTATATCATCAAGAGTTTTAGGTCCCATCCTTTCTCTTGTATTATGTGACCAATAATTCTCTAAGAGTACCCCACACATCAAGACATGTAATATTTTTATTTATACCACACCAAGTTCTAAGGGAATTCCTTCCTTATGCTTATGAGGAAACTCTATTTATATTATGACTAGATATATTAATAGCTACCCAACATGTAGGTAGGTAACCCTTTACGTTTTCATAGACTTTTAGCTATATCTAGCCATATCCCATTCTTCTATTTTATTGTTTCATTTTATTGTGGTGAATATAAAGCACACACATAAATTACAATACCACCATTTTTGCAATGAATTTTAGAACACTTAGTGGTATACTCTCATCCCTTTATAAACTCAAGTCTCTTAAAGTAAATTTCTTGTTCAAGTTTCAGTTTCATTTTGACAAATATGAAACTATATATAAGCTTTATCCTTACTCTTAAGTAAGTAGGCATAACAATATATACTACTAATAATCGATGAAGGTTGCAGAGTATCTTTTATTGTTCCTAACAGTTTCAATATGTACTACCAATAATCAATGAAGGTTGCAGAGTATATTTTATTGTTCCTAATGGTTGCACGACAGAGTCCTTGAACCAAAGCATTCATGAAACATATGATGCTTTCTATAGAGTGATAAAGTAAGTCCTCGATTGTTCACCCTGCATAAAAATTACATTTATAGTTTCTGTCAATAGTAATGTTAAGGTTAAGATTCAAATTAATCATTCTTATGTGGAAATCATATTTTGATCAAAATATTCATACCAAACATTCAATCACTCACAATTCAAAATCATATAATTTTTATTTGATTAAGAAATAGAAACATGTCCATCATGAAATTTAAACACATCCACTATTCACAAAAATGCCATTTAAGGAAAAATAATAAAAACATGAGCTAGTATAACTTTATTACATTTGAATTCATATCTTAGAGAAGTAAAAGTTTACATAGGACCATTTTGGATATTGCACCTAGTTGTGGGGACATGTATAATGTATGGAGATTTAAAACTATTCTTGAAGGAAACTTTAAGTCCAAACAAGCTTTACCATTGATTGTAATGGTGGAGCCATCTTCCATTTGTATTTGACCTATTGTTGATGTTTTAGTAAGATATAAATAGATACTTGGTACTAGAAACATAAAAATTAGCCCAAATGTTTACATTCCAATGAAATTGTTCATATATGTTAAAACATGTATCTTTTAGATATTAATCATTGTTATTTAGTGTTACATCCCACTTTTTACTTCATGTAAATATCATTGAGCGGAAGCATCCTTACTCAAGGGGGTGTCACCATATGCTTATCTTAGCAATTTAAATAAATGAAACACTTTACTTGAATGAAATCAAATTCATGCATAGTTCTTGGGTAAAAGAAAACTACATAGTGTTTATTAATGAAATCAAGTCTTCTTAGTAATATGACTGAACATAATGTAAATGATATCTAAATTTCTAGATTGGTTTGGTAAGTGGTACCCACTAGGAAAAACTTGAGAAGCTCCTAGTCTTGGTTGTCCTTTTTAGCCTCACTTGCTCCAAGTCCTGCAGACATCACATCCCCAACCATGCAAAATAAACATCACATCAATAAGTGGTATTTGGCACTTTATAAGACATAAAATAAATATAATTTTACTTGAAATAAATTGACATAAACTTGAAAATGGATTGTCTTAAGTATTCATTGAATAACTTTATGATAATGAATTGGAAAATGTAAATATATGTCACCTCTTGTAATGACCCATAGGAGCCCATAATTTCTAGGAAACCCATAATTTTAGGAAAGCCCTTAATGACCTCTTGAGGTCCATGAATGAGACACATATAGAAAATTAACCAATTCCATGGTTTACATCATTAACTTAGATCTTGACTTAATCATTGACATTCCTTAATTTTAATCTTGATCATAATGGGATTGTTCTCTATGAATACCATGATGGGATTTCCCCCTCAAAACATAATGGGAATTCTCCCTCTTATGTGTTATTGGGATTTCTCCCTCATAAACCATTATAGGGTTTCCCCTTCTTGAGAATGATTCATTAATCTTAATCATAATCATAATTAGGGTTTTACCATAGACTATATGTAAATGATCAATCAAACAGTGATACATATACATGATGTCTTATTGAGAAAGCATTCATAATTCATGAAATCAGTTGATGTGCATAATCATATATAAATATGTACTAAACCAAAATTACTTGTGCCAAATATGCATGGCCTGCTTACCTAGAATAAACCTTCTTAGGTAAAGTCTGATGACTTTATTGAGTCCTCTAATCACCTATAATTCGATTAAAATCGCAATATGTAGATAATTTCATAATAATTAAACCCTAATCTTAGTATTTGAACTATCGAAGAGATTGAATGTGTAAAAGAACATTTGAAAACAAGTTAGATTGATAAAGAATCTAAATATCTTTCTAAAGAATATTTTTCCACACTCTACTAAGATCACATGTAGAAGTTATGAATTTCAGATTATCGACCAATCAGAAGTCTAAAAACCAGATAGCGACATCAAGTTAAATCAACGATTAATCCGATGTAAATAAAATGTGAAAAGACCAAGAAAACCATAGAGTGCATCACATATAATTTAAAGAGTGGTGGCAAAAGTGCCATTTGGACATTTAACATTTCTCTTTCATGATGAATCTAAGGCGTGCATCAAAGGGCTAAAATGCCCATGCAAATAAGATAATATGTTCAAAGGAGTAGGGGTACCACGGTTTTTTGAGGACCTAGTTTCTTCCCCTTTCGAGGACCTAGTTTCTTCCCCTCCCAAGACATAGCGTGAGCACCTTATAGGGGCTCAATGGCCTTGATCCATGGCACACGTTGTTGCTCCTCAGGGGAGGGAAACTCCTACATAATGCTCACAATGGCACAACAGATCTAGCTATTTGGAAATATGACATCACACAGGTAGTGGAAACAAATAAGTTTATCTACCATATTCCCCATTATCATGTGATCATGTCAACAACTATGTAATGGGAAGGATGGTTTATGAAGTCATACTTAGTCCTGGATCTAGTCCAATGACTATTTCCTCATTGTAGCATGTGGCTTTCTTCAAGTCATGCTTGAATGACATCAACAACAACTCCTGGTTGATCACCATGGACAGCAGTTTGACATTGTCCTCCTAGTGGGAAAAGCTCCTTGCTAGTATAACATCCAGGAAGGAGTTGTTCCTCTCCATTGGTGTACTAGCACCTACTTGCTCTCCCACATTTATTCTCCCTTGTTATCCCTCCCTTTAGCAGGTAGGAGTTGCCCGGGTTCTCTCGATTACCACATCCAGAGAAGACAAACAATTTTCAGAGGTAATTGAGTTGTGTTCTGAGAAGACCCAATAACCCTCTATTTATAGGAGGGTCAAGGTCAGGGTTCCCAATCTGAGTGTGAGAGGAAGGGACCAAAATTTCATGAATTTTCACAACCTACAAGCGGAAAAATGGTTGGTTCACATGTGAACAGATCGGTTGGCATGTGAGTCAATTGGTTCAACCCTTAAACCCGTTGTTTCACCATGTTTCTCAATCACAATTATATTGGCAATTAATATATGATTCAATGCACAATATTACATCAACATAAATCCTTGAATGAATCAAATTGATCCACCACCACTCAGTTCACAACCTAAGCTAGTCGGTTCGTGGACCTGAGCCGATCAGTTCACTTCATGAATCAGTTGATTCACTATCTAGAATTTCCAAAGTTGGTTCAAATAACCTGACATATTGAAATAGTCGGTTCAAAAAATGAACTGGTTAGTTCACTGTTCATTCAGTAAATATTCAAACAATGTTGTTTAAATTGAATACCTAACTCTTCAGTATTCAAGTTTAAACCATATTCATGAATGAACTCCTATAGTAAGACCATGTGACGACCCCAATTCCTATACAGTTTCCATAATGACATTCCTTAGATATGCGTGCACTCATATCTATAATATGTCAAAAAATGAAAATATAAGGGATTGTGATTGTCAACTAGTATATAATAAGAAATCAAATCATTGTTCACATACATCATTCAAGTAACCATACAAACCATAATTCATAAATATAAAAGAGTAATATTACATTATTCATTAGAAAGAGATATAAGTTCTTAAGGAAACAAAATACATAGGACATAGACATCCTACACATCATCTAATGAAAAGAAATAACTATGTAAATAGAAATAAGACAAGAGTCTACCATATAGATAATAATCCCCCCTTAATGTTATTTAATATTTTTAAATACTTTGAATACTTTAATTGTTTGTTCACCTAGAAAAATACGTGAAACAAATGAATCAACAAAGTTGTGTACGTGGGTATAAGTACTTATATAGTAATTTGCATAAAGAAAAACTAGAGAAAGAAAGAAAGGAAAACATTATATTAGCGTGGAAAATTAGGTAAACATTTCTTTTATGCATGTCTATAGATGTAGTTGTACTACTAAGTGTGTCAGCACCTTATCTTACATACATGCTGGGCCCTTCCCCACCCCTAGGTCTATGGGGATACCTGCCCCTTGGGCTATGGGGTTGTGTTGGACATTAGTATTTATAAGAGAGAGGGAATTACTATCCCACTTCAGTAGCTACAACTAATTATAATCTTTTATTTTGTTTTATGTTTGACGAAGCATATAATACTAGTATTCATCCAAGAATTTATATGCAAATAAAAGCATCCAAGGTACATCCTAGCATTATGCAACCATGAAAACTAGTCTTGTACTTACTAAAACACATGTACCTGACATGATCACATCTGAATTTTCCACAAGCCTAGAATAATGAGTAGATCACCCTTGAAAGAGAGATAAAGACTTAATGTCATTATGGGTTCTCATCATCCTATAATAGGATTTTTTGGGTATTAGGGTTTGATCTCTAGTTGGGGTTATTTTAATCTTCCTATGATTAGATTAGGGATTAACTTTGACTTTTATTTTGTTTTTGAGTCATAAGATCATATCTCAAAATTAGGATTTCATCTATTTAAGGATATCCATAACTATTTAAGAAAGGAACATTCATTATTAGGGTTTCTATAGGGTGAGATCATTAAGGTTTTCCCTTTAGGATTCACATGATCAAAGGCAATCAGAGTAGGATATAGGGTTTGAGGAGTTGTACATGATCATAGGAGGTCATGAGATAACTAGGGTTTGGCAATAAATGCATGAAAGTACACACCTAGAGAGAGACAACTAAAAATTAGGATTTTTATGATCCTGAGTTAACTATCCCTACTTGATTAGGGTTTCATGACATGTGAGGGTTAGGGAACCCATTATGATTTTGATGATCATAATAGGTCAGGTTGAATCCAATAATGTCCATTATTGTATAATAATGACATGTATACACTCATTAGGTTATGGCTAATATTTTTGGAAATGATTAACAATTCAGGACATGAAAATGCTTCCATTTGATTCCTCACAATTTTCTATTAATTTTGATATATAATATTGCTATTTTTAGTATTCCTATCATTTTAATGACATGTATAATAATGACATGTATACACTCATTAGGTTATGGCTAATATTTTTGGAAATGATTAACAATTCAGGACATGAAAATGCTTCCATTTGATTCCTCTC
The DNA here is from genome assembly GCA_963693085.1 of Alisma plantago-aquatica. Taxonomy (NCBI): domain Eukaryota; kingdom Viridiplantae; phylum Streptophyta; class Magnoliopsida; order Alismatales; family Alismataceae; genus Alisma; species Alisma plantago-aquatica. The sequence goes on from OY856415.1 coordinate 127,880,027, forward strand.
AATTTTCTATTAATTTTGATATATAATATTGCTATTTTTAGTATTCCTATCATTTTCTATGATTTTTGTAAGATAAACATATTTCATTGATTAAAAATAAAATAGAAGGAAATATTACCTTAATCAACGACCGAATCTGACTGGATCAACGACCAGGATTGATCAGATTTCTATGAGGCTAGGAATTGCTTGACTGTTGACCCATGTGTCCTCCACTGACGTGGCGTTAAGAGATTGGTTCAGTTGGCTCAGTCGGCTGCACACAGATCTCCTTTCCTCTTTGGGTTGACCTGTGATGGTCATTGAGGTTGTGACTCCTGGTTGGTCCACTTATGCGTGAGCTGGCACCACATCCTCCTTCTTTACTCCTTCGATGCTATGTGATTAGGCACCCAGGAGATACTCTGGTGAGATCCTATCTTGCGGGGAGTAGGGCTCGAGCTAAGGCGAGTGCGTGGTTAGCTTTGTGGGGCCACGCCATGCCTAGGCATTAGGGTACCACCTGACAGCTCCTTTAATTGCTCCCTACCACCACCAAGATTGAGGAAGGTCATCGGGGAGGAGGTGATGTTGAGAATACAAGATGACTGGGATCACTGGGTATTACCATAGAGAATCCTAGAGTGTAGAGAAGGTGATGGGAAGGTGGATTTGACTCACCATGTCACATTCTCCCCTCCTTTTAAGAAATTTTCCCCAAAATTATAACATCATGGAAAAGATGCGGATATTTTTTCTTGATTTCTAACTTGAGTTCCCAGGTGGCATCAGACTGATCATGGTGGATCGAGAGAACTTTCACCATATGTATGCATCGATTTCTATGAATCTCGTTTGTCTTGGAATCAAGAATTCTGACTGGGGATTCAACATAAGTTAGATCATCTTTCAGCTCTATAGGCTCATGTTTTAGAATGTGACTGGGGTCTTTGATATAGGGCTTCAGATTAGATAAATGAAAGACATTGTGCATGGATCTATATTGGGGAGGCAAAGCAAGGCGATAATCACATTCACCAACTCTTTCTAGGATCTCAAAGGGTCCCACATAGCAAGGACTATGTTTCCCCTTGTTCTTTGCCAAGGCTCGGATAGGTATGATCTTCAGAAAAACATGATCACCTTCCTTGAACTGACATTCTTGTCGGTGAGCATATGCATCCCATCCTGTGCCTGCTTCATTATCTGCCTAATCAATGCAACTTTGTCTTTATATAGCTACATCTCCTCAGATTTCATCAAGGTGTGTTCCCCAATGTCATCCCAGTGTAGCGGGGATCTACAAGGTCTACCATAAAGGGCTTCATAGGGAGGCATCCCAATACTTTTGTGATAGCTGTTATTATCCAAACTTGGACAAAGGAAGATAGTGGTCCCACGAGCCTTCCCAATCAAGAACACAAGCTCATAGAAGACCCTCCAAAATTTTACTGTGCGTTCTGACTACCTGTCTATTTGCGGATGGTATGTTGTACTGAAGTTCAACTTGGTGCCCAGTTTTTCTTAAACCTATGTCCATAGCTTTGAAGTGAACTTTGGATCCCTATCTGAGACAATGGATCCTAGAACTCCATGTAGATGTATTATCTCCCATATATAGATATCCACCAGCTCAGATAATTTAGTAGTAGTCTTCATAGGGAGAAAGTGAGATGACTTTTGAGATTATCCACTATAACCCATGAAACATCATATCCCTTACTTGTCCTGGGTATCCCCACCATGAAATCCTTGGTGATGTGTTCCCACTTCCATTCCAAGATTTCAAGGGGTTGTAGTAGACCACTCAACCTATGGTGTTTTTCTTTGATTCTCTGGCATGTTAGACATGTGGACACAAATTCAGCAATATCACGCTTCATGCTTCTCCACCAGAACTGATGTTGTAGGTCTTTGTACATCTTAGTGGTGTCAGGATGAACCGTGTACTTTGACCCATGTGCCTCACCAAGAATCTTTGTCTTCACAACTGACTACTCAGGAAGCCACATATAGTTCTTATATCAAAGATCACCATTAAGACCCACAAATAGATGTTTTTGAGGCTTTAATAGGATAGAGGAGGCTCTACAAGTTTAGGACTAGCTTTCTGTGACTCAAGAAGTTTAGACTGAAGACCAAACATGATAGAGATGTTATTGACCTAGATATGATCAGATAGAAACTGGGGCTTCCAACCCACTAGATCCTCCATGTCCTCCACTCGGGAATAGATATAGATGCACATACTGCTCTTAATATGCTAAGAGCACTAGTGACTACATTAGCTTTGCCCAGATGATAGACAATTGTAAAATCGTAGTCTTTTAGATATTCAATCCATTTACGTTGACACAGGTTCACGTCCTTCTGAGTCAGGATGTATTTTAAGTTTTTTGGTCGGTGAAGATATTGAACATCACCCCATACATGTAGTGCCTCGAGATTTTGAGAGCATGGATGATTGCACATAATTCTAAATCATGTATAGGATAATTAAGTTCATTGGTTTTTGGCTGTCTGGATGCAAAGGACACCACCTTTATGTGGTTTTGTAGGACACATCCTAACCCATTTCTTGAAGCATCAGTGAAGATCACCAAACCTTTATTGCCAGAAGGTAGAACTAGAATAAGAGCGGTTGCCAATTTATGCTTTAACTACTGGAAACTGGACTCACAAGTAGTTGACCAGATGAAATGCTCATCCTTCCGAGTAAGCTTAGTCAGAGGAAGTGAAACTTTGGAGAAATTGGGAATGAAGCAACGATAATATCTGACTAATCCCAAGAGCTCTAGATTTTAGAAGGGTTTCGAGGAGGTTGCCAATCAAGAACATCATACACATTGGTAGGATCAACATATATATTACCCCCAGTAATGACATTGCCAAGAAACATCACTTTATAAATCCAGAATTCACATTTAGAGAGATTTCCATAAAACTTCTAAAATCGAAGGATATCAAGGACTGCCTTCATGTGCTCACGGTTCTTCTCCATAGAGTTAGAATAGATCAAAATATCATCAATGAAGATGACCAAGAACTCATCTATATAAGGTTGGGAGAATTTTTTCATCAGATTCATAAATATGCCAGGTGTGTTGGTCAACCAGAATGGCATCACTAGAAATTCGTAATGCTCATAATGAGTTCGAAATCTAGTTTTAGAAATATTAGAATCCTTGACTTTAAGTTGATGGTAGCTAGAATGAAGATCAATTTTTGAGAAAACTTTGGCAGTGCAAAGCTTGTCAAAGAGGTCATCAATATGAGGGAGGGGATACTTATTTTTAATATGGTCTGGTTCAACATGCGGTAGTCAATACACATATGCTTAGAACCATCTTTATTTTTGACAAAAGAATAGGTGCACCCCAAGGGGAAATACTAGGATGGATAAAACCTTTGTTGAGAAGTTCTTGTAGTTGTTTCTTCAACTCCATAAGCTCAGTAGGAGGCATCCTATATGGTGCCCTAGAAATCAAAGTGGTTCCAGGAAGAAGACATATGGAGAACTCAATGTCTCTATTTGGAGGCAACCCAGGAAGCTCCTCTGGAAATACATCAAGAAAATTATGCACCACCTCCAGTCTTTCTACAGGCACGCTACTAGGACTGGTCTCAGAGACTAAAGTGAGGAAGACTTTACATACTTTAGAAATGACCTTTTTAGCTTTAAGAAAGGAAATTATAATATTATTACAGAATCCACTAACTCTAGGGATCACTACAGGACAAGAATGAGGTTGAGAGAGGACTACAATCTTGTTTCTATAGTCAATCTGAGAATGATACTTGTATAGACAATCCATAAATTATAATAGCAAAGTCTTCCATAGCTAAGAGGATGAATTCAAAAGGCATGTCATGACTTTCGAATTTTAGAGGTGGGACATCAATTTTTTATAATGTAGTGAGTATTTTGCCATTAGGAGTTGACACATCAAGTTAATATCCCAAGTCCCTTATATGCAGATGTAACATAGATGCCAGATTTTGAGAAATGAATGTGTTGGTTGATCCTGAATCGATTAAAGCTTTAATAGGATGATTAGTTAAGAATACAATGCCTACATAGGATAGCTATGTCATAAATATTTAAAGGCATTGAACAAGATATTAGATAAATGAAAGGAGTTAAGGTTACCTTCAACCAGATGATTCGGATTTGAAGTAAACTCTTCTACAATCACTGTAGATACTCTAGCATTATGGTGTCCTTGAGGAGGTAGGGAACCTACTGAAGGTCTACTAAGGATAGATGAAGTAGGGCACTTGGCGATGAAATGTCCCTCCTTCTTGTAGTTAGAGCACATAGGCTTGTCATAGAGATAAGGTCCTTCATGTCCTCATCCACAGGTCTTACATTTGTTGCAGTAGGTCTTAAGCTAGTTCTGGTTGTTTCTCTATCCTCCCTTTCTTGAACCTCCTCCTTTTTTGATCCCTTGTTATGGCCAGGGTAGAACATTCTAGACTTATCCTCCTCAGTGGTGGTTAACCCTAGGTATCCCATGCTTGAAGGATTTTGTAAACCATGCTCCCCTTCCTACTTAAGGGCCATATGTAGGGCTTCATCTATGTTCTAGGATGTGAGGTGATGACTAGGGTTTTCAGGTGGGCATCTAGGCGGTCGACATAGTGCTCTAAGAGGCGATCCTTAGTCTTAATAGGTTCATGCCACACCAGAAGCCTAAACTTCCATGTCTAGTCAACCACTCAGAGAATGCCCTACTTAAGCTATGTATGCATCCTCTCCTTCCTCTTCCTCTCAGCTATAGGCATAAAGCGGTCAGTGAAGAGGGTCTTGAAGGCTTCATGTTCCACGTTGTCCAATTCTTCTCCCCTATTCCTGCCATAGTTTTCCCACTAGATTTTTGCCCCTCCCTTAAGCAGATGTGTGGAAAATTTGACCTTCTTTTCATTGGGTACTTCTAAGGTACAGAAGGTGTTTTCCACAGATAGGGTCCAAGATTCAGCCTTATCCATTAGCTCGGGCTGGTCTTCCCCCCAAAAGGTGTCAGGGTTAAGTTTGATGAAATCTAGAACTGTCACTTCATTCTTCCTAGATGAACTGGGTTCAATAGTTCCTCTTAGGGCAATGGTCTCCATGAAGTCTAGGAGGGCTTACTTTTTTTCTTCCCACCTATCCCTAGACATTTGCTCAGAATTAGGTTCTTCACGAGATTCAAGTTCTTTTATCTTCTTAGTGGATGAGTCTTCAAAAGCCTTGGAATTATAGGTTTTTGGGGGAATCCTGAAATGAGGTGAAATACATTGGACATTTTATTTATTTTTCTATTTTTTAATCATATTATATTTCATTATCCTTCTTTATTCTTTATTCATGATCTTAATATTAAGATTTATGGAGGATACCCTAAAATCCTTATCAATTGGTCCTTAGGACTCCTAAATAGAGTGACTCTTTTCATAACCTTAATCATAGAGATGAGAGGGAAAATATTTATAAAATAAATATGAGTGGAAAATCTTCAATAGAGGATATGAGAAGGAATATCTATAGATGAGAAGGGACCTTAATTAAGGTATGCCCAAGAAATAGGGGACACTAAGGGTTTGTCCAGGTAGACTTATACTACCATACAAGTAGACTCGTGTTTTCCAATCAAAGTGGCTTGAAGTCTTTAGCCAGACCCATGGAAGATGTTATCCTAGTCATCTCCACCATTCATATACCTAACTCAAGGACTACCCTAGACTCACAATAGGGTGAATGATGTTTTATGTGACTATGATGTGTGAACATTGGTCCTTAGATATAGGTGCACTCATATCTGTAAGATGTCAAAAGGAAAAATATAAGGGATTGTGATTGTCAACTACTATATAATAAGAAGCTAGATCATTTTACACATACATCATTTAATTAGTCACACAAACCATCATTCATAAAGATAAAAGAGTCATATTACATTATTCATTGGAAAGGGATATGATTTCTTCAGGAAAGAAAATACATAGGACATAGACATACTACACATCATCTAATAAAAAGAAATAACTATCTAAACAAAAATATGATGAGAGGCAACCATCAAGCTAATCATTCTCCCTTAATTTATTTAATATCTTCAAGTACTTTGAATACTTTACTTGTTCCTTTCACCTAGAATAGTATGAAAAACAAACGAATCAACAAAGCTTTGTACGTGTGTAAAATTACTTATATAGTAACTTGTATAAAGAAAAAATTGAGAAAAAAGAAAGGAAAACATTATATTAGGGTAGAAAATCAGGTAAACATTTCTTTTATGCATGTATTTAGATGTATTTATACTACTAAGTGTGTCTGCACCTTATCTTACATACATGTTGAGCCCTTCTCCGCCCCTAGGGCTATGGGGATCCCCTCCCCTTAGACTATGGTGTTGTGCTTGACATTAGTATTTAGAGGAGAGAGAGAATTACTATCTCACTTCAGTAGCTACAACTCATCTTAATCTTTTATGTTGTTTTATGTTTGGCAAAGCATAGATTACTAGTATTCATCCAAGAATTTATATGCAAATAAAAGCATCCAAGGTACATCATATCATTATGCATCCATGAAAACTAATCTTATACTTAATAAAACCCACATACTTGATATGATTAGATCTGGATTTTGAACATGCCTAGAATAAAGAGTAGACCACCCTAAAAGAGAGATAAAGACTTAATGTCATTATGGATTCTCATCATCCCATAATAGTGTTTTTTGGGTTATTAGAGTTTGATCTCTAGTTGGGTTTATTTTCATCTTCCTATGATTAGATCATAAATTATCTTCGGCTTTTATTTTATTTTGGAGTCGTAAGATCAGATCTCAGAATTAAGGTCTTATCTATTTAAGGATAGCCATAACTATTTAAGAAAGGAACATTTATTATTAGGGTTTCTATAGAGATGAGATCATTAAAGGTTTCCCTTTAGGATTCACGTGATCCAAGGTGATCAGAGTTGAATCTAGGGTTTGAGAAGTCGTACATGATCATAGGAGTCATGAGATAATTAGGGTTTGGCAATAAATGAATAAAAGTACACACCTAGAGAGATAGAGAAATGAAAATTAGGGTTTTTATGATCTTGAGTTAGCTATCCCTACTTGATTAGGGTTTCATGACATGTGAGGGTTAGGGACCCCATTAGGGTTTGATTATCACAACAGGTCAGGTTGTATCCAATAATGTCCAAAATTGCATAACAATGACATGTATATATTCATTAGGTTATGACTAATATTTTGGGAAAAGAGTGAAAAATCAGGTCATGAAAAGGGTTCCATTCAATTCCTCATAATTTTCTAATAATTTTGATATATAATATTTCTATTTTTCAATACTTCTATCATTTCATCTGATTTTTCTAAGATAAATAGATTTTCATTGATGAAAAATAAAAAAGATGGAGATATTACCTTGATCAATGACCAGATCTGATTGGATCAATGGCTAGGATTGGTCAAATTTTTGTGAATCTAGGCACGACTTGACCGCTGATCCACGAGTCCTTCGCTGATGCGGTGTTAAGTGATTGGTCCAGCTGGCTCAGTCGGCTCCACACTTATCACCTTTCCTCCTTGGGTTGGCCCGTGATGCTCGTTGAGGAGGTGTCTCCTAGTTGGTCCACCTATGTGTGAGATGGATCCACATCCTCCTTCTCCACTCCTTTGATGCTGCATGATCAGGCGACCAGGAGATACTCTAGCGAGGTCCTGTCTTGCGGGGAGTGGGGCTTGCACTGAGGTGAGGGCGTGGTTAGCTTTGTGGGACCTCACCGCACTCAAGTGTCAAGGTCCCACCCAACAAATCCTTTGGGTGATCCCTACCTCTACGAAGGTGGAATAAGGTCAATGGTGAGGTAGTGACTTTGGGGATACAAGATGATTGGGATCACTGGGTATTTCCGTGGAGCATCCCAGAGGTTTGGCGAAGGTGATGAAGAGGTGGATTTGGTGTGGGGTGTTCTGGGGTAGCAGGGCGATAAGAGGTTTGGAGGTTGAAGATGACGGAGGTGGCTAGGGGTTCTCAGTGATTAGTTCGATCAATTGGTAGTTTGGAATGAGGAAAGGAAGAGTGGAAGAGCTAAAGGGGTCCTGAAATAGATGTAAGGAGGTCTATAATAGGAAGCCCTAAAATGGGTGCTGACTCTAGTAAGAGGTACGAGATGGTGGAGGCTTGTTCTCTTTGATTCCAATAGAGGGGAAGATGTGGTAGGTTTGTTGGGTACGTTTTGATGCAAGGAGGAGAAATATCCCTCTAGAATCGCCAGATGGTTTCTAGGTTAGGCCCGAGGAGAAATTGACTTGTTCCCTGGCTTGTTGGAGTCTTTTTTAGATAAAGTAGGAGGTTGGGGATGACTTGACCATCATCAGATCCCTATCTAATCCATAGTGCCTAGATCGGGTATCTTATGCATAAATACTAATTAAAATGGTTGTACCAGGTTGCTGGGGGTGACATTATTTGTCACATAATTGATCAAATCACCCGAAACATAGGTCTTTAGGCTAAAGGATGATATTGTGTACATAAAATTCAATTGCTTATAACTCCTCAACGGTTTATCTAATTAAGGTGAAATTCTATATGGAGCTTTATACCAATTTTATCTAGCTACGGTAAAAAATTGGGTTCCAAATTCAAAGTTGACTACATAAAGTAACTATGTATCGTAATACATATAATCCACCCTAATGTGAAATTAGGGTTTTCATTTTATGTAATTGATAATTCCTTTTAGTCAAGACGATGAGAGAGATGGTTGAGGGTATTATTGGAAATAACAAAACTACAAGAGAGAGAAAATATATGTAAAAGCTCACCCTATCACTAACCCCTACCTAGCTTAATGTTTGATTGTGTTTTCCTTTCTTAATGATACATTTTAACCTTAATATGATCATATGATGCACCTTAATAACATGTGACATGATTCTATTTATAGTTTGGTCTTGTTTGGTTGATGTTTGAGCAAGTTATGCTTTTTGGACCAAGTTCAATTTACCCATGTTGAGGGTTTATCTTGCAATTTGTCACATTTAGGTCGTGCCCTTTGTTCCTTATCATAATGAGAGAGAGAATGATGCTTAGGGGAATGTGTTTGGGTTTTGTTTGATGATGTGGCATCATGTGTGTGGGGCTAGGGTTTGCATGTTCCCTTAGATGCATGAGTGTTGGTGTCAACCTTGATGTTGTAATCCTTGTTGCGACTGAAGTGCCGTATGTGGGGCTGGTGTTGTGACCGATATCTCTCTTGGTTGTGTTTTGTTTTGACCTATGTGCCTTGAGTATGTGTTTTGGTCACTCGAGTTTGTGTTCTTGTGGAGTGTTGTGACCATTTTGTTTTTCTTCGACCTTGAGGGTGTAGTGGAGCTAAGTGGTAGCTACACTACCTTATTTTTATCACCCTTTGTTGCATGTTGTTGGTTATGTGTCCTTTTAGTTCCTTCATATCTTAACACCTCATGATCTATACCTCCCTCCTACCCTTGAGTATATAAACCCTCTCTTTCACATCCAAGCATCCCATTTAGCACTCTTCCTCCTCTCTTCTCCCTTGTGTTTGGACTCGAGCTTGGTGGTGCTAGTGGAGGTGCTGATCTTAGAGAAGGTGGACGATCTCCTCTTGCATGTGGTGATGTTGATCTTGATCATTGTGATGTCACTTGATTTTCTAAAACTTAATCTGATGTGTGACGTCCAAATTCAAACCCTCACATCAGTGAGAATCCCAATTTAAACACCGCACACTAGGCTAAGAAGAAGAAAATTAGAGGAAGTCAGAAGGAAACAATAGTAGCACATGCACATGAACAATAATCAAACCATACAACACATGTTCACCATTCAACATATAGTTACATAATGAATTGTTACAACATTTGATATTACACATTGAACTACAAACTATTACATATGTGTGTACTACCACTAAACAATGTGATCTAAAGACAACATGTCCACTTATACAGTTGCTCTCCACACAACTCTCAACTATCCTGATTCCTCAAGATCATATGTCCACAACCTAAACAAAAGATTACATGTGGTACACGTCAACACAATATTCAAGAATATTGTACTTATTACGCCTACATGTCTTTAAATATACCTCTCATTACTAAGCTTGGCAATAAGATAAAACTGATACTTGGAAGTTATAAAGAAATATAAAAAATGAATATACTTGAACAAAGATGTTTATTAACAAAAGAGAACACATAATTAAAGCTCATTTTTCATTATATATAAAGTTGATCAACCAAATGCACTATTATACCAAAGAGATTTAGTGGTCACATGTACTATTCTACCAAAGAGATTTAGTACTTTCATAAATGCACTATTATACCAAAGAGATTTAGTGCTCACATGTACTATTATACCAAATAGATTTAGTACTTTCATCAATGCACTATTCTACCAAAGAGACTTAGTGTTATCATATAATGGATCATTTATCTTATGTTTCATGTGTCCATATATGTAAGTATGGAAAATCAATAAAGATACCATACAATAATAATCATTTCATCCAACATCATATGCCAAGTATTTTACTATAGATATAACATAAGCATATTGTATAATAAGCCAAGTAAGAGGTATGGGGTACCTTCCAAAGAAATATTCTATACCACACATTCTTGATATCAACTATATCCTTGGTCAAACCCTAATCAAGACAAGACCACACATATCAACGTCAAGTTCTCATCATCTCAACCCTAGTTATGATCCATTTTAGGGTTTTACTTATCTCATTAGAACATTCCATCATTACTTGTATTCTCATCTTGGAGTTATCTTACTAATGTTATATTCCATACTATTGTCTCATTAACTGATAATCATGTTTCACATTATTATGTACACATACTAATCATAGTCACATTCATTAGTCATATTAGGGTTACATAACATGTATTAAGAGTCATCTTCATTTAACATGAATTCAATGCATCTAACTGATATCTAAGATTCATATTAACTTCCATTTACAAACTTAAGGGCTTTTCATAAATTCCATCATTTATTAAGCATGTATGTATTTATTGCATTTTATTTTAGGGTTATTAGCCCTAATTAGCCATATTGAGTGAGTTACAAGATTTCACGTCTCAATATTACAATCTCTGATATCAGATGCATCATAAAAAAGATTATGGATTTACTAACATATTATCATAATTTTAGGGCATCATTTGATATTTATTATTATTGAAATAAGCATTTCACAACTTATATGATATCACTGAGATTAGTGCATCAAAAGCTTGATATTTTTCTTTCATGTTGTTCTACACATTTTTGAACATTTTGATACCTTGTTCATATTTTTCTGAGAAACTTACAAATTACTATGAATTTTCTAAGATCTAGGTATTTTTGGGATTTTACCTCTATCTGGCCAATTGGGCGTTGCCACGTGTCCCTGATGAGGCACTGATCCTTTTCTTTCTATGGTTGAGGTGGGCCAGCTGGTTCTTTGACTTGGACCCAGTTTGATCTGAGGCCAGCTGGTTTGGGAACTAGACCGCATGCTCCCTCTTCCCCTCACATGAAAGTGAGCCTATCCGACACCTGCCACTCTCTTCGTCTGCATCGCCTGGGTGCCGACGAGAAACTCTCCTTTTTCTGTGAGATTTCATTCTTCTAGGTGCCAACCAATTCCATGATTATGGTTTTGACGATGAGATCCTTCTCCAACGCCTTCGCCTCATCATGACGTACTATCCTCTATAGCTCCTCCTTGAACTGTTGCCACTAGGGCTCTCCTTCAGTGTGGATTAAGCTGCGGCAATTCCTCTCCTTAGAAGTAACATAGATCCTCTGTGGGTATCTCTCTGCACCACCGATCTTGAGCCTTGCTACTAGATCCTCCTCCTTGCAGACTCAAGGAGCTCTCCAGGAGTAGTTTCTTCTATCGTGGAGATAAAAAGGGGATATCTTTTCCCCGTCCAAGGTTCAAATTAGTGTAGGTATAAGTGTCTGCAGATGTCCATGAAGCATAGTTGTACATCCAACCATAGTAACGAACGTCTGTAGACCTCCTCCTAACTTCATTTGTGATATACAATGGAGATGGGGAGAGCAGCAAGGACAATCACTGGTTTTCTATTGTTTCTAAGCGAAAACCCTGATGTAAGGGTTGGGTAGTGGTTTTCATCTATGTGATGCTAACGACTCCGTCTATTTTCATAATCAACACACATCCTCAGCTTACACTTAGTGGTTGTGGCTGCGTGGTGGATCATCCTTCACCCTGATCCATGACTCTAGTCGGCCTGGTGTTTGGGGATAAAGGCCAACCATTAGATCAGACCATCCTAGGTCCAACATGACTCCACATCACTTATCCATAGTGAAACTTGGACTAGATATGTGTGACACTACCTTATATCAAAGCTTAGGATAAATAATCTGAACTTCGGTAATTAAGACATCAATATATGCATTATTTCATCATATTCAACTCTACATAACTTCTTCTAGGAATATCCCATTGCCACCAAATTTCAACTATAGCTCTATCATCACTCAAGATACATCATACCCAAATTTGGTGACAAACTCATCTATTTGACTTGACAACTAAATTCCTCAAAGGACATTAAATATAGGGATCTTAATCTTGATATCACCCTCAATCAACACTCGAACTTTACCGAAACACTTATAACTCTCAATATAACTCAACATATGAATCTCAATATGTTATTAAAGATTAAAGATTCAAAAGAGCACTCTATCACATCCTACACGCCTTAAAAGAAAATTTGACTTTGAAATTAAAGCAAAAATCACTCTATCTTATCATATACATCTTAAAAAGAATTTTCATCCTCAAAATTAAGCCATCCTCTTCTTACTCTAAGAAAAACTAAAAGATCTTCAACCACATATTGGGTGCCACTCTAGGTGCAACATCTCCAAGAAAACGAGGTTTAGAACTTGTTTTAGCCACTCCTATGATCTTTCAAGAATCTAGGGTGAACCTTTGTCAACATATATCATTATTTACATTCTTAGGTTGTGTCAAATTTCTAATTATGATTTTTGTACTAATTTCACCCAAGCATAATATTCAAATAATAAATTATACATGACATTTTTCACATTTTAGGATTTACATCCTCATTTTATCCAAACATCTAGTTCTAACATTATGTCCTCATTTTGAATAGAGTAATTTATAAATAACTCAATTTTACCCATATAGATCATAACAAGGTGCCATCATCATTGCATTGTGCAAAATGTTTAGACTATATTCAACATATTCATTAAGCTCTAACATTATCACTGTTTGGCATATATCATTAAAGTGATCTCATTTCACTTTAATATTAAGTAGTTTATTAGTGAACCCATCACTAGTCTCACCAACCATATTATGTCATCACTATTCATGTAACACGTATCACTAGTGTCATCTCATTGTACTTTCTCATATTAAATTTCTAAAATCTATTAGAGATTCATCATTAAATTCACCAACTATTCATATTATCATCATTATTCATGTATATGATTAACCATTTATTCATTGTTATCTATTTAACCATTTCTCAATTTCCTTCATGTCATGTCCACTATCATATCTAAAGATTGGATCACATTTTGATATATAATATATCATGGTTGTGCTAAAGAATCTTATACAAGTGTATCATCAAACATATATCAAAAGTTTATGTAGTCCAATTGAGGTTATCCCAAGCCATAACCTAAGGGTAGTTCCATGATCAATATCTCTGAGATAACTAAACTCTATGAGTATCATATTCACTAGCTCTATCTTCCCTCTTTGGTATAGGGTTCTTAGATATACCACATTGGTACTCGTGATCATCTTCCCAAGATTTAGCCACACAAGCACAAGCTAAACTAAAACATGACACTCTTTTCATAGGTTCTTTAACCATGAGTCATGGTTACCCAAAACTCTCTTATATATGCAACCACTAGATTCCTACAAGGAACCACCAACCTGAACATGAGGCTTTATGGAAACTAACACATTTACCTCCTCTAGGGTCTTGGGACTCTCTCTCCCTCACCTAGATGGAAGGTACTCATATTCACATTCACATATGCACATATAACCACCCTCTCTCTGACTCTAGGGTTTAGTCCTTCCAAGGACATCTAGGGTTCAAGACATCTAGGAATCAAGCAGAAAGCAACTCATCTCAATCACTCAGGAGTATTCTAGTTTAGGACATATCATAACACATATTTCTCATAATTCTCATATCTTAGAGCTTAGGTTCTCTGACCTTATCCCTCTCGGTCTCACTCTCTCTGGATTTAATCCCCTATAACCGATCTTAACACTAGAGGTCCTCCTTTGTAGAAGAGCTTGAGGATCATGCTGACTCACAACCTTATCTTACTTGCATCATTAAAACTTATCTTGCATCCTCAATACTAAACTTAAGTCCTCAAAGACAAACATATATCATCATAAACTATCTTTCATCATCTCAAAACATCTTAGATCGTCATCTAATAGTATTTCATTTAATCTATCTATCACACATTCTAACAAGACTCTAAACATCTAATCTAGAACTACTCTCTCTTCTAGACTGATTCCATTCACTTTCACTTCGGTTGCGTTACTACATCCTACTTGCACATGTGTGGGGACACATTTGTTAATACTTACATATAAAATAAAATATTATATAGTTTTTCTCCGATAAAAAAAATGTTAGAGAAAACTTTTGAGTCTCGATCTGATTGGAATAAAAAACCAAATCTAGAAAATTAGTGTCCCACACATAGTAGAGAGTACAATGCCATGAAAACTAGTGAAAAGGGTGAGAATAGGGTCTAGACTGGTGTAGCTACCCAAAACATAGATGTATCATATGTCAAAGTTTTCTCTTCCCGTGATATATGTCATTTCCAAATAATGCAACATCCCATTCTGCTACACTATAAAGAAAGAACGACATCTAAGGACCTGCTATACAACAAGGACCAATCTAGACCTAGTTCTCATACATCTAGGTGCTAATCTAGATGCTAGGTCAGATTTAGTCTCTAAAAGATGACTAATCTAACCCTAAAGATTTTAAAGTTGAAGGTTTTCTTTAGTTTGAGTTGCATAATGAGAAAATGCCATGCTTTGCTATTGTTCATGCTCTGATACCACGTGCGACATCCTCAGATTTTCTAAAACTTAATCTGATGTGTGACATCCAAATTGAAATCCTCACCTCAGTGAAAATCCCAATTCAAACACCACACACTAGGACAAGAAGAAGAAAATCAGAGGAAGTCAGAAGGAAACAACAATAGCACATGCATATGAACAACTAACAAACCATACAACACATGTTCACCATTCAACATATAATTACATAATGAATTGTGTAACGACCCTTCTTCTCGGTAACCTCTAATTAAGAGAGACCAAGAAAACAGAGGCTATCCCAAAACAGGATCAGTTGTTTTGCAAATAATCAAAATAACTAATAAATTCTACTAAAGACTAAATTGAAAACTATAATAATTTTTTTCTTTTAACATACCTTCGAAATTAGGTAACTGGGACTTCTACCTGAAGTAGAATTCTATATACCTAAATCCTCATGTATTATTTTAACTTTAATCTTCATAGGTGCCACTTTTCTATTTGTCCAATTTCAGATATTACCTAAAATGCCAACAAACAAAACAATGGTCAATATAATGAATTATACTGGTATGTGGGGAAAGCAATAATCTTGCATTTAATTGTAACAACATATTGGAAGCAATTATGATTTAACAAAAAAAACTTTACATTTTAAACATGGATACTCAATCCTTACATACCCTAGCCTTTGTGCTGTCCCTGCAGTGGACATGGATACTACCTTTGAAATGGTAGATCTCAACTAACCCCCATGATCTTACCTTATAGGTAGATCAATACATAGGGTCATGGAGTCGTATGGTCCTACCAAAGGGTACACCAACACATCGACTCATGATAACCTAATGATCCTACCTCAAGGGTAGACCATGTACTAGGTCATCTATCTCATCATTATCAGAGCTATAAATGAGGACCATGATATAAGCTAGTCATGCACGTATATTCATGGTGATAGTCATAGTCACTTTATAGTTGCATGAAATAAAAGTTAATCAAGCAATTATTCCCAAGCAACTGATAAAACCTTAGGAATCACTGTGAAACTAAAGCGATTTAACCATAAGCGTAACCACATACCTGATTTGAAGCCTCAAACATCAACAAGATATCCAAATCCAACTTGATCTCCAATCAAGCAAGGTAAGCAACCAAATCAATCAACCCTTGATCCTGAAAACATGTATAACACCTAGTTATTACCATCACATCCCAAACAACTCTTTATTGAATTGGGATACCTTTCTAAGATTTCTAATCCGAATTAGGGTTCATTAGGATTTCTTAGATCAATTATTCAAAATTTATACTTTTTAGGTCAACAAACCCTAAAATAGCTTTTCTACACATAGAACCCTAATTACTCAAATTATCAATATTAGAAATCCTTTATTCTCAAATTGGGTTTAGAACATAATATCTTTGACTTAAACATGGATTTTCACAATTAAAACCCTTAAAAGACATATTCACCTAAATTAGGGTTTCTAAGTCCATTAAAGCACATTAAACATATAAAACCCTAAATTAGGCAATTAAGCACATGGATCATATATTGAGGCATCAAAACATCTTTTTATTAACAACATGTTAATATGATCATAGATCACCCATATTAATCTTCCCAATTTCATTAATCATCAAATTAGGGTTTCTTACTCATGAAAGCACTAAAGATAGTAACGTTAGGTACTTTTCGAACTATGATCAGATCAGACTCTAAAACTATTTTTAATGGATTTCTTGCATTTTTCTGATCAATTTTCATATATATATTTTATCTCGATCTGGGTTACCATTAAATTTCTAGAATTTTCGCAAGATATTTTACCATTGGCCAATGGAGCATTGACATGTCAGCATTGCAACCTACTTTTCCCCTTGTCCATGCGGACTGGGTCTGGCGAATAGGTGCCCGCCATTCTGGCTTGACTCGCCACCCGGGACGTGGCTTAGAAAGGGCGTGCAAAGACCGTATTGCCCTCACCACCCCCTAGACTTACCACGTACGCTCCTAGGCCTTTTGGGGATTTCCTCCCCTCTCATCTTCCTCCTCCCGCTTCCGCAACCAGGGACTCCATGTCTCCAGGCCGTGGTCAACCTAGAGGTTGACCCAGAGCTGTAGGGAACTGGAGCATCAGCCCAGGTGCAGATCACCACAGCGAACCCTCCCAAACTCGTAGATCATCTCGATTCCTCCGAAGTTAGCTCGCACTGGGAGGACGACAAGGAAGCTCGCTGGCCGAACTAAAGTAGAGCAAAAGGAAGAACAGAGGTGGTGAGATGGAATTGAGGCATGGTTTTGATGCTATGTATTCGACAAGACATCTAGAACATATAGGAGGTCTCTCAGAGGGTGCCTAAGGCCCCCATATATATACCTCTTAAGCTGGCTGGTTTTCTCTTGAGAAGAGATTGGGCAAAACTCCTATGTGTCTTGAAATCCTAGCAAATCTAGGATCCTTGAGTCCAAAATCCCCTCCCAATCTTAATGGGATACTTTCCAAGAACTCTTGTGTAGGGGCCATCGAGGAAATTGATCCAAAAAACTCACTTACCTATTCCTTTTCTAATAGAAGAGTGAAAAGAGAAACCACTATTAGATCTTAATCCAACGGCTATCATCCACGCGCCAAGAACAATAATTTCTAATTAAATTGGATATTCGTGACATTTAAATGATATCCTATTCACTTTAGGAAACTTACAAAATTCATATCTCCCAAACAGTTTATCATTTTAATCCCAAAATATAGATGAAAGTCCAATAAGATTTATACCACAATCATGCCAAGTTTGAGACTCAAACTCGAAAGTATGAGAGACGTTCTTTCATATGTAGGTTATTACTTAAAAATGCATATTTTGAGCATATTTTCTGTCTCTTATTGTTTTATTTTCCTTTATTTGGATTCCTTTTACCATTAGAAACTATGTGAACTCGAAATCTCACCCATGATGATTATTCAAACATCTTTCCACATATTTCTCATACTTTCATTATTTTCTCAATTTCTTTTCTTATTTATGCATTATTTTATTTCCTTCAATTTTCTTTCTCTTTTTATTATATTGGAATGACTAACATATCATGATCCATGATATCACATGCATAAAGGAAATATTGCAAAAGGTAATCCGTTCAATTCATATAATTCATACAATACCCATAATCATATATTTATTGGGGAAATTACATTTTCTACCACATGAACCCAAAAATTGGGGTTGTGACATATTTTATGTGTCTATCCTAAAGAACATGGCATTGGTGAAGATCTTATGCATAAAACGCATGATCCCTGAGTGCATCTTGGTAGCTTTTGATTACCTTGAGTTGTATTGGCTTTCTCCTAACAACTTCTCCCATGTTTTGTCAGTGAAAAAGCCGCAAACTTATCTATCTCCTTTAGCTTCATTGGATTTATCAGATTGTTCATCTGAATCAGTAAAAATTGACTATAGACATTTCTTAGTTAGTAAGTAGTCCTCCTTGGTAATTTAAACTACCAATTTATAATCTCCCACACACTCCTTGGCTTCTTTTGAAACTAGTAGCTTCTTCAGAGATGACATGAACTCGAAGGCGTGTTTGTGGTAGGAGACATGGTTGTTGAAGTAGATTTTTTAGATTCCAAAATTTCCTTCACCCTTTGGTATATTCCCAAATTTTTAGGGTGTCCACATGTACAAACCTTGTGGACTTAAAGTTTTTTTAATTGTTGTACATCTCTTCCTAAACATCTAGATGGTCATAATCTCTAGGAAAGAAATAATTATCAGGTTGAAACTTGTAGACAACATTCTTTTCTTGTGGAAAAATCTTGGTAGGAATTTAGTGATTACTCCTAGATGTGGCATTGTCTGTTCTTTGGTACTATTCTTCTTTGACATCTTGGCCACTTTAGTTGGTTTGTTCTTCAAAGGATAACTTACTGCCCCTCTCTTCTTAGGGTTTTAAATTTCACTCGAGGGAGTATACTCAGAAGTCTTTATTGCAATAGACTCATCAAAGTTGGAGGACTATTCTGGGATGTGTTCCTCTAAGTATTTTAGCCTATCTACCTTTAGTTTGACCCTTATGCATTCTGGGATAGGATCCCTATGGATTCTAATATATGGAAAAACTTCATCCTTTAATCTCTCTATTCTATTTGTATCATCCAAGATGATTGTTTCTCTAATTCTACTGGTCTCGATCACCCTTTGATGAGTCTCTTGTAGACAATTTTCTCTCTACTTGCATTATCTACCATTTTCATTATGTTTGCAATGTAGATATTGATATCTCTCACACAATGGTTGGGCCAATAGGAAATTTTTGAAGTATGTAATCAATTTTAGGAAGGGGAAACATAAACTAATGGTAAGTTAGAGTGTTGGTTGATTGAAGGACCAAGAGTAATATAAAGAATCGATGTCATATTGGAAAACCTCTTAACCAACTGTTCTCTAAGGATCAAAGATCGAAGATCAAATTGGTGGGTGCATGAAATAAATGATCTTCCAATGGTGGTCAAAGAATTGATGGTTCTTATAGGTGGATGTCTTCTGATGGTTAACAAAGATGATGGTTGGGTAGTTGGTGAACTGATGGTTAGTTAAGGGGTCTCAAACAACCAATGTTATCCTTGGGTATCAGGTCAAAGGAGCGGTAGTTTTTCTTCTGATGGCAAATGAACAAAGCCAAAAAGTGATGGTGGGAATTGAGATACCTTCTGATGGTCATCACCTTCTGATGGAAGGTTCGTTAGAATAAGAGAATGAAAATTGGAAGTCTACGATGGTTCATCAGAATAAGAGAGGTCAAATAGACAGAGATGATGATCAACAAATTAGAGAGAAGGTCAGAATGAAAACAAAGGTTAGAAAAAAGGATTTATAGACTGTAGGTGGCATTCTGGTTTCATTTCCTCCATGGCAAGTGTACGACCTATGCTTATATGCATCATTGGTTTTGAAGAGATCCCCTTCTGGTTCTATATATTCTAATGGCAAAAGTTGAAGACGACTGCGTGTCTTCTAATGGTGGCAAAGTACGAAATTTAATCAGCTTATCTCTATGGGATTAGGTGAAGAGAGTTACTTTTTTTTTCCATCTCCTTTATACTCTAGTATGACTATAACATATGAGTTTCAATGATCTTTACTTTTATAATTCACCTTAAGTGAGGTGGGACATGTGCAACCTTCAAAAGTGGCTATTTGCCTTCCGATGGCTCTGGTAGTGACCCTTGCCTTCTGATGGTCCCATTAGAACAATGCCTTCTAGTGGCAAGACTAATGTCTCTCTTCCAATGGTTTGGAAAACTTTGCATCTTTTGATGATAAGGCTAGTCTTCAGAACCGAAATCCTAGTCAGACTTAGCATCTTCAAATGGGTAAATAAGGTACCATCCTTTTGATGCTTCATCAATTGTGGTGTCTACTGATGGGTCAGAAGTTCTCTGGTAAACTTGATGGTTGTACCTTACCTTTAGCTTCCGATGGGTTGATTGACCATCTTCTGATGGTGAGTTGGTTTATAGGAGTGTAAAACATATGGTTCCAGTGGATCCTTATTCGAACATTCTCTTCTTGTTATCAATCGATTGTACTATAAATAGAGAAATCTACCTCATATTCTTCACTAACTTTATTCTATATACACTAAACATTACAAAACAAAAGAAAATTAGAAAATAACATCACAATATAAATCTAAGATAAAACCTAGTGGTAGGGAACTAAAGTAAACTAGAGTTCATTAGAGCTTGTTTAAGAAACACTTGGGGCACCTCACTAGAAGTGCTAATTTATAGTCTTTAGCTTAACTATCTCTAGATTTCAACGTCATTCCTCCAAAGGTGGTTCATCTAAATATACCTCAGCACTTCTAGTAAATGCTTCATGTTCATTCTATCTCTTCACCCTATGCCCATTTAAAGGAAAGTCCCTATCTTATCACAAGACAGTTCCATCATCCCCAGTAGATATAATTTTGACATAGTGAAAGGTCCTGACAATCTTGATCTTAGCTTTCTAGGAAAAAGTCTAATACTTGACTTGAATACAAGAACCTTATCCCTTTTAGCAACATCTTTTCATTTCAAGTGGGCATCATGCCACACCTTAGTTCTTTGTTTATAAATTCTGACATCATCATAGGCATGCAACTGAAGTTCTTCTAACTCTTGTATTTGTAAGAACCTTTCTTTGCAGATAACTCTAGATCCATATTTAAAAATTGAATTGCCTGAAATGCCTTGTGCTCTAGCTCAGTTAGCAAACGACATGCCTTTTCTTATATTAATATGTAGGGATTGGTATCTATTAGAGTCCTATAAGATGTATGACATGCCCACAGGATATCATTGAGCTTGATAGACCAATCCTTCATGGTACGTCCAACTATATTCTCCATTATTTGCTTTATCTATCAGTTCACACTTCCACCTGACCAGAGGTATGTGGGTCATAGGGGGTGGCAACTTTATGTTTTACCTTATACTTACACAGTAATGTTTCAAACTTTCTTTCTGAAAAATGGGATCCCCAGTCATATATGATAGAATGTGGGAGTCCATATTGGGGAAATAACCATTTCAAACAATCTCATTATAGGTTTGGAAACACAAGAAGGGGTAGATGTTGCTTCTACCCATCTGGACGCATATTCAATGGTGACTAATATGTATTGATTTCTATTGAAGATGGGAAAGGTCACATATAGTCAATTCACCAAACATCAAAAATATCTACTTCTATCCAATCAGAATGGGAATATCATTTCTTCTTGATTATTTCCACCTATGTCGACACTCCTTACAAGACTTTGCATAGGCATGGGTATCCTTGAATGTAGTAGCCCAATAAAATCTAGATTGTAGAATCTTGGCGGCTATCTTGTCTCTATCCAAGTGTCCACATAACGCAAAAAGTGGCACTCGTGAAGGATTTTTGGCACCTCTTCCTCTGGAACATAGTGGCTGTACAAGTTATCAGTGCACTTTTTAATCATGAGTGGGTCATCCCAGTAGTAGTTCTTCAGATAAAAAATAGCCCTTTCTTCTCATTGTAGGTGATTTTTGGTGGCAATTGTCATCAAGCCAGGTAATTGCATACATTGGAAAACCACGGTACATCAGGTTCTATGGTCTTGTCATCATTAGTGCTTCATCTAAATAATTGTTATTGAACTTTACCGAATTATCATCACCTACAACAATTTGCAACAAGTGATCAACTACTACATTCTCTATTCCTTTTTATCGATGATTTCAAGGTCAAACTCCTGCAATAAGAGTACCTACCATAGCAGCTCTGGTTTTGTATCTTTCTTTTGCATCATCTTTTGATGGCACCCTACTCTATGTAGACGGTTACCTTTGACCCAATAAGATAAGATCTGAACTTGTCAAACGAATATACCATTTCTAGCATTTTTTCTCTATTTTGTGTAGTTAACTTGATCCTCGTCAAGGGTTTTACTTTCATAGTAGATCACATGATGCTTCTTGTCTTTCTTTTGACCAAGCACTTCCCCTATCACATTATCACTTGATCACACATTAGCTCAAAAGGTTGCTCCCAGTTTGGGGTATGGAGAATCAGTGCAATGGTTAGGTAATTCTTTGAGGTTCTATAATCCTTTAGAAATTTGTTGATGAAATCAAATACATCATCTTTGTCTAGAAGGGTTTACGTGGATTAAAATATCTTGGAAAAGTCTTTTATAAATCTCATGTAATATCCAACATGCCCAATGAAACTTTTAACCACAATCACTGATTTAGGAGGTAGAAGTTAAGAGATTGCCTCTACCTTACTCAGGTCCACTTCAATTCCTTTGGCAGAGCTTTTATGACCAAGTTTAATACCTTCTTACATCATAAAAGGCATTTCTCCAACTTCAAGACTAATTAATTTTCTTCTTATCACTTCAAAACTTGAGACAGATTTTTCAAACAACTATCAAATTTGGTTCCATACATAGAAAAATCATCCATAAAGACATCCATTATGTCTTCTAAGAAATCTATGAGAACTAAAATCATGCAATTTTGGAATGGTGTTGCAGCATTGGAAAGACCAAACGACATCCTTCTAAAAGTCTATATCCCATAGATGCAAGTGAAGGTTGTCCTTTCTTAGTCATTTGGGTGTATATCAACTTCATTAAATCTTGTATACCTCTCAGGGAAACAAAAATAAAAGTGATGAACTAAACACTCGATAACTTGGTAGGTGAACTGTAGCAGAAAATGATCTTTCCTTGTTGTAGCATTAAACTTTCTATAGTCCATACACATCCTCCTTCCTGTTACAGTTCTAGTTGGAACTTCGTCACCATATTCTCTGTTCACCATAGTTATACCTCCATTTTTGACCACATGGATGGGGTTTATCCTATTACTATCACTAATAGGATAAATGATTCTAGCATCTCTGAGTTTGATCACCTCCTTTTTCACAACTTCTCTAAGGTTTTGATTCAGTTTCCTCTGCAGCTAGGCAAGAGGCTTCACAATTTCCTCCAGGTGAATCATATCCATGTAGTCTACTGGAGTTAGACCCTTAATATATTCAACAATGTAACCAATAGCTTTTCTTCTCTTTTTAAGTTCTGATAGAGGCTACTCTTGTTGATTCTTTGGTTAAAGTAGAGTTTATGATGATGGATTTCCTTTCTTCATCATTGAGAAATTCATTTTTAAGTCCTTTACAGAGCTATTTTAGCTCTGTCTTGGGTTTAGGAACTTCTTTCTCCTCGGGAGTCTATTTTGATGAAGTGTATTCTATCATTTCAATGATCTTGTCATCTTCTTGACTATCATCACTTTCTGATGCATCTAGAAAATAAGCAATTCTATTACTTCTAGATCTTCTTCTACATCAGGACTAAAATTGTTTAACGCTCTCTTTAGGGTGACTACCATGGCATTTGCATTTGAACTTCTTCATAGAACTGATTGTAGATGTCCATGAAGTAAACATATTCAAAGAGTAAGGGCCCTCTCATTGAGTCTTTCACGCTGAAATTGATTTTATTGTTTATGACTTTTATGGTATTGATTACAACTTCAACATTTATTAAAGCTCTTCCTTTAGAAAGCAAGGGTCTCCCAAATATAATGGGGCATGATGGTCCTTCCTTCCATAGTATCAATCATGACTATAATGCAAGGGATGAAGAATCTTCTTACGTAGATGGGAACATCCTCCACTATGCCTATAGATCTCACAAAGGAATGATCTCAAGTTGGATGTGCATCCCTATTTTTAACATATCAGTAAGTCCAAGTCACAGGGCTAATGTTAGCAGCATCAAGCTTATACTCACCCCAAGGTAATCCAAATTTTGTCTCACTTCATTATCTCCCACATTAAATGGGATGGTGAAGGCTTAAAGATCTTTTTGTTTAGTCAACATCTTTGCTTTCATAAAATCACTTGACATCATAACTAACCTAAGAGTCTTGATTTCATCTCCATGCCTTCTTTTGGTTATAACGTCCTTGAAGAACTTTTTGTAGGATGGCACATCTTGTATGAAATCAAGGAGAGGAATGTCAAGATGTAACCTTTTCACAACTTCCAAGATCTTTTTGTATATTTTCTTCAGATGGTCCTTGATCAGCTTATATGGAAAAGGTATTCTTGGTGCATAGGGATCCATATTGATCATGGCATCGTCAGCTACATCAAGAGTTTTCTCTCACACTGGTTTCTTTCCTTTACCCTTATCCTTCAACTTAGACTTCTTAGGTTTCTATTTGGCTACTAGTTCCTCTTCAACTGAGTCATCTTTAGGTAGAGTGTTTGTAACAGGTTAGGTCCTTGACCACCCATGTTGGTTGGCTCTTCTAGGAATATGCTTGATCTTAGCATGGCCATATTTACAGATTCATTGGTAGAATGGATCTTCCCTTGTGGATTCTTTATCAGTTTAGATAGTTGTCCTAGTTGTTGATCTATATGATTTCTATGGTCTTGCATGTCTTCCATTCGAGCAGTTACTCCTCTGAGTTGAGTTTGCATAGTATCCACCAAGTTGTTATTATTTATTGCACTTTGACTAAGTTCACATTTATGGAAGACTATCTTTTTGAAAATGCAAACATGTCAGACATCAAGTATGTTTGATTTCAAGTTTGGCCTTGACCTTGACTTCCTTGGTTTCTTCCTCCTAAATTTGTGTTTTGGTTTTTTTCCTAAGAATTGTTTCTATATTGTTGATAGATTGTAATCTGATTAAACCCAAATGGTCCACTCTCTCTACCAAACTCAAGGGGTATGTTAGGCGGATCATTCAATTGGTATGAATTCTTAGTGACTTTTTTGTTTCCATAAGAGAAACCAAGATGGTTTGGTCTCTTACATTTGACATAGGAGACATTTTTGGTGTCATATTTATGATCCTCTACTTCAGGTTGGGTGTAGATGTAGTTGTTTACTCTATTTCCACCTTCCCTGTAAGTGACACACTTCATAAAATTTTTTCTTTCTTCTTCCCCTTGTTACTAGAATCCTTTAGCTACCTAACATCTTGGGTAATCTTTTGGATCTAAGCGGTAAGGATCTCAAAAGCTTTAGATTCGACTGTTGTCTCCTTGGAAGACAATATCTTTGTTGTTCCTCTTTCATAGTCCATATCAGCTTGTAGAGAGACCATATTGTCAATTATCTTCATTGTCTTTCATTGGTTCTTACACAAGAAATCACTGCCTCCAGTAGCATTGAAAGAAGTTCTTTGAATAGAGGTAAGCCTGTTATAAAAGGTAGTCACCATGAATTCTTTCTCATAGTTGTGGTGAGGGAAATCCCTCTGATATACTTGAAATCTCTCCCATGCTTTGTATAGATTTTCTTATGGCTTCTTCCTGAATTTGGTGATCTTCTGCTTATTCCTGAGGGGTTTCTACATAGGGTAGAACTTGGTTACAAAGGCATCATATAGAGGTTCCCATGCATTTGCGATTCTAGCTTTCAAAGATAAGTAGCAAGGAAGGGCTTTGTCTCTTAGAGATATGTTGAGTCCTTTGCAATAAATAACCTCTTGTCACACTCTATTCATTTTAATAGTGCCATAGATGTTCCTAAAAGCATCCAGGTGGTGAAAAGGATTCTCATCTATGGAGTTTCCCCCAAAGGTCCTTTGTTGGATCAAATTTTACACAAAAGGCTTTAGCTCAAAATTTGAGGCGTTGAATCAATCCATGATAATAGGACACCTTGATTCATTTGCCATCACGTCAACTATCTCTCAAAATTGAAGGTCCTCTATCCTCTTTGTTGTTTTCGTTATCTTCATTATTGTTTTTGTTTCTTTCGACTCCACCTGGTGGAGGACTTTCAGCTTCATGATAATCTTCCTCCTCTTCTTCATGGTGATCTTCTTCATGTTCCTCTTGTACCCCTCCAGACTCAGAAAGGGATGCCTAGGACTCTAAAAGGAAGAGTGATCCTTATAGTAGGTGGTGATGTAGATATGTTTTACTCAATCCTCCTAAAATAATTTACACAACCTAGTTAAATATTGGATATGTGACAATAAGAGTCTTTCAAATCTAAGATGTGCAATCAAGTCTTTTGTTAGACTTTAGCGAGGTGTATGCTATGTAGACATAGGTTATTAATAGTACCAACTACCTTGTCCCTGAAATAATGCCAAAACGTTGATCATCCTAAATCACACATCCAAAAGGATCAGATCTAGAGTTGTCGAACATTGAAATTTATAACCTGACACTCAGGCCCCTATAACGATAATAAGGGGTTTGATGTAGTAGGTCAGGGTCGATCCACAGGGTCAAGGAGTGGTAAGTGCTAAGATCCTTTAAGACTTGGCTTAGTCACACCAAAAAAAAGGGTAAGGTAAGGTTTGTGTTCCTTATGGGATGGTGATTCTCCAACAAGTAACCAATAAATAAGAAAAACAAATGAAAGAGTAAAATAAAAGAACCAGAATGTCAAAAGATAAGATATCAAATATGGGAGGAAACTTGGATTGGGTTTCACCTTCTAAGTTCATTCACCCACATGAAATATTGATACCCATCATATACCCTTATCAAGTTTATACGAAACTGTGATAAGTGCTTATTCCCTCCTCTCTTGAGCTCAGGATAGATCTCAATTATAAGGTCTTTCTCTCGAAGTAGCAAACAAACAATCAAAAGCAAAATTGTATGATCATTATCTTAAGCATTCCAACATTCTCATGAATTATGAAACTCCATAACACTTAGATACATGTTAATACTACTCTTTCAGGGCATTAATAATTAATCAACACAAGATTGTTAGCTAATCATGAAATTGAAGCATTAAGAATAAGAGTATGGAGATAAATATTGCTAACAACATATTTAAGTATTTACATGTTGGGAGAGCCTTAGTGGCTACTCCCAACCCAAGTTAGATGACCATCCACTCATGGTGATGAGTAGCATGGAAGAATTACAAGTATGGCAAGACATGAAGATGGAAGGGGATGAAAAAATTTAGCGAAGAAGAGAAAGATACATCAACAGTGACCATATACCGGTCAAGGTCAATAGAGAGTTTCTCCTCTTAGAATACGATGATAGTGGTGTATATGACCGCTCATCTCCTCCTTCCATTAAAGAAGAAATGTGGAACAACTCAGCGATGATGGAGGTTTGCTTCTTCTTAGACTCTCATCCTCGAGTATAGGAACCGATGAATGGAATAGAAGGTCTATGGTGGGGTGTCTTGGTGGTAGCACTCTGTATTCTCTCTTGCATTGTGACCCCCTGGATAGTAGCATGGGGTCTCCTATTTATATCCCATGGTGAAGGATACAAGGGGGTGCTTTACTTGCACTACAATTTCTCTAAGAACATGCCTCAGGAAATGAATTAAATAGTTTGAATGACCAATGCATGCATTGCTACCATCGGTAGATGGGTCTTGTGGGAAAACCATCATTTCTTCCTGGCCATCAGTAAGTGTTCCCCGTTCCTTCAATTGAAAGAACTCAGGTTGGCCATTTGGTAGGTGTTCTGCCTAGCCATCGGTTGGTTCTCTATGAGTAAAACACCAGTAGGGTTTCACTTGATGCACCATCAGTAAAGGTATATCTTGAGCCATTGGGAGCATCTATAGGTGGTCCATTGGTTGATGATCACCTAGTTTATCGGGGGGCTTTAGACTAGCCATCATTTTAGGAACTGATGGTTGTTTTGTCTGGCCACCTTCTCATGGTTAGTCATCTGGGTACTCTTGGAGGACATTGGTTCTAGGAGCTCATGGATGGTCATTTCATAGGATGATGGTTTGATGTTGAGGTTATGGTCACCATCGGTTGTTGAAACCCTGATGGGGAATCTGTACAATGGTTAAAACCATCATTTGGTGAGTTACTTGCATGGAAATGAGTAGTTCAGTTGAATCAAGGTACAAATGGTAAATACGATCAAAATGTTAGAAATTTAAGGAAACTCTATATAAAGAGAGGAAATTATGGAAAAAATTAGGCATGATTTAGATAAAAAATTGGATTTTATCAATATTTAAGTAATAAACTAAATACACACATATATAGATTGAACTGTATCTAAAAGTTTATTTATATACAAATATATAGTATCTGATGATGATAAAAGTATTACTACAATATAATTAGCTACTATATTTACATATGTAGTCAAATTATGTGTCTATCGAACAACATGCTAATACATAAATGTTTCTAATACAACATCAACTGCATTTTCGATCACATTATCCTTACAATGTTTTTCATATTCAAATTCATAAAAATGGACCAATCGACGTGGAAAGGGAGGGCATTGTACATTATCTCTTGTGATGAAGGTCTATACATCATAGTTTATAAACATTACATGTTTATATTTGATTATCATCATTTCATCTTACCCAAGGTTTTGTTTATTTTATGCTTTTAGTTGTATTGTTTGAAATTGTACTATATTTAATGTTTTTGGTTGTACCTTACATCCAAAAGGCACATAGGAGTGCTTGGCACCACAAACATTGATCAAAGAGAATTTTAATGATCACTCACACCCCCTCATGCTCCCATAATCCAATATTTAGACTTGGAGCTGTTGAGAACAACAAAGATAGAAGAATTATGTCTTGAAATAGCCTAGCCTATTGATTACATATGCCATCTAGTTGGCTTAAATTAAATTAAAAGGGAATAAAGCGAAGACTCCACAACACACATTCAGGCACTAGATTAATTATCCAGTCAAACTCCAGTAGAAATCACATACATTCAAGACATATTCCTATCAAACAACTAAACATGGTCAAGCTACATGAGACTTCAAAGACACTTTGGTTGATCAACTATTCCATCTTGTTTACTAGTTGGACAAATTATAGCATATATTGATGTCTATATGTTCGAATGGCTAGTCAAGCCACCCCCCTAGATGGATAATTGAAGAGAAGATGTACAGATTATGCTCACCAACAAGACAAACTAGAGGATCAACTAGCACGACTACAGACTAACCTGGAGATTGGCTAGCTGACCAAATCAATATGCTAGTCATCTAGCTGGAAGATCATTGCAATTCCATCAAAAATTGAGATGGACACCAAAGGTGGTAGAAATTGTTGTCTGATGGATGAGACATAAAAGTAAAATACCATGTCATCATTCACAACAATATTTCATATTGGGACACCTAGATACCAATAAATACATGATGATTATTGTTTATAGAATCTTTAAAAAATGATGTAATTGGATTGAAGGACTTCTCGTAGGTGACAACCACACACTATGAGCATCTCTTCCCCATTGTTCAAACAATCCATGACTTCCTTCTATATATCATTCGTTGCTTTCACTTCTCCATGTTTAGTTATTAGTTTAACTACTAGGGTGTGGTGAATTTCCCTAATACACAAGTAATTCTATATATTTTTCTTTTAATTAAATTGTTTATGACTGACGCTAATAATAGATTCATTTGTATTACCATTATGTGTTCCAGATCACCACCCTTGTGCTATTTTGATTATTGAATATCACTACCATGTGAGATTAGCTAATAACACTAATGTTTCTATTTAATCGGTTTAATAAATAATAGATATATTTTTTTATAAAAATGAGTGATCTCCGAAATATCATGAATAATGGGAATAATACGATCCTTTGACATTTTATATACTTGAACGAATTTAATATTTAATTGTGTGTGCAAGAAAGAGAGGGATATGATCATACATTGTTTGGTGAAACCTATCATTTAAACAAGGATAAGTAAATAAAACCAAGACACATTTGCCATAACCCATTAACAAAGAGATACCTCCATAATATTCTTACAATTCCATTGGTGAAAATTTTGAATTTAAATCCCCATTAATGTAAACATAGAAAATATAAAGTAGATAGTAAAAATACAAGTGAGATGCCTAAATATTCCAACAATTCCCACAATACACCAAACATTATCTTTCCTTAAACAAGAGAAGAACATGTAATTATATATAAAATAATTATTATTTTGCAATACATAGTGATTGTACCTTATATATCCTCTTTATTTGCATCTCATAGACAAGCATAACTAAAACTCAAAGGAAATCATTTCAATTCATGATTCATCATCTCAATGTATAGAAGATCTATCGTACACTAACATATGGTTTTTGTTCAAATCCTACTACCCTATATATCAGAATCAAGAAAATTGTTTTTGTTAACATGATTTTGCATGACTAATTATACAAATTATAAAACAAGTAAAATATCTCAAACTAGGTCATTAACAATATTGTACAAATCTATGTTGCATTCATTATACCTCTAGATTTTCTTCCTCAATAAACACATTCCTTGAAATTAAATTTGAAATCTATTTTGCGACCATTTTGTGGACTAATATGGGGTAATATAGGTTTCCTTCATTACAGAATAGTTTGATTGCACAAGTGAGAGTAAAAGCAAATATGACTTTATAGGGAGTATCATTTGAAAGTTATATTAATACATTGTCATCAATGTTATTTTCTATATATATGAGTGTATCCTATAGTATTAGTCATTATAGGGAGTACAAAAAATATGGTGATCATGAGGATTGATGATTGTGAGAAAAAATCATCAAGACGTGATTTTATTGGAATCTTTTTATTATTCATTTCATTTCATTTCGTCCACTTGATATGTGTAGATTATATTTTTAGGAGAAATATTATGGGTTCAAATGTGATGGTGGTGTTTGATAACAATTTTCAAACTAGAAGCTCCATGACATGTAGAGAAAAGATGGAAACTAGCACTTGTTGGATGTGTCAAACTATTTCATGTCACTTTAATAACAAGATACATTGTGAACCCTTTCTATGTTAGATTCTATAGTATTGACTAAATTTAAAATTCCATTATCATTAAGTTTATGTTTGGTATTAAAGGGTTGAAACATGGGGGGTATTTCACAACAACCAGACATAATGAAAAATTTACATGGTCAATTATTGAATAAACTCCAACAAATAATAATAAATTTTTGAAGGCATTTCAAATAGAAACAAATTTTCTATCAAAGTATTTTCTTATTAAATTATATGATATATTATACACAACGAAATGTTTTCACTCATAGGAACAAATAACTACATTTGCATTCATGGATAAGGGAAGTCAAATCCATCAGTGCACATTTGCACACACTTATACTTACAAGACATAGCCAGAAAAGTACATGCAAAACATGCATATGCCTCCATTCATGACACATACAAGCAACTCAAGTCTACTAACAAATACTCCCCAATTAGAAAAATATATAATAGAATAAAACATTAAAGTGATGTTTTGTCAATTTCAACATAAATTGAGGCTATATTGATGTGATCATAAGTCAAAAACTTGCACAGTGTTAGTAAAGAAATTGCCATGTATAAAATAGGTGTTCCCTATTACTCAGTTAAATGAGAAAAAAATCATCATACTAAAATCTAAGAGAGACCACGTTACCTTTCTATCAAAATGTTTTGACCATGTAGGATGCATTAAAATGCTAAATTTTGGCATCCAATAACTCAAGGAATATCTAGATCTTGTAATATTTTGATCATGCAAGGTGTGCTAAAAATTGTGATCTTTCTATATTTTTTATATAATAGATAATTTCCATAGTTCAAGAGGCTTGACAACTAGTGTTTACTAATTAGATAGGAGATGACATCGTGGGTCAAGATAAGATGACAATTTGAGCAGAGGTTTTTTTTGTTTTTCTCTTGATTATATTGTATATGTTTCATCCCACCACAAGCTAGAAGTCTATGTAAAATTGGATATATATATGTGTGTATATATATATACATATATATACATACATATATATATGTATATATATATATATATATATATAATTCTAGTTCTAGTATGCCAACATGGATTAAACACCAAATTTGGTGTGTGATGATTAGGATTTGAGTCTAGACATGTTGTTTTGATTATGAATTCCCTTCAAGAGTTTTTGGTTTGTTTTCACTTTTATTTCAAATAGTAGAGACCACTACCCACAACATTGAATTCATACCTTGGACTTGAGTTCAATCCATGAAATTGAAATTAGGTTTCTTTTAGTGGGATTTTTTGCAAAATTACAAACTAAGGATACTTTTATGACAATATTTAGATTGAACACACAAAAAGTAACTATGAATTTGAGGTTGTTGATAAAAAATAGAGAGGTATTCTAAGAACTCATATTTCATTTGTAGGAATCTCTACATTCAGACAATGTAAGTTTTATTAAGAAATTCATACTGAAAATGTGCTTGAATTATGAAAGGAACCTAAAGAGATGGAAGTTTTAGCCCACCTAATAAGATTGCTAGACATCTTGCAAAAAATAAACCAAGACATAGTGAATAGTATTATCAATATTCTTAGCTATATGTTATTATATCCTATCATTTTTTCTAGATTTTAAACTACACACATGTGATAGAACAAAAAAAAAAAACTTTAGATTGGCCATTATTTAAAGTAAACATTTCTATAACAATTAGAAAATACTACATAAAATGTGAATAGAGAACTTTCCCTGCATAATAAATATACAATTTGAAGTATTGGTTTACGCATTCCATGCTTTTGAATTGAAATGAAAAAAGTAGATTAAATAGGGAGTATTCCCTCAACAACCTAATTGTATTAACTATATAATGAACTATGGAAATAGTAGCTTCATTTATCTAATAGATAACATGAAAAATGTCATGAAGTATGCTTTTATGAAAGTATTGTTCAGACATAAACAAGACATTTTCCCCTAGTTTAGTTTATCTTCACCTAGTATTATTGAGGGGCATGGAGTTAGAGAAATAGTGTATGAATGCATAGTTGCATACTTGTAACAATGTCTCCAACATACAACCTAGTGTACTAGATTGATTTTTATGCAAAGTTGATGTTATACCTATGTAATATGCATGTGTTGGAAAGGTCAGATTGTAGTGTCAAACTCAATTCTAGGGTTTACATTGTATATATCATTCCACAAAGTGAGATAGGGAAACTATAGTAACATGTCATAAGTAGATATAAAAATATGTTTTCTTTGTCAAGGATATTTGAATCAAACATTTGTGTATGTTATGAATAATCTTGGTTGCAAAGAAATTTGAATGAATTTCAATTTTTCAATCTAAATCTCTGAAATAAAACATAACTCCATTATTAGACCTTGTAAAGTAAAGGAGAACTCCTTTCATACTGCAAACGTCATAGTGAATTATCATGTACAAATAGATGATAAACTAAAATCAATTATATGTTACTTAGTTAATCCACTTACTACACAAATTATTAGTATCATATTTCAAACTAATAAAAAAAACAAGATACATAATAGCATCATCGTAACCATACCAGAATCTCCTTCTACAAGTTTCTCAATATCTTCCCCAAACACTATAATGGATTTCATTAGGATTTATTGAGCATGGTCCTCTTCGTAGGATTTTAAGACAAATGGAACATCAGAATATAGAGATATCGATGAGAAATATGCTAAAGTAGATGGTAATAGTTGTATCCCTCATGTAATCATGAGGTTTGTAGTAGGTTGATAAAAGGGTCTAACCTCTTATGCATTTGAAAAATATAAAGAAGAACATATTTAAATCCATATATTTAATTCTATGGAGGAGAGTGTTGAGTTTCTCAACACAAAATTTAGAGACAACAAACATAAAAGATCAACCCCTCCTATATAGGTCATCGAGTGAGGACGTAAATAAAATCAAAACTCACGGCATAAAAGGGGAAGGTTCAATCTTCTACATATGCATCTTGAAAATGTTGCTTGCTTCATGTTTTTAATTTTTTTATCATTTTGTATAGATTTTGAATAGTTCACTAACATATACATGTGTATTCCAGACAATCTCAAACAAACTATCTGAAATGATATCAAAGAAATATCCATCAACAATATTCAATTGATAATCATTTTAATCTCAACAAAGTAGAACAATCTTTTAAATCTCAATAAAGGTTAATCATATTTTCACATCTTGAAAAAGTTGAACAACATCTTCAAACCTTAACAAAGTTGAACAACCTTTTCAATATTAAAAAAAAATGAACAATCTTTTCAACGTTGAAAACCATTTTCAATCTTTGATAAACTTGAAGAATTTCTTTAAACCTCAACAAAGTTGAACCATCTTTTCATGTCTCAATAAAGTTGTTGAATCTTTTCAAACTTAAATTTTTTCAAAAACCTCTTTAATATTCAAAAAAGTTAAACAATATCTTCAAACCTAAAAAAAGTTGAACCATCATTTCACATCTCAACAGAGTTGAACAATATTTCCAAACCTCAAAAAATTTCAACAACCTTTTTCAGTCTTCAACAAAGTTGAACAACTTTTGAAATATAAATAAGTAGAAAAATCTTTTCAATCTTGAATTATTTAATGGAATCAATCTTTCATGTTCATAATATTATAAATCTTTTAAACAATTCAAAAATCTGATAAACCAATCTATCAACCTACCCTACATTAGTAGGCTTCTCCAATTCCAATTTGATCATTATACCAAAAGTTCAAAGCCCAAAACCTCATCATTACGCTGCCAAAATTTTACCCTTAAATCATGTATTTACATGAGTAGGTAACTTCATATTCTCAGTATTCAACATAACACCCTTCTAAAGTTAACCCTAGAGACATATCATAATATCAACTACCTTATCCAAGATCTTTCATTATGATTCATATCAAAAGGATGGCCAAATTTGGTATTCTCTTGAATCACTACACATACTTGAACCCTTTGGTATCCACTAAAATTTTTCCAACATCCATTCAAAACCCTTCTTTAGCCTTTATCTTTAACAATGAATGAGACAAGGATCCATCATATTTAGGAAACTTATTTAGGATATATTTACCTTCTAGAGACTAAGTTCTAAAGCAATTATCATTGTGTACAAATTTTGTGTAATTCTTTGAAAAAGCTATGTGTAATCTCTCTAGACATGAGCTACGCCCACATGTTTGACCAACAACAACCTCCTTGAAGGGCCTATCAATTAAGCTTCATCATTTAAAAGAATCACGCCACAATTACATTGTGGGCTACTCAATCCTTGATATTAGATTTAACTTCCAAATCATGAATCCTTTCCAGCATGACTAAGATCTCATCAAGTAGAAAATGGTCTACCCATATTCACTTGCACCACCACGCTTCAAGACCATGGCCTAAAATTGAAACATCCACCTAGAATTCACTATCACATCTTTCTAGACCAAAATTGTGACCTAAAATTGGTCCATGTCCCCTATCACACCATGGTCTCATACTATGACATAAAACTAGATCAAAAATCACATTTTGTGAGCATCTCTATTATAAAACCTCCCTTAAGAGATTGGAATCTCACACATGAAGATGCAGATGGATATCTAGTCATAGCCTCTAGTCTTGAGTGGGTCACCTCATCCCTAGATAATCAGTGAGTATCTTTCTCATGAAATCACCCATGAGCTTAGAGAAGTCTCACAGACTATAACACAGATGAATATCTAGCCACACCCTCTAGTCCTGAGTGGTTCACCTTATCCCTGGTTACCCTTTTGTTGAGTATCTCTCTCATCAACTCTCCACCATGGAGAGAAGAATCTTGCACTCCATAACATTGGTGGGTATCTACCAACAACCTCTATTCACAATCGTGTCACCTTGTCCCAAGATACCCCTTGTAGTGAGTATCCCTCTCATAAAGTCTCTTCTAGTGAGAGAGGAATATCAAAAACCATAATAGGGATGAATATCGAGTCACAACTGTTGGTTCACCTTATCTCTTGATACCCTTTTTTTCTAGTATTTATCTCGTAAAAGTCTCCCCTGAAGAGAAAGA
This sequence comes from Alisma plantago-aquatica, assembly GCA_963693085.1. Lineage (NCBI taxonomy): Eukaryota > Viridiplantae > Streptophyta > Magnoliopsida > Alismatales > Alismataceae > Alisma > Alisma plantago-aquatica. Next base: position 127,916,542 of record OY856415.1, read on the forward strand.
ATCTCACACATTAAAGCATATATGGATATTCAACCACAAACCCTGGTCCTGAGTGGGTCACCTTATCCTTTCATACCCTTTTTATGAGTATCTCTCTCATAAAATCTCCCCATAGGAACGAGTAACCTCAAGCACAAATAATCACCATAGTATTTGGCTCCAAGTGTTTCACCTTGTCCCTGGGTAACCCCCTTTCTAATAGTATCTCTCTCATTAAGTCTCCCTAGTGAAGATAGAAATAACATACAAAAAATTATGGGTAGATATCCAACTACAATCTCTATCCTAAGTAGGTAACCTTGTCCCTAGATACCCATTTTTGGATTATCTCTCTCATTTACCTTAAGGAGAAAGGAACCTCACACACTAAATTCCATCCACAATCTTTGGCCTTGAGTAGGCCATGTTGTGCCTGGATACCCTTATTTTGAGTATTTCTCTCTTAAAATATTCCCTTTATTGAGAGGATACTCACACCAAAATATAGATAGAAATGGAGAACAACATGTAGGCCTGGGTGGTTTAGGTTGTCCATGAATACTCTTTTTGTTGATCATTTCCCTCATGAAATATTATAGGATTGATTCAATTTACCCACAATTGTCTCTCCCTTGCTATCCCTCTCTTTTACATGTAGAACTTGTTTGGGCTCTCTTGGTTACCACAACTAGAGAGGACAATAGTTGTTAGAGCTTATTGTTATGTCTGGGAAGCCCCTAGTACCCCTCTATTTATACGAGGGCCAGGGTCAAGGTTTCTAGTCCATCTGGAAGTCAATGAGACAACTTTTCATGAATTTTCTAGAGCATGTGAATGGTGAACCAATAGGTTCACTATCCAATAAGTCAATTCACAAGTGAACTGGTCATTATAGCATGTTTCTTGTTTGAAAACATATTGGCTTTTAATAATTGATTAATGTAAAGTCATGAAGTAAGCATCGATCCTTGATCTAATTGAATCTATCATTAAACCGGATGATCCAGATGATGAATCAGTCATTTCACTTCCTAAAATGGTCATTTCATATCATGAAATGGTCATTTCATATCATGAAATGGTCATTTCATATCATGAAATGGTCATTTCATATGTGAGATGGTCGTTTCATATGTCCATCTCAGACAATTATATAGCCAATGCTACTTGAATTGACCTGACACTTAATTTGATTTGTTCAACAACTGAATCAATCGGTTCACAGTCATGTCAGTCAATTTTTTGCCTCAGATATTTAGTAGAATACCTAAATACTTTATTAATAAAATTAAACATTATTCATAAATAAACTCCTATTCAAAGTGCATTCTATGTGTGTGACACTATAGGTCTCAGATTATGTTGGTAGTTAATGTTCATAACTAATTTATGAAATCACAAGCAATGAGTGGTATCTAGTAACACGTAATTTCTACACAAGTAATTTGGAAAGTTGGAGAATAAATTCAACCTACAATCTATGATAAATATTACCATGATCATATAGTTCCTTTGTCACTGATATCTGGATGAACTCAAGGCATGGAATTGTCCTCCTTTCAACATTTAATCCATGTTCCTTGAACTAGAGTAGATGATCTGAGATGCAGGTGAGTTCACATATCATATATTGAATCATAGGAGTATGGCCATATATTTTTAGTCTCAGTTATCAAGTGGCATGGATATCAAACTCATGTAGGAGGGGCAAATCCCATCTATATTTCTCACATTTAATCTCGATGTGTCACATAGTATTGGAGCATCACCTTTAGAGAAACCCTTATTCAAGGGCACGTTGGATGACATCAAAGTGCAACAAACGACGTACTATGAGTGTAGTGATTTCAAGTCTAAGAACTACAATCGCCACTATCAGTATGAGAGATGATTTTGACAACATTCTCTAGTCTCCATGTACCACTCACAAGGTGGGTCTGCCAGCTACATTGTTCTCTAACATGTACTTATGTGTTTGACTTGATATCACATATCATGACTAATGAGACTCTATCATCTATCAACATACACTCTAGTCTTATGTATTACTGTTGTGTATTTTTCTCCCATAGTAATATCTGACTGGGGATATAACAAGAATGTATGTACTCTTATCATACATATGATCTCATTATTTAGGTCCTTAACCTGAAGACATATGCCATTGATTAACATCATTATTTAAACATCTATATATATGAGTGTCATCATCTCATGATTGAGACAAACATAATAGACATAATTACCTCTATAATTATCATATCAACTATATGATGCCCCATCACAATCATCATATGATTAGTTCTATGGGCATACATACCAACAATAGGCTCTCTACATAATCAATATTCAATTAGAAAAGAACGCTTGGTCCAAAGACCCTAGAAGGACATCTCATTTCTCTCATAATAGAAACTACATAATACATCATACACAAATGATAGTCATGGAGAAACTTTGGGACTCTACCTTCCAAACATTAATCAATTTTTACAAGCGCACTAGAGAACTTTCAAATATGTAGTGCCAATACCACATTACCAAAGCAAAATGAGTGGTATGTGAAACTTGATTCTAGAGCGTTAATAATATCATCTTCTTCACAATGATATTTCTTACCTCCAAAATAGTAGTAAATAAGGTGTTCAAAATTAAATACAACATGTGTTAGATTTCATAGATAAACCATGACCCAAAGTCATCAACAACATGATCAGTGTAAGCGCACATGTTTAAGATTTTGCTACAATTTAAGAAGTCCTACATTCTAATAGGCATCCTCATTCATGTCCACATCTATGCTTGGACACATCCAACCTTTTTGGGTCCTAGACAATGACATTAAACTAATCCACTTCAATTTCCAATCTCTTTATTATTGGACTATGATCGTAAACTAATCCAACTTCAATTTCCATTTTTGTTTGGATCATGGAATTATACCTTAAACTAGACCTCTAGCCTTGTCTTGAGTATGCATGTCTCTTTTCAATTCTCTGATCTTTTAGGGTCAAGGACTATGAACTCAAACTAGACCATCTCCAATAAAAAACCTCTTTGGTTTCTAGATTGAGATCTTAAATTGGCCACTTTTTGAGACCATCTAGTGAACTTCTTTGGGTCCTAGATAAAGAACATAAACTGTACCGACACAAATTTAAGCCCTACCTTGAATAGGCACCATTTTGCATCAAGTCCTTCCTTGAGTAGGAAGCCTATAATTAATCCTACCCCGAGTAGGTGAATCTCTCAAAATCCCTACCCTACATAGGCAATATGCATTCAAGGCCTACCCCATGTGGGCATTCTGATTCAAATCACTACACTATGGTAGGAACCCTCCACAAAGTCATACCCTAAATAGGCACTTTACACATCCAAAGGCATACTCAAAGTAGGCACTTGGCAAATTTGAAGCTCTATCTAAAATAGGTGCTTCTTGTTTCATATCCTTATCCCATATAGGTACTTTTCCTTATAATTAGAAATCCTTACACCAAGTAGGCACTACTTCTAGGATACATTTTCATGAAAGACATACATCTAATAGGAACTTCCTTTCTCAATAAATATGTTTAGTAGGCATCAAGACAATCAATACTCCAAGTAGGCACTCCCAGACTAATATCCTAAATTCCCTTGAGTCTTAATGTCACAAAAGTATTTGTTACCCTATTCCAACCCCCACAAACTATATAGTCAGTGGAAGTATGGTTCAAGAATCCATCCATAGAGTGTCACATACCTTCACACAAGAAATATATATGGAAAGGAAATAAAAAAAAATGGAAGAGATAACAACAAACATACGGAAATAGAGACATGTACCCATTTATATTTCAAGGTATCCAATTGGTGTTTTATTTGAGATCTTAAGAGTCTTGAGTGCAGTGGAACTTCATTTGGAAAGTACAAGTTTTATAAATATATTAATGCTAAAGAATTAACTATGCTATGAAAGGGAAAGTAAACACAATTTCGGAGTAATATAAAAGTTTCTTGTCTAGATAAGAAGAAGTAGAATAAAGTCAAGAAAACTTTATATAACATTCTTTTATACAAAGAAAGTTTTAGGTTTCTTTATCCATTATATCTATAGAGGCCTCTTGACCACTTCCCAAGGAAGGGTCCATGAGGGACATTTAAGCAAAAGCTAAGTATGCACCCAATCTCAACATGAGGCATTTCAAAACTAAATTTCATGAGACAAACCCATTCATATGGGACCTCAAAGCCATCACCAAGATCTATCCCCTTTTCAACATGCCTTGTGCCCTTACCCCAAGAATTTGGTAGGAACACAAGGATATATAATGGATTTCTCTTAATTATGTTCAAGGTTTGTCAACATAGTATAATCATTCATGAAATTAGTAATAATATGAACAATAGCTCAATAAAGTAACTATTTAGATAAGGATTGATACGAGCATACATACAAACAACCAAATATCATAGTATGGTCAAGACATTAAGTGTATCTTATGAGTAATGAGCACGTCATTATATAATAGTAACATTCTGGAGAAGGCCTAACTCAAAGGAGGACCTAAGATGTAAAAATACATACTAGTGGGTATTAGATTAGTAGGGTTTTGATAAGACAAGCCTCACATTTGTCATGTGAATGTTCCCCTAGATCTAGGTTTCACTTAATTCAAACATAGTTTCTAAAGTTTCAAACGTGCACGAATTATTCAACATGGTCCAAGTATCATCATTAAGACCTATGTCTAGGTGAACCATCCACATTATGAGTGATACTAGATAGAGAAAAAGTCTTATTAAGATTGAGATTTATATTATCATCAAGGTTTAGACATGCAAGATCATAACTAGTCATACTAGGTCAACTAGTTTACAAAAGTAGGTATTTTGAGATTTTAAGAGACAATCATGTAAAGTAATATGTTATCATGGTAAACTAAGTTGTGTGGAATCAAAATATTATTGATATGAGGTCACCAATATTGTTCTAATCATTATTGATCAGTACTTAGACAAGGTTCAAGATCATGTTACTAAAATTTCATGCAAGTCACATATGGCATATCTAAAAAATAAAGCCATTATAAAGAAAACATACTCAATGCACATTCCATGGTTAAAAAAGGTACCAAAGGTTACTGATGTAGAGGTTGAGTGATCATTTATTAATTAGATATGTTGAATTCCCAATATTAAGCAAGCAAAATCATACATTAGCAAAAGGGCCACTTTTAGGTCAAAAGAGTAAAAGTGCACATCAAATGTGATATAATTTGTGATTCAAGGAAAAATATGCATAAATTTTAATTTTATAAAGTAATATAGGAGGCATAAATACTAAATGAGAGCAACATACATAATTTATTATACAAAAAATACATAAAAGACATCATTTTCTAGAGATCAATAGAAGATCAAGTAGGTTTAGATTATGTAACTAGCTCCCATGGATAGATCTCATTGAGAGGACAAAAAATCATATATTATATGACATTTTTAATCAAAGTGTTGAAGATGTCGATTTCATAACATCTACTTGAAAACTATATGGAAAATTAGTTTAGTGTGTTACAATTCATTTGATGCTAGATCTCGTCCGCTCAGAGCCAATCCAATGGCGGCATCCATCCCTCCCCGAGTGCATACCCTCATTGTGTCTCCAAAGATGTGGGGAGGGTTGGTTGGCTCCAAGACATGAACTTACCACCTTTTCATGGCCAATTGTTGTATACCGGTGGCTGGTCACACGGAGGCGGTGGCACACTGCTCCCTTCCCGCTACGCTAGTGTGTACTAGCTACTGGCCTTGCGGCCACAATAGGTCAACTGTGTGATGGGGAGGGAAGTACCCAGCCTCACCCATGGGCCACAATCGTTCATGGCTTTAGCATGTCACTGGTGGGGGAGTGGGGCCAAATAATGATGTTTGTGGAAGGTTGAGGAGGTAAAATAGGAGGAGGAGGGACACGAGTGCCAAGGCATTTGTAGGGTTTTAGTGGTAGGAGAAGAAGTGGAACATGAGATAGAGGCACAAAAATCAAAGAAAAAGGGGGAACAAGAAATATGGAGGTTAAATAGGAATTTTGGGGGGTCAAAATGATAAAAGGAGGTGTGAAAGAGATGTCTCAGTTGACCTCCTTGCCCAAGAACATGGGTTTTATGGAAGTTTAAGACAAAGTGTGGGTCGTCAGGTCACAAGTGGAATCCATGAACAATGCAATGGATGTTTAGGATTGGATGAAAAAGGAGGGGTGGATCCTTGGTTTGGAAAGGGGATGCCTTCCATAAAATGAGTTGTGCGCCCAAAATTTGGTCCCAAATGGCCTTTTTGTTTTCAAAAAGAGCTAGAATTGAGATAAATCAATGAAATTTCAAATGAGCATATATTTCTCATCCTATTTGGGAATTTAGAAAATTTTGATGTGTTGCAAATGTGAGAGTGTGCTATACATGAATGAAACCAGTTGAGGGTAAGAAGAGACCAATATATGGAATAAAAAGGGGATAAGAGAGAAGGATGTATAAACTAAATTCATCTTTGGATATATATCAAAATAAGTGTCACCACTTGTCATGTGTACATATAACAATTCAAAGAGATTTAAAACAACTCAAATCGTGGAATTGAGGCAAGAGTGAGAATACTAATACAACAATGAAGTAGACAACACCCACATTAGAAGCGAGAAAAGTCCAGGTTATCACATCATCCCCACCTTAAAAGGAATTTTGTCTAACACAACCCTTCAATCAAGATTGGGATATTGCATTATATAAACCAGAACCACCTTGGTATTTCTTCAATGCTATTTCAAAACTAATCAATTGAAGATTAGGGTCAAGGCATAATTACATTGATCATTGAATTGGAAAGATCATCATAAGAGCCAAAAATTTAGAGAGATTATCCTTTAGATCACAGTTTGGGGAGATCACATTTTGCTCAAACTAATAGATCTCTTTGAATCAAGATTAAATGATGACTTTCATTTTCAACATTTAGGGTTCTAGCATTTACATTGGCCTAGGTGGAGTTATACATCCATGATAGAGATTTCATATTTCATAAATTTGAGACAAACATCGTTTTCCAATATCGTGATTTCATACTCAGAATCAAAGGAATGTCCCACTGTACCTCTAATGGGAGTTCACCCTTCAAGTCACAAATCAAGAGAATCAACACTATCATTAGTTAAAATTTTTATGATTTGAGGAACATGAAAGTCATCAGACATAACGTGATCTCAAGATCTAAATAAGGTGATCATAGGATTCAAATCAATATCAAGATCTTTAAGCATGAGTTAAGATTTCATTATTGAATATTAAGAGCCAAGTTTGGACATCAAAGTCATAGGTCCAAACATTTCAAGGATAGGTTTTAGATTCCTATCTAGACCTTAGGGGTGATCATTTAGTCATTTTTAACAATCAAGTACAATCATGCAACATTTTTGACATCAATAAGTAATTTTTATGTCATGGCATTCAAGGTTGATGAATGATACAATTATCATGTTTCAAGATCATAATCAAAACTAGGTTAAAGATCAAGTATCAATGTCATCACATATTTTACTTATAAAAGATTTATGTCAAAGAATCAAAATCATGTGTAAGGAGTTACCATTCCAAGACTCTGAATAATCATCAAGCTGAAAATTTATAGGATCCGGTAATAGGGATGTGGCCTAGGTTAGGGGAGTCATGATTCAACTACTAACATAATATAGCACATTAGTCTTCATTATTCATGAACCATCAAGAATATCAAATAGGGAGAGTATCGATTATCAAATAATACTTCATACGGTCACAAGGTCAAAGATCAAGATTCAGAATTGTAATGGCATAACTTGTAAATGATTTGATTACAAATAAAGGCAAGTTTCCAATTTATTATGTTTCTTTATTTTTGAGATAATGAAATAACTTAACAAATGTCTAGAGAATGATATCACTTGATGGCGTATGTCTTCAAGTTGAGGACCTGAACAATGAGATCATACAAATGTTAAGAGTATATGCATTCTTGTTATGTACTTGATCGTTTGTTATAGTGGAAGGTAAATATACAACAATGACACATAAGATCAGAATGTGAGTTGGTTGATGACATAATCTCATTAGTCATGATATGGTGATATCAAACCAAGCACACAGATACATGTTAGAGAACAATGTATCAAATAGACCCACCATAAGAGTGATACATGGAAACCTTGATTAGGTAAGTTAGAGTCATGTCTTATAGTGATGGTGGTATTTGTGGTTCTTAGACTTGAAATAATTGCAGTCAACATGTGTCGTTAGGTACACTTTGACATCATCAAATACAATCCTTAAACATGGGTTGATATAAAGGTGATGATTGGGTGATTGTGACACATGGGGACTGATTGTGAGTGATAGAGTTGGGATTTGTCCCTCCTAACAGAGTATGCTATCCAAAGACTCCTGATTAGTGAGACTGGAAAATTTGTGGCCACACACATGTGAGTCAATATGTGATATTGAGCTTGCATATATCTCAGACAGTCTACTCTGGTTCAAGAAACATATATTGAATGTTGAAGCGGATGAAAATTCCATGCCTCGAGTTCAAACTGGATATTAGTGACAAAGGAACTATACAAACACTATAACACCATATGCAGGTTGTAGGTTGAAGTTGTTCTCCAACTTTCCATTTACTTGTGTAGAAATGATGTGTGACTAGGCATTTCTCATTGCTTATGATGTCATAAGTTGTTATGGACATTCACTACCAACATAATATGGGACCTATAGGGTCACACACATAAGTACTCATCTAGAAGAGGAATTTGATCTTGAATGATGATTAGATTGATTACTAAAGTGTTTAGGTATTCAGTATATGCAATAAATTAGTTGACTAGACTTCGAAACGATCATTTCAAGTGTTGAGACTGTTGTTTGGAGTGTCAGGCTAATTGTATTTTGCATTGGATGGAATTCAGCCTGAACTGGGCTACAAGACGCCCTTCTCACTTGTGTGAGATAACTGTCTCAGGTGGTGTGAGATGACCATCTCACATGCACCAGATGGTCAGTCTGGGGGTGCAATTGGATTACATCTAGGATTGGTGCTGACGTCACGACGTGTACTAATTGGAATTGAATTTCTGACATATATACAAAATTGGGGAAATGTGAAATGATTGTCAGTGCAAGATGATCGTCAATACAAGATGATCATCTCACATGCCATACAAACATTTGGGGTTTCCAAACGTCTATTTCAGTTGTCGTAGGTTGTGAAGTTTCTAGAATTATTATAAAAATTTGAGATCTTCCGATCCCTTCCAGTCTCACACAGAGTGGGAACCCTGACCATGGCCACTACTATAATGGAGGGCTATTGGGGGATTCCCAGACCACAATACCAACAATTGAGAATTAGTTGCTCTGACAAATGTTGTCCTCTCTGGTTTTGGTAATCGAGAGATCCCAAGCAAGTCCTACCCAACTAGGGACAAATAGCTACGAGTGAGAAACAACTAAGGGTCATTGTTGTGAGAGAGCATGTTGGTGACTAGTATACCAATGAGAGGGACAACTCCTTCCCTGTTTGTTCCACCAGGATGACAGGAGTTCTAGTTTGTCTATGTGGACTTCACTACAGGTGAGGTGGCCTTTTCCCATTGCTAAGGAGTAGGACGTTAGCCAGAAGTCCATGATGAGGAATTGTTGGAGACGATGACATTTGAGTTTGTTATCTGTGGAGGAGCAGTCAAACGAGCCCCAGTGCAACTAGGAGCTGCACAAACATCGTCCAAAATAGAGTGTGCATCTATATCGACGAGGATTATTGTTGGACTTGTTCTAGGACCATGTATATCTTTGTGAAACCATCCTTTCCATTCCATAGTTATTGATGTGATTTGTTGGTTAACGAGAAATATGTCAATAAAAATTTTGTTTTCACTACCTATCCAAAGTCATATTTCCCTACAGCGGTACCAAAGCAACACCAATTAATTATTCTTTGGTATAATCGATATGATCGGATTTTTGGTTTTCTCTAGTTTAGTTATTGCATGTGATGTGAATATTTAAACTGGTTGATGTGCACTTCGACTAATCACCACATAAGAACCCAAAAGAATATATATATATATATATATATATGCAATTTACACGCATCTCCCTAAAAATGATTTTTGATGGTGGATGTGTAGCATGGTTATGGACAATAACCCCTATTATATGTGCATGGTTGTCTGGTTGGTTAATCATGTTTATCTCAGTCTATGAACCGACCCTCTCTCTTATATTCCCAATGTAAATGTATTATTCTCTTCTACTTTTTCTCCTCTTGAATGTAACTCAAGGTTTCTCCATAATTATATAAAATTAGGATAGTTTACTTTCTTGTTTTGTCAAAGAATAAAGACACCAACCGACCAAATGGAGAAGCCGAGCCAACCGGATGGAGGGTCTGAGCCGACCAGTTGGCATGGCCAAAATGATCGTCTGGAAGGACCAAGATGGTCAACTACCGATCTGACTTGGAGCCTGGAGGACCAGATGAGATGACCATTTAGAAGATCCAAACAATTGGCTACAGGACAAACAACCGATCATTTGGAAGATCCAAATGACAAGATGGAGGGGACCAACCAACTGACCAAGAGGTGAGTGGACCAGTTCAAAGGTTGAACCAGTCAACCCAGATTGACAAGCACATATCTTCATCAACAATAGGTTTTTGCATGTGATGTGGACCTAGGTTGTGGTAGTTCCTTGTGGCTCCAAGGAATTACATTAGGCTGGCCATAGTGATTGGTTAATGTATATGTATTATACACAATCCCTCAATATAACATTAAGTCTTTCCATAAGTAGAACACATGAAAAGCTTGATCGACCAAGAGTGGGCATTCCCTAGTCTGGTGCATCATCTATCTCATGGAAGTGCGATGGTAGATATGTGGTCTGCCCTAGCATGGTGCATAGTCTATCATGTTGGCTTATGGGTCAGGCTTAACTAGGTGACCTTAATAGGATTAAGTTCCTAGAAGCATGCAGATGATAATGGGAAGGATTTGCATATATCATATATCCAAGAATTGCATAATATGCAATTGGAAAATGTTTCTTACCTTAATAATTGGTCATGGGAACCAACATTGGCTGGGTATTGAATGAATTGTTTTGGATCTTGGCTTGCTAGAAGATTGTATGTTGCAATCTTCCGAATTGGTAGTGATTACAATCAATTTTAACAAAATAGTGGGAGTGATAGTTAATTAAAGGCCTAATTAATATTGATTTTTCAAATCAAACCAAATCAAAAAGTTTTTTTGACAAATGCAAATTTTCTCTTATGGAATCAAATGGAAAACACTCAATGATCGCAATCAGATGAATTAAACAAGATTTATTTCCATAATAGGTTCAGGACCTTGAGAAGTGTTATCCATGTTCCCAAAACACCAGTGCCAGTATGCACTCCAAATTCGCCTAAGACTGATATGGGTGCTTCTCTGAAGCATGCCAATGATGTTGTGAACAACAAGAACCTTATATTGGGTTGTATGAATTATGAGTTGCATAAACAACATGATATGCATGAAAGGCATAATGTCTCTAAGGTTCTATTTGAGTGCAAAATGATAGAGGGAGATCTAGTAGAGCCTCATGTGCTCAATATGATTGGGCATGTGAAGCATCTTGAAAGATTGAGATTTCCTTTAGGTTAAGAGTTGGACAAAAATATGATTTTGCAGTCGTTGCCTAAATCATATAGCCAGTTTATCGAGTGTTATCACTTGAGTAATATGGCTAGACTATTGTCAGAGTTGCTTGACATCTTGATAAGTGCGAACAACAAATGAAGTTGGACAAATCTGCAACGGTGATCAATAGAGTTGATTCGAATGAAAAAGACAAAGCTAAGAAGCGTTATGTGGCTCAGCTAAAGTCCAAGTCTTCTCCACTCAAAATAAGGAGAAGGATAAGGGAACCAAAGAAGATGAAGCAAGGGATTGAGATATCTACTTCTGGTATATACATTATTGAGGTTAATTGTACTACCTCCTCATCATGGGTACTGGATACTAGATGTGGATCACACATTTGCTAAAATGTGAAGGATTTGAAAAGAAGTAGACCTTTAGAGAAAGGTGAGATAGAACTATGAGTTGCAAATGGCACAAGAGTTGCGGGCCAGAGCAATTAGAACCTATGATTTATCTCTACCAAGTGGTATAGTAAAAGAGTTAGAGAACTACTATTACATACCTACAATTAACAGGAACATCATATTTGTATCTTGTTTGGACAAGAACAGATTCAAATTTCTAATAAAGAATGGAAGCTGCTCTACTAGTAAAGATGGGATCTTTTATGGTAGCACTCTAATGTCTTATGGTCTATACTTCATAGCTCTAGAGACAAGTGTATATAACATAAATACCAAAAGAGAAAAACTCAATGACTCAAACCAAACATACCTTTGACATTGTCATCTAGGGAACATAAATGAGAAACACATATCTAGACTCCATAAACATGATTATCTGGACTCTTTTGATTTTATATCAATAGAGTCATGTGAATCTTGTTTATTGGGCAAGATGGCCAAGACTCCCTTCACTGGTAACAATGAGAGGCTAGTGATCTATTAGGACTCATACATATTGATGTGTGCAAACCTTTTAGAACAACTGCTAGAGGTGGGTATGAGTACTTCATTACCTTCACTGATGATTTCAGTAGGTATGGTTATGTTTACTTGAGGAAGCATAAGTCAAAAACTCTTGAAAAGTTTACAGAGTTTATGAATGAAGTACATAACCAATTTGGAAAAAGTATTAAGGAACTTTGATCTGATTGAGGTAGAGAATAGTTAAGCCAAGAGTTTGAGGACCTTATGAGAGCCCACAGTATTGTATCACAATTGACCCCACCTCGAACACTACAACATGATGGTGTGTCAGAAAGAAGGAATTGCATATTACTAGATATGGTGCAATCAATTATGAGTTTTACTAATCTTCCAACTTCCTTTTGGGGGTATGCTCTTGAAACCTCCGCATTTACACTTAATTGAGTACCATCTAAGTCAGTTCAAAAGACACCATATGAGATATGGCATGGGGAACGTCCTGATGTGTATTTTATGAAGATTAGGGGAGGTGAAGCTTATGTTAGGAAAATGTTTCCTGAAAAGCTTGGCCCTAAGTTTGATAAATCATATTTTGTTGGATATTTGAAGGAAACTAGGGGATACTACTTTTATACTCCATCTGAAAACAAAGTGTTTATGGTTAGGACTAGTATATTCCTTGAGAAGGAATTTATTTCCAAAGGAATCAGTGGGAGGAAAGTAGAAGTCAAAGAGGTTCGAGACCAATAACAAAACATTGAACCTAAGGAGGTATGTGAGGAACAAAGAGACTCACAAGTGGTTGTAGAATCTAAAATTCCTCAAGTAACATAGGAACCTCATAAACCTAATAGGACATGCCTTGAACCTGAGAGATATTGATATCTTGTGACTCAGGAAGGTAGTGAATTGGTCATAGATAATGAGACACTTACCTATCAAGATGTTATTGAGGGACCATAGTATGAAAAATGGCTTGAGGAAATGAAATCTGAGATGGAATCCATGTATACCAACAAGGTATGGACCTTAGTGGATCCACCTAAAGGGGTAAAACCCATAGGGTGCAAGTGAGTCTTCAAGAAGAAGGAAGGCATGGATGGTAAAGTACAAACCTATAAGGGTAGATTGGTTGCAAAGGGTTTCAAACAAGTTCAAGGTGTTGACTATGATGAAAGTGTTGACCTAGAGGTTATACATTGTCCATATTTTGATAATGACTTAACCATTCCATTCATATGTATCTAATATGTGTATTCAAGATTGATTTCAGGTGTTAGGTACATGAAAAGGATCAAAATTCACAAGCCCTAATTTGCTCAAGTTCAAGTCAAAAGCTATACAAGTGTACAATTTAGGAAATCCATGTAAAAAACCTTATAAGATTTTTGTAATCACTTGTATTGATGTATTGGCTTGTAACTAAGATGAGAAAGTTGATTGGGACACTAAACACTAAGTTTTAATCACTTTTGATGCACTTTAGAAATTTATCACAAGAAGTTAATCGATCAAGTTCCAATCTCGACCGATGTTCTTGGATCAATTCTCTGAAGAGGGCAACAATCGAGTTGTGTTTTCATAGAACTCGACCAATGCAATTACTGACCAAACACAACTTTCATTGGTGGGTCAAGCTTCCTCAAAACAAACTTGACCGATGGTTTGAAAATTGGTTTTGACTTTTACCCTATTGGGCGAGTTACCTTTATTGAAATTTTTGCTTGCCTTAGTAGATCACCATTTGAGATTTCTTCTCCACTAAATTCTACTAACCAACCCACACATATAGTACCCTAATCGAACATTATTATGGATGATTCAAGAAATATGCAATTCTTCATGCGCAAGGCTCTTACGAGTACGCTACAAGCAACCAATAGATTAGACCTTATAAATAGGTTACGACTTCCCTAGTTCCATTTCATCTTGAGCGATCTTCCTCTTATTTCAATTTCACTTTTTGTTCTCATGTCGTTGCCATCGATCGAGTTTCCTAGTGAGGGATTGTAGTTTCTCTCCACTAAAACCTACTTCACAGGGGTATGATTAACCTCAGGATAAGCTCCTTTTTTTAACCGCTCTTCACTTGGATGAATCAGGTTCTCCAATGAGCAACTAGCATATGTTTCCATATTTCCACTCATCGCTACTCCTGCTTTGTGCATGACCATGGAAGACACTGAGGGTAGGGAAGGACTGTTGGAATGTATGCCCAGAGAGAAAATCATATGACAATTGGAGTGTGGCATTAGATACATGGTTTGATAAGGACAAAGGTAATTCTATCTATTATGTTTGTCTTAGACATGAGATGATGACATAAATATAGTAAATGTCTAAACAATGATGTCACTTGATGACATATGTCTTCAGGTTGTTGACCCGAATAGTGAAATCATATGCATGATAATAGTACATACATTCTTGTTTTGTCCCTAGTCAGATATTATTGTGGAAGAAAAATAGACAATAGTAATACATAAGACTAGAGTGTGTGTTGATTGATGATAGAGTCTTAATAGTCATGATATATGATATCAAGTCAAGCACATAGGTATATGTTAGAGAACAATGTACCTGACAGACCCACCTTGAAGTGATACATGGATACCATGGAATGGTAGTCATAATCAACTATCATAGTGATAATGGTTCTTAGACCTGAAGTCACTGCACTCATCACATGTTGTTCTATGTATTTAAACACCATCCAACGTGACCTTGAATAAGAGTTGCCATAAAGGTGACGTTCATGTGCATTGTGACATGTGGGGATTGAGTGTGAGTGATGTAGATGGGATTTGTCCCTCCTACAAAAGATTGATATCCAAGCCACTTGATAAGTGAGACTGAGAAATGTATGGACATATACTCATGTGATTCAATATGTGATATGTGAACTCACATGCATCTTAGACAATCTGCTCTAGTTCTAGGAACATGGATTGAATGTTGAAGAGGATGATGATTTTATGCCTCGAGTTCAATCCAGATATCAGAGACTAAGGAACTATATGATCACAATAACCATAATCACGGATTATAGGTTGAAGTTGTTCTCCAAATTTCCAAACTACTTGGGTTGCAATGATGTGTTTCTAGATACCTCTCATTGTTTGTGATGCCATAAGTTGGTTAGGGACATTGACTTACAATGTCATTTGGGACGTATAGGGTCACACACATAGGATACACTTGGAACATGAGTTTATTCATGAATGATGTTTAATTTGATAACTAAAAGTATTTAGGTATTCAAATAAACAATTGAGGTTCATATTTGTTTGACTAGACTTTCATCGATCGGTTCAAATGTTGAACCGATCAGTTGGAGTGTCAGGTCAATTGGAAACAAGATTGACCGATCAATGGTTGAATCAGTGCATGAACTGATCGGTTCACTAAGTGAACCAACCAGTTCAAGGTGTGAGATGACCAATTCATGTGATGAATGGCCTGGTTCAATGGTCAATTTGATTGGATGAAGGATTAGTGATGACGTCATGTTTTGCATTAATCACGCATTGAATACCAACATGATCAAAATAGGAAACTGTATGAACCGACCGGTTCATGGCATGAACTGACTGAATGAGCATGCAAACCAACCAATTTGCTGTCAGAAGCTTCTAGAAAATTTGTAAATTCTGTATTGTTGACTCCGCACAGACTGGGAACCCTGACCGTAGCCTCTCCTATAAATAGAGGGGTACTACGGACTTCCCAGACATAACAATAAGCTCTAACAATTGTTGTCCTCTCTAGTTGTGGTAACCAATAGAGAGCCTGATCACGTCCTACCTGTTAAAGGGATGGATAACATGGGAGAAACAATTGTAGGAGAAAGAATTGGTGCTAGTACACTGACATTTAAAGGGACAACTCCTTCCTGTTGGTTCTGGTAGCACAACATGGAGTTCCTGATCGTCCGCGTGGACTACTCTAGAGGTGAGAAGTTTTTCTCACTCAGAGGACAACGTCAACCACCGTTTGTGGTGCTGCATAGGGAGACTGGTGGTGACGACTGTTCGAGTGCTATTGCTTGGAGAAGAAGCACACTACTGCGTCAAGAGTTGTCACTGGACTTGCTCCACGACCAGGCATAACTCTTGTTACTCTCTTTCCTAGATACATTGTTGTTGACATGATCTGCTAGTAAGGGAATTGTGCTTTAAACTTTTTTTTTTACTGCCTCATCTGTCGCCCTTATTTCCCAACAGTCGTAACAAAGGCACATCAATTTATAGTGTATCTAGATTTTAATTGATGTGATCAGATTTATTTTTATTACGTACAATGCAAATATTAAAATGGTTAATGTGCATATCTGATTAATTACCCCATACAATTCACAAAATAATATATATGCAATTTACACATATCACCCTAAAATTAGTTTAGATGATGGATTCTAGCATGGTTATGACCAATAATCCTAGATTTATGTGTGCATGGTTGTGGTTGTTTATTCCTATTTATATCTTGATTTACATACCTATCCTCTCTACTCCTTTATAAATGTAAATTAATGCTCTTCTTCCTATTTCCCCTTGATTGTAACTTGAGGTTTTCCCTTTTACAATGTAATATGAAATGGGACATTTTAATTTATGTTTCATTGTGAGAAGATGTGTTGTGCCTGATGAACCGACTGGCTCGTAAGTCGAACCGATTGATTGGAGGTCCAAGGAGGCAAGACGACAAGAGGATAACCTGATCGATTGGTGGCCCAATAGATTAGCTAGAGGAGTCCAAACATTGGTTGAACCTGAGACCAGATGAGTGTTTCAGGAACCCAACTTAGTGGCCATGAGGTGAGATGATCAGTTCAAGAGTTGAACCGATCAACTTAGATTGGTTCAAGCATGGATCTTTACGAACAACTGGTTGTTTCTTATGATGTAGACCTTAGGTAGTAGTAATTCCTTATGGAACCAAGGAATTACAATAGTGTGACCATAACCATCGTTTGTGTTTATAATTGCATGTTTTTGTTTTGGTTATAGCATGTATATGATACACACTATAAGTATGTGGTGATTGGATATGTACATGTATTTATGTATAAAATCCCTCAATCTAAATATCAAGTCTAATATTCTTTCCATTAGCAAAATACATTAAAATATTGATCAACTAAGTGTGGGCATGCCAAGCATGGTGCACTATCCATCTCGTAGAAGTGTGATGGTAGTTATGTGGGACTGCCAAATGAAGTGCATTACTATCATGTTGGCTTTTGGGTCAGGCTCAACTGGGTGTCCTTAATGAGATTAAGCACCTAGAAGCATGTAAATGGACTATGGAAAAGAGTTGCACATACCATTTATCCAAGAATTGTATAAGATGCAATTGGCAAAAGTTGCCTACTTCAATAATTGGTTATGATGATAGCATTGGTCAGGTAACAATTCAATTGTTTTGGGTCTTCGCTCACTAGAATATTGTACACTACAATATTTCAAATTGATATATGAGGGTTATCAATTCGAATAGAATAGTAAGAGAGATAATAAATTAAATGCCTAATTAATACCATAAAACTTATCAAATCAAATTAATCAGAATTTTTTTTACTAAAGTTGCAATATCTTTTGTAGAATCTAGTGGAAAACAATGTCATCAGTCCTCGAGTAAGACAAACAAAATGGGATTAGCTTCCACACTAATTTTGGAATTTGAGAAGCGTTCTCACTAATGAGTGAAAACTCTATGTCCTTGAAAGACCAGAGCCAGAGGAACCTACTCTAAATGTGCCTAAGGCTGAAATGAATGTTTACTTGAAGCATGCCAATGATGCCATGGACATTTAGTACCTTATGCTATGTTCTATGAACTATGAGTTGCATGAGAAACATGAAAACATGGACATTCTTTGAGATGGTAACACATCTTAAAAATCATGTAAAGCAAGCAAGGTATAATGTCTCTAAAGCTTTGTTCAAGTGCAAACTAATAGAGGGAGATCCAGTAAGAACCCCATCTGCTCAAGATGATTTGGCATGTGTAAATACTGAGATTCCTTTTAGGTTAAGAGTTGGCCATGTATATGATTCTACAATCATTTTTTGAATCATATAGCCAATTTATCAAGTTCTATCACTTAAGTAATTTGGCCAAACTACTTTCTTAGTTGCTTGGCATGTTGATTAATGTTGAAGCATGACTGAAGAAGGACAAATATGTGATGATGATTAAAGGAAGCGAGTCCAAGGGAAAAGGCAAGGCCAAGAAGAGTTTTGACACCAAGATAAAGTCCAAGTCTTCTGCACTCAAGACTAGGAGAAGGGTAAGTGCAAAAAGAATCTATCCTTTTCACGTAAATGATTAAGGGAAGTGCCACCACTGTCACCAGTTGGACATTGGTAAAGGAACTATCCTATTTATGTGGAGGATCTCAGGAAGAAGAAGGAGATAGATATCTCTATTTAAGGACCTGAGCAGAAGTAATCTACAACTATGTGGAGCAAGAACTGGTGCCACTATAGTAGAAATTTGTCATTCATCTAATGGGGATGTAGTAGAATTAGTGAATTTCTATTATGTACCTTCCATTGATGAAAGCATCACATATCTTGTATGGATAAGAATATTATGAATAATTTGATGTTTTATGGCAATGCCCTATGTCTTATAAAATATACTTTATAGTTCTAGAGACAAACGTGTGTGATACATGTAGTGAATGACTCGATAACTCAAATAATGAATATATATAGCATTGTCATCTAAAGAACATAAATGAGAATTTCATTTCTAGAATCCAAAATATTGGTTTTCTGGACACTTTTGGTTATTGAACCACTAGATACATGCAAGTTTTATTTATTGGGTAATATGATGAAAGCACCTTTCACTAGTGTAGTGGGAGAGCGAGTACTCTAATAGGTTTAGTACATATTAATGTACATAGACTTTTCAGAATAAATGCTAGAGGTGGTTACTAGTACCTAATTATATTTACTGATGTTCTCAATAGCTATGGTAGATTGCATTCAATGAAATACAAGTATATATCTCTTGAAGTTTTCAAGTAGATCATGAATGAAGTACATAACTAACTTGATAGAAGTATTAAGAAACTTCAATGTGATCAATGTTAAAATATTTTAGACCAAGAGTTTGAGTACCTTATGTAGAGACCGTGATAGTGTATCATAATGAACTCCACTTGAGACATACTGATGTGATAGAAAGTAGGAATCACACCATGTTAGTCATTATATGATTATTGATATATAAATCTGGCTAATCTTCCAATTTCCTTTTGGCACATTCTTTACAGTAAAACAATGTACTGTCTAAGATGGTTTAAAAGACACCATATAAGATATGGCATGGGAAGTATCCCAATATGTCTTTTATAGTGATTAGGGATGAACACTTATATAAGAAAATAGTTTCTTGAAAAGCTTTGTCCATAAATCATATAAATGTTATTTTTCAAAAATACTAATCTTGTCCCAATCGACATCAAAGTCATTGTTGCTAGGATAGCTACTAAGGAATTTAATTTGAAAAGAATCAGTGGGAGAAAAGTAGAACTCGAAAAGTTAGAGACAAACAAGAAAACATTGAACCTAAAGAGGTACAATAGGAACAAGGAGAATCACAAATTGTTGTGGAATCTCAAGTTCTTTATTTAACACAAAAGCCATAGTTCTAGTATAACACATGTTGAGTTTGAAAGATTATGATATCTTATAACTCAAAAAGTGGTGAGTTGATCATAGATGATGAGTCAACAACCTACCTAGAAGCTATTGAGGAACCACAATTTGAGAAATGGCTTGAGTCCATGAGATAAAAGATGGACTCCATGTAAACCAACAATGTATGACCTTGATGGATCCACCTGAAGGGGTAAAACCCATAGGGTGTATTTAGGGTATTTGAGAAAAGACCGACATGTACGATAGTGTACATACATATAAGAGAAGATTGGTTGCAAATAGTTTCAAAGTTCAAGGTGTTGAACATAACAAAATCTTCACTAGTTTCCATGGTTGAATCCATCAAGATCATGCTTGCTATTGCAACTTATTGCGACTATGATATTTATCATATGAATGTTAAAACTTCATTCCTAAATAGGAATAATTATGAGGATGTGTACATGACACAACCTAAAGGTTTTAAAAATTCAGTTATTGCAAATAAAGTCTATAAGCTACAAAGGTTAGTCAATGTGATTGATGCAAGCATCTCAGAGATGGAATATTCTATTTGAGAACATAGTCAAACAATTTGATTTGAGTTAGAATGAAGATGAAATCTATGATTGCAAAATATTTACTGGCAACATATTTATATTCCACATAAGATGGGGAATAACATCCTTATACTACAAATATTAAAATCTGGCAAGGAAAGTACCTTCTCTATGAAGGGTTTAGGAGAAGCATCCTATGTGATAGGAATTTAGATATATAGAGATCGATCTATAAATCTTGTTGACCTAATCAAGAACACAAACATTGGCAAGCTGATGAAGGGGTTCAGCTTGCAAGACTCAATTAGAGAAGATTTGTCCATGTTCCATGGAATCAGTCTCTCAAGAGCCCAGTGTCCCAATTCTTGTGAAGAAGGGAAAACATGAGTTAGATGCCATATGCATTGCAATTGGATCTATCATGTATGTAATGTTAGAACTCATCCCATTATCTCGTATGTCTTGGACATGATAAAAGGATATATATACTTATCTAGAAATCTGATATGTATTGGACATGATGAGTGGATATATGTCAGATCCCAGTGAAAGTCACTAGAGTGCCATAAAGAACATCCTTAAGTACTTGGGAAGAACTAAAATGATCAGTTCCTTGGTTATGATAAGGAAGAGCTGGGTATAAAGGGTTACATCGATGCAAGGTTCCAAAATGACAAATATAATTAATAATCACAATCTAAATTTGTGTTTGACCATAAAACAAGATCTGTAAAGCTAAAAAGTTCTAAGAAAGAGGCAGTTACCAAGTCTACAATAGACATTGAATATATTGGTGTTATATGAACAACATGAGAATCAATATGGATCAAGAATTTAGTAGAGATGAACTTGTGGAAGGTTCCAACAATTAATGACACAATAGATATATCGTGACAACAATGGAGCTACTAGTTAAGTAAGGAAACTCAGATAGCATACTATGACACTTTCATCTCAAACGAAATGTCATACATCGAAGAGATGTGAAACTTGCAAAATATCGAGTAAAAGAAAACATTGCTAAAATGCTATGAAAGATCTTGCACAACAAAAACACGATGGACATGTTAAGATCACTTGGACTAAGATTTGTAAGTGATTGACTCTTAGTGCAAGTGGAAGTCTATTGGTATGTATGTCCAGGGTGCCAATCATATGATTATTAGAGTGATACATGCATACCATGGAATGGTAGTCACAATCAACTCTCACAGTGATAGTGGTGATTGGGTTTCTTAGACTTGAAGTCACTACACTCATTACATGTTGTTCAATGTATTTAGACATCATCCAACATGACCTTGAATAAGGGTTTCCATAAAGGTGAGGCTCAAGTGCATTGTGACACATGGGGATTGAGTGTGAGTGATGTAGATGTGATTTATCCCTCCTATAGGAGATTGATATCCATGCCACTTAATAATCAAGACTGAGAAATGTATGGCCATACTCATGTGATTTAATATGTGATATGTGAACTCACATGCATCTCAGATAGTCTATTCTAGTTCAAGGAACATGGATTATTGTTGAAGAGGATGATGATTCCATACATCGAGTTCAATCTGGATATCAGAGACAAAGGAACTATATGATCATGGTAACAATGATCACAAATTGTAAGTTGAAGTTGTTCTCCAAATTTCCAAACTACTTGGGTAGCAATAATGTGTGCTAGATACCGCTCATTGCTTGTGATGTCATAAGTTGGTTATGGACATACACTGGCAACGTAATTTGGGACCTATAGGGTCACACAAAGAGGATACACTTGGAATAGGAGTTTATTCATGAATGATGATTAACTTGATTACTAGAAGTGTTTATGTATTCAATTAAACAACTGAGGTTCAAAATTGACTGACTGGACTTTGAACTGACCGGTTCAAGTACTGAACCAATAAGTTGGAGTGTCATGTCAATTGGAAATAACATTAGTTGATGAATGGTTGAACAGGGCATGAACCGACTGATTAACCAAGTGAATCGAGCGGCTCTAGGTCTGATACGATCGGTTCATGTGATGAACCATATGGTTCAATGGTCAATTCAATTGGATCAAGGATTAGTGTTGACATCATGTTCTACATTAATTGGGCATTGAATACCAATGTGATTCAGAATAGCAAACTACACTGACTGACTAGTTCATGCATGAACCGACCGTTTGAGCATGTAGACCTACCAAATCTCTAGATGAAGTTTCTATAAATTTGTGAATTCCATCCTTTCAACTCCTGCATAGTTTTGGAACCCTGACCCTAGCCTCTTCTATAAGTAGAGGGGTACCGGGGGATTCCCAGACACAATAATAAGATCTAATAATTATTGTCCTCTCTGGTTGTGGTAACCAATAGAAATCTCAAGCAAGTCCTACCCATTAAAGGGAGGGATATAAAGGGAGAGATAATTGTGGGAGAGTGAATCTATGCTAGTACACTGAAGTTCAAAGGAACATCTTCTTCCCATTTGCTCTGGTAGCACAATGTGGACTTCCTGGTGGTCTGCATGGACTACTCTAGAGGTGAGAGGTTTTTCCCGCTAGGAGGACAATGTCAACCACCATCCATGGTGATGCAACAAGAGACCATTGGTGATGATTGTTTAAGTTTTGTTGCTGAAGAAGAAGCGTGATTCTGCTTGGAGAAGAAGGACACTACTGCATCAAGAGTTGTCGTTGGACTTGATCTAAGACTAGGTATAACTCTTATTACTCTCTTTCCTAGATACATTTTTGTTGATGCAATCTGCTAGTTAGGGAATCAAAAATTACATTTTTGTTTCTTCTACCTTATATTTCACCCCGATTTCCCAACAGTGAGCCCTCAGTGACTTTCCTTCTTTGCCCTTTCTCCCCTCGACTCCTTTTCTTGCTTTATCCACTGAGGGTAACATAGTCATTCCTCCATTTATGTTGTTCCTTTGCGATGTTGAGCAAGCACCATACGGACCAAGGGATGAGCTACTTGGCCACCTATGATTGGGCCAAGTCAGCTAGATTGATCCATTAGATCATTGAAGTGGATTTTCAACAATTTCTAATTGACCAGAACTTCAAAAATTCATAACTTTTTCTCTTATCCAAAAATCACAAAAATATATGTTTTAGAACACTGAGAAATTTTTCTACCTTTTGGTATAGTTTTCATTGCATGCTTCACACGTTCTAAAGAATTTATTTTTAGGGTTTTAAATTTTCATGATATCACATTAATAATTAAAGAGAGGTTTTAAAGGGAGAAGTTGAGATCTTGAACTCAAATCCATGTTCAATAATCTTGGAGTCTCTCTCTCTCTCAGATAAAAATCATGTGCCAATATAGGTTTTTACCAAAGACTCAGATTTTAGGGTTTTGCTTTCACTAATGATCTTAAAAATAATTAAAGATAACATCAAAATTAGTTAAGTTATGATTTTGGGTCAAGATATCATTAAGAAACCCTAAACTAATTTTGAGGTCATTATGTCGATGGATTTGGATTTGTTGGGTTTCATAATACATATGTACTCAAACTTAATCCCTAATTGTTGAACTTAATCCTATATATAGGTTGAGTTGACTTTAGACTTGGAGGATTAGGATCCAATCAATGACTTAATACTCAAGTCAAGGTATGTACATCTACCCTACTTATATTGGGCATTATATCATGACTAAATATCTTTTTCCTATATGAGGCATTAACTAAATTATGGATCTTCCTATCCTCTTGCGAAAGTACTATGCCTTGTTAATATTTTCCCAATTTGTTGATATTGGTACCACATTGATGGTCTTTGACCATATCTTAATAATGATTAGGGTCCTTTGACCCCATTTCATTTAAACTTGATATTTTTATCTTGTGCATAAAAGTAATTATAATCCATTCTGGACTTCCCTATTTGCATGTGTGGATCACTAGTCATAACCTGAAGTAGTGACACCATATAGGCACTAGGTTTTATTCACTCGCCACTTATAATATTTTATAGGCACTATGTTTTATTCCCCTTCCAGGCACTGGGTTCTGTTCCCCTGCCATATATGATTTTAGGCACTGGGTTCTATTCCCCTGCCATGCACTGGATTTTATTCCCCTACAAAAACTACATTTATTTTGGAAATGATGTTTTAGTCCTTCTGCCCTTTATTATAGAATACTTATAGGTTCCTTCCCTACTTTTTACTATATGCTAGTTAGTGTAAATTTATCACCATGAAACTATTTATCTTTGTGATTGTGTTAATGTGAGTATGGCAAGAAATTATTTATTAACCGTATCCCTAAAATAATTGCCTCATCTTTTAGACATGTTAAATCTCTTTGGAAAACTCTTCTATTTTGGATATCTCATTATTGACATCTATTTATTTCAAAATTTCCCTCACTTTAATTGATGCCCTATTTTTTACCTTTGTGCATACTCAATATTTGCTGATGTACTTTCTTTTGTTTTCCCATTCCCTGGGTGTTGTTTTTCAACCCACCCAGTGTTAGCACAACCTAAGGTTCAAGGAGGAGAGGACTTTGCTCAGGACCAAGTGCAAGGATGAATTTTGAGATGGGAAGGTTTCTCACCACAATATGATCCTGATTATTAGATTCATAATTTAGAATTTTCCATTAAATCCCAATGTTAAGTTGAAAAATGAAATTCTGTAATGGGTAGATTTTTTAGGCTACCAAAAACTATGATTTTGTAGTCATCTATTGAGGAAATATAATGCACCCCTTTTATTTGGTTATATTTGTGATCATGGGGTTTCTAAAAATTATTTTCTTGAATTAAGTGAGGAGTTGTTCCATATTGGGTCTCACTCCTTACAACATTGGTGTGGGAGGATAGAGTCTTCATCACTGTTGAGTGGTGTATCAATCGACATTGCTTGATCGGGCATCAAAGTTCCAATGTAGAATGCTTGTTGGGGTAGAGAATGCATGAGTTCCATCAAAGGTTGAGTCTTCCTGGTCATCAGTTGGTAGGGTTTGCCCGACCATGGAGGCTAGCATAGACCAAGCATCGAGCAATATTTCCATTGTTCATCAATGTATTTAGTCTCGATCAAAGGCCATACATTGATGCTTAATACTAGGCTAGTTGTTGGGCAGGATCCCATGATGGGTCAAGCAATGGAAGGTTAGGAGAACCGTCAATCATCACACACAACTTATCATCAAAAGGTTGGCACAGACCGAGCATTAGTGGTTAGGCATGATCATAGGAGGTCGACTAATGGTACATCTATTTAGAGATAGACCAACCCCTGTGGAGAAGGGGGCTATTGCTATAAGGTCAAAAACCTGCATCAATGAAGCTTTTGGGCAATGAAAGTTGGTCTTATGAAGGTTTAGATCATTGAAAATCTTTTCCATTCTTTCAAAAGTTTCTTGTGTCATCTAGAAGTTAGCAATACCGCCACCTCCTACACTCTTGTGAAAAATTGAAGTTTAAGCCTGCCATTAAAATCAAGAATTTGGATCAAAACCTTAAAAATTATCATAAAATTAATAAAGCCTAATGCAAGCTAGTCATAAGGTAAAATGATGGAAATGAATACAAAACTAAGAATATAACTAAGAATTTCATCAAAGTTGCAAAACCTTGATTAATTTTTTAATCTTTTTATCATTGATTGTATGCAACATCATTGATGAGTTTATAAAAGGAATAATTGGTCTAATTAATCAAGCACAACCCTAATTTTATGAGCCTTGAGTTCATAGATCTATTTCTCTGGGTTGCTAAGGGAAATAGCGAAACAACTTAATCATATGGAAATCCAGAAATTGCAAAGAGATGCCTGAAGCCAATGTTAGTGAATATATGAGGACAATTAGGATTGGTATACCTTGACGTCTTTAAATTATTTTTTGGACTTCATTAAATTGATGGTCTAGTTAGATATGAAATGT
This sequence comes from Alisma plantago-aquatica, assembly GCA_963693085.1. Taxonomy (NCBI): domain Eukaryota; kingdom Viridiplantae; phylum Streptophyta; class Magnoliopsida; order Alismatales; family Alismataceae; genus Alisma; species Alisma plantago-aquatica. The sequence goes on from OY856415.1 coordinate 127,943,258, forward strand.
GATACATGATGGAGAACGAATGTGATCGGGTCTTAGTTTGGGATCAATTCATGCCCTAAGTTGGTGTCGTAACCCATGTACCCATGATAGACTTGTTATATGTGGATCAACTTTTGAGTTCTTTCCACAATAGATTCAGCCTCAACATTCTACTATTTTTGTTACCTCAGTGAGACTAGAGGTTGTATGGATAGATCTAATGGAATTAGGGTATCTTTCAACCTTATACAAATTGCTAGTATGGCTTCATAACATCTAGGAGTGATCTTAGAGGTATGACTCATACTATCTAGGGAATAATAAAAATTGTAACTCAACTATGTAGTGTATCTATTTAGATTTATTTGTCTAAGTAAATGGATGTTCTCATTGTGTTTAGTTTCCTCAATAAAAGATCTATATAAAATTATGTATCATGCTCAAGTATTCATGATTGTAAATGTATTACCATGGTGAGAGTATGTCTTTTCCTATGTTTCTAGTTCTATATTACAATATTTACTGCTTATTCAAATTACTAATAAACCTTCTATAAGTAATATTAATTTTCAACTGTTATGTCATATTGTTGGGACATTCAGTTTCACCTCGTGTTTTTCCATATCTTTTTAGGTGACCGGCCAATATTGAAAGGCATACAAGGTGAGCACTAATCTAGTGGTGGACACCAATAACCTGAAGGTAGGTGGCGTGTATGTGTCACATAATATCCTGCTCAGTTGACATCTCTTATTGATAGGTGACGATTGTTTGTTCAAGTTAGGTAATTGTTGAGTTGTCCTTGTAGTCAGGTCTTTGTTGTGGACTTTTGTGAAATTACTTCTATATGTAGTTTGTTATTTTGACATGTTCACCTTGTATATGTTGCATCGATTATACGAGTTGTAAGCTATATGTTTATGCATCATATCTCACCCCTTTTTTTAATAGGCATAACAAAGTTCACCATAATTTATGGAATGTAAATATAAATGTGTAAATTTATTTAAAGTGCAAGGACCTTTTTGATACCCACTCTATTGAAATTTAAAAGTTTTGATCCCTTGTTGTGAACAAATAATTATTTGTTGATGAGTATCACTTGGTTATTTGAGGTTTTTTTGGATAATCTCGACATTATGGTGGTGTTATACCACATGTTAATATGGAGAAATTTCAAAAACGTTCTCCCCATGAAAATATCTATAATCAGTAGTATTTCAATAAGGAAAGTATCCTCCTCCTCATCTTCCTCCTCCTCATCATCTAATCCCACAACATAGTTGAATACCATCTCTACATCATCGAAGGAATCACTAGGTGGACACCTCTTATGAATATGAGAACAGATCATAGTGTGAACACTAGAAACGGTCTTAGCATGAAGGTAGTTAGGTGGGAAGGTACACTAAAAAAATATAATAAAAAGTGCACTAATTGAGGGAACAAAAGCTAGTTATGTGAAGAGAAGTGAGTGTGCCCAACAATGTGTGGAGAAGTAGGGGGTGTCACAAACTATGCATATTTATCAACAATAGAATGGGAAACATAAGGGATGTATTTAGAAGTAGGGTAGAACTGATCCTATGCATAGACATAATATCCGGTGCTGGTAATCGATGGATGGTACCAAGTTAGGTGTGTAGGGGGCTTGGAAAGAGAGGCGCATGTGAGATATTAGATGAGAAATATTTTCATGAAGGTGCATGGTGGACATGGGGAGGTAGTTTGTGAACCATCAAAATGAGAATTGTGATGCATCATATATCCTATGTGTGCTCAGTTGAGATAGAAATATAATTACAACTAGGAATGGGGGCATGCATGGTGAAGGTTGGGTGGGTGGGGTATATGGGAACCGGAAGCTCTGAGGGTGGCTATTATAACCTTAATTTTTTTTCAAATTCAGAATTGAAATGTAATTTATCCTTTTAAAGATATATGAACATGTAATTGTTTGATATGATTTGAATGTATGGATTTCATTAATAAATAGCCTTGGTTGTATGATTTCGTAGGCCTTATTGGCTATTGGGCCCAATAACAAGAAAAAGGAAATAAAAGGGAAAAAGAAATTCAGTTAATAAAAGAATAATTAAGAAAACGAGAAAAGAAAGAGGTAGAAGCCTCTAGAAGGCTAGGAGTATCCTTGGCCCGCTGTAGGCAATGCAAGAGAGGTTGAAGATGATACCCAGTCAAATTACCAAATTTCCCTCCCGCTCCTTCAGTCCAGGTAAGGGCATACTCATCTTTTGTTTCTTTTGATTCACGGGTGAGGCGCGCACCGTAGATCGTCTGATCCTGTGTGGTCTAGCGGACCAATGATCGAGCGGCCGAGATTTTATGGCAACTTACTAATATAATTCCTCTCTGCTAGAAAATCCAAGAAAATACCTTTACTTGCAAAAATCATAGAAATTAATAGGAAGGTCATATGAAGAAACTTTATATATGAAAAATGATCAGAAAAATATGAGTAATCTGATAAAAATAGTTTTAGCATCTGATTTCATTTCTAATTGAAAAAGTACCTTGAGTTGAACATAAACTGCATTAAATCTAGGTTAAAAACCCTAATGATGATTAGAGATCAAATCTAAGATGCTTAATGGGTTACTTCGAGTATTAATAACTTGTTGAAAAGAAAAGTAAGGTTTGAATATGAAATTAGATTATAATTGGTTTGTTTTAGGGTTTTAAACCATGAATCTATGATAATACATGTAGAAACCCTAATCTAGGGTAAAGAAGGAAATTAACTTGAAAGATATGAATTATTTGGGATAATGTTGTTATCTATTGATCCTAAGCCTGTTAGGAAGAATATAACACGCTAATTAGGGTTTGTGCATAGTTTTGCTGTTTTAGGGTTTATAGTGTCAATAATGAAGATAAAACCTAATGAAACCCTAAAAGGAAATAGGAAACCCTAGGAAGTGAGTTCATATGAGTGTAAACTGAGAAAATGAGTAGTAATTAAATTATATGATTGTTTTAGGATCGTTGCTTGTGTGAACTGCTTGCTTGCCTGGATATTTCCTTACTTGGATTATTGTTAGCTTGTTGATTTGACTAAACATGTATATGGTTAATTATGAATAATCGTCTTTAGTTTCATGGAATTTCTCAGATGTTTTTATCGAGTGATTGTAACCTAAACAATTGGATGTTCAATTATGCAATCCTATAAAGTCCCTATGAGTATCACAATTAATTATGTATGTGTATTCTTGAACCTACATGCCACCCTGATGTAAGGTGCAAGACCAAGCCTCAGAGGGAAGGTTTGTGTTGGTCAAACCCTAGAGGGAAGACCATTGGGCACCACGAGAGGTGACCCCAGGCACCAAGCTCATGACGGGGAAGGTGGCCTTATGTCCCTTACAATGATAAAACCCTAAGAGAGGGTAATCTAGGGTTTAGGGCAAAAGCGGTTGAGGATGTCACATTGAAATCATAATTTGGATTGTTAATAAATTAATTGTGATAATTAGGTTTTTAGAAACTAATTGTGAAATTGTGTTTGTTCCCCACATACTGGTATAGAAATATATTGACCGACGTTCTGTTTGTTGGTGTTTTTGGTACAATTTTGAAAACAAACAAATAGTAAATCATAATATTATAAAGATACAATTAACCTATGCAAGGAGGATTAGTTAGTTAGACTTTTTCTATGGATAGAAGTCTAGATACAAATTTTACAAGGTATGCAAAAAGATTTATTTTATTCTAGGTTTTCAGTTTATTAATAGTAGAATTTGACAAATATTTTTGATTAAATATCAAACCATGGATCCTAAAACATTGGGATCGTCTCTGACCTTTTGGTCTCCCTTGATTGGGGGTTACCGGGAGGCGAGGTCGTTACATTTGGTATTAGAGCCATGGTTCCTCATTTAATCCTTTATAATTATTAAATTTTACAAACTTTGTATAACCGAGGGAGTTATTAGAGGATTTTCCAAAGACGAAGGCGTCTAGAAAAGGATCACGGTCTGGGGACTGGCAATATTTTCCTCTACCCTACTAGCTGGTCATGAGGACTCCCGTATGCAGTGTGACTTCCTGGCCAATGTATGAGGTTGTGACTCAAAATAAGATACCTTTAGGACACTCTCATCTATTTTCTCCCTTCTCAACCCTAATTCAATTAAGGATTCTAGGATTTAGGGTTTTTCTCTCGCTTCCCCACCCTCTTGAGGTTAGGGTAAGTTTGATAAGGATTAAGGGATCATCCACCAAATTAATAAAAGGTACATAAACAAGATGTCACTGACATAAGTATAATTAGTTTAAAAGTAAACTAAATTTTTGATTGTATGCTTATGTAGATGGCTCGTGTGAAGATCGTAGCTACTCCTATTGAGGCCACTGAGAACCCAGCAAAGGGTTGTCCTCCCCGCAAGAGGAAGGGATCTTCTGAGAAGAGGAAGAGGGACTGGGGTGATGAGTCCTCAAAAAAGAGAATGAGACACGAGGGAGCCTCGGAAGAAAGCCCCGATCCTAAGCTAGTACCCTTTGACAACCCCGAGATGGACCAGGAAGAAGAACACATGTCGAAGGATGAGGTCAAGTATGAGGAGAACCAGACTGGTGGACCAAGATCGACAATGGTAGTTCACACCTCTGATGCCCTATGGATGGAACAACATACGAGGCTAACTAAGGCCATTAGTGCCCAAGCCCTTAGGGATATAAACAGAGATGAAAATGGTGAGTCGCTTTTCATTCATCCTAACTTGGAGTCACCATTCTAGACTTCCTCAAGCTGAATATTGAGAGATTATGGGGAGAGGATAAGATCGAAGTGGCCGACAAAGTAGATGCTTGACTGCTGGCAGTTCCTTTTGTTGCCCATCTCTTGGAAGGGGCATCCAAGATCTGGTGGGAGAACCACATCATGGGTCAAGATCTGAGTGAGGATCTGATGTCATGGACCGACTTTAGGACTATCTTTACAACCAGATTCATCCCCACCTCAGCTAAGAAGGAGAAGGAAAGAGAGTTCACCAACATGATACAAGGTAGCCTATCTATTGCAGACTTTAGCTGCAAGTTTTGCATCCTGGAGTATTTTGGGAACATGATGACCGAGGAGAGGTAGGTGGACCATTTTGTGGAGCATCTTCACCCTGCAATCAAGCCTCATGTGATGGCGAGTAAACCAACAACCTTCTCTAAAGCCTACAACACTGCCTTAGACATGGAGAAGACAGTGATGCCTACTCAGAACCCACCCAAAGGATAATAGGGTTTCACTGAAGGTACTCAAGGACAGAAGAATGACCATAAGAAGGGAAAAGGACGTAACTACACCAAGGGAAAGAATGGAAACAAAGGAAAGCCACGTGGTGAGAGTCACTTTTAGAAGTGTCGTACTTGTGGACAGACACATCTTGGGAAGTGCCGCTTTGAGAAGAGGGTGTGCTACTGTTTCCAGCAGGAGGGACACTTCATCGGAAAATGTCCTCTGCCTGATTTGAGAGGTCCAGTGGCAGCAGAACCAGTGGTAGCAGCACCCCCAAGAGGAGGAGGAGTACCAGATAGAGGTCCACCTGTTGGAGAGAGAAGGCAAGCCAGAGTGTTTTCCATCGACAGTGAAGAAGCTCAGGCGAATGCTAATAGGTTGATCGAGGGTAATAACCCATAGAGTTTTCCTTTTAGTTTAGTTTGATCATGTAATAGTAGTCAGATATAGTATGAAACTATGTAGGCATGTTTGAAGTCATGGGACAAAATGTAAAAGCTCTTTTTGATTCTGGTTCTACAAATACTTTTATTTTGAGAAATCTGGAAACTATGCTTTGTTTGGACATAAAGGATTTAGTTTATGTTTTGGATGTCACAACCCCAAGTGGTTGAATATTTACATCTCTTTTAAAAACCCATGTCTTTCCAGTTAAGTACCTGAGTCATGAGTTTCCCACTGACTTCATCTTCAACTATATGAATGATTTTGATGTAATCATTGATATGGATTGGATTTACACCTATAGAGCATAGATTGACTATAGAGAGAAGAAGATCCTTATTAGGAAACTTGGTCATCCACACTTTACCATTTGAGGAAAGAGATGTGACTACCAGCCATTATGTGTCGGCTTTAAAGGCTGAGCAGATGATATCCAAAGGCTACTGAGCATACCTAGCCATACTCACTAAGCATGAGGCCAAGGTACGACCCTTAGAGGAGATGGAGGTTGTTTGGGAGTATGCAGACATGTTTCTAGATGATCTACCAGGGATTCCCCCTGAGAGGGAGGTGATTTCTCCATTGAGTTAGCTCCTGGGACTAGCCCGATATCTAAGGCACCCTATAGACTGGCCCCTACTGAGTTGCTTGAGTTGAAAACTTAGTTACATGAGTTGCTAGATAAAGGTTTTATCTGACCTAGTACATCACCATGGGGAGCACCAGTCCTTTTTGTGAAGAAGAAGGATTGATCACTCTGGATGTGTATTGATTACCAGATGATCAATTAGGTGACCATTAAGAACAAGTACCCCCTACCCAGAATAGATGACCTTTTTTACCAACTCAAATCAACCCAAGTCTTTTCCAAGATTGATTTGAGGTTAAGATGCCACCAGGTGAGAGTGAGAAGTGAGGATATACCTAAGATGGCTTTCCAAACCCGATATGGCCATTATGAGTTTGTGGTCATGCTGTTTGGGTTTTCCAACGCACCTAGTGTCTTTATGAACCTTATGAACAGTGTGTTCAAACCCTTCCTTGACACCTTTGTGATTGTGTTCATAGATGACATCTTGGTGTACTCTGATGACCTAGCTCAACACCGTGACCATCTGGGTAGAGTCCTTGATATCCTGAGAAAGCAGACGTTCTACATAATGTTCTCAAAATGTGAGTTTTGGATAGATCGAATCATGTTTATCAGACACATCATATCTGGAGGGACAATCACCATGGATCCAGCTAAAGTGTCAGTAGTTTGAGACTGTCTTGCACCAAAAAAACCCTCTGAGATTTGTAGCTTCTTGGGGTTGGCCGGATATTATCGATGCTTCATTAAGGATTTCTCAAAGACCGCCTTGCCTCTTACCAAGTTGACTCAGAAGGATGTGAAGTTCGTGTGGTCCGATATATGTGAGGCTTGTTTTCAAGATCTAAAGGAGAAATAGACCACCACTCCAGTATTGACTCTACCTTCTGGCAATGAGGGTTTTGTGATATTCACCTACACTTCGAAGATGGGACTTGGCTGTGTGTTGGAACAGAATCAACATGTGGTTGCATATGCCTCCCAACAACTCAAGCCCAATGAGGTGAAGTACCCGACGCATGACTTAGAGTTGGTTGCAATCATCCATGCATTGAAGATATGGAAGCATTACCTGTACGGTGCTACCTTCAAAATCCTCACCGACCATAAGAGCCTGAAGTACCTCCTGAAATAGAGAGACCTAAAACTACGACAATGACAATGGATGGAGTACATGAAGGATTACGACTTCATCATCACCTATCATCCTGGGAAGGTGACCGTCGTAGCTGATGCACTGAGTCGGAAATAGCTCATGTTGTGGCTATTTTGTCTAGCAAGTGGAAGATCTTAGAAGAGCTCATGGAGTGGACTCCGTAACCATAAGAGGGCCGAGTTCGATTGGCCAATATTCAGATTTAGTCAGAGTTGTTGAGAAAAATAGTGGCGGCATAATTGAACAGTTCAGAACTCAACAGGATAAAGGGCTTGTTGGAGAATGCACAGACTCGTCTCTAAGTGGGAGTATATGGAGGGATCAGATTTTAGAACTGTATATGGGTTCCTAAAGATTCTCCACTGAAGGAACATATCTTGTAAGAGGCTCATGGTTCTAAGTATACAGTACACCCGGGCACTACAAAGATGTTTAAGGATCTACAGAGGTATTTCTGGTGGTTAGGAACAAAGAGAGACATTGCAGCATATGTGGCCAGTTGTCATACATGCCAAATGGTGAAGGTTGAACACCAATGAGTCGGCAGACTTTTATAGTCGATAGAAATTCCAGAGTGGAAATGGGAGCAGATCACCATGGATTTTGTGGTGGGTCTACCCCAGACCAAGAGAGGTCATGATGTGATTTGGGTTGTGGTAGATCGCCTTACCAAGTCAGCACACTTCCTTGCCCTAAAGACCACTGCCAAGGTGTCAAACCTAGCCGAGATGTATATCAGGGAGATAGTATGTTTTCATGGCATACTAGGTTCCATCATCTTCGATAGAGACCCGAAGTTCACGTCCAAGTTATGGAAGTAGGTAGAAGAAGAACTTGGTACAAGGTTGAAGTTTAGTACCGCTTATCACCCCGAGATGGATGGTCAGTCAGAGAGGATGCTCTAGACCTTAGAATATCTATTGAGGGCTTGTGTTCTCGATTGGGGTGGATCATGGGAGCATTACTTACCTTTAGCTGACTTTGCCTACAACAACAACTACCAAACCAGTATCGGGATGCCTCCTTATGAAGCTCTTTATGGGAGACCATATCGGTCACCGCTTCACTGGGATGATGTCGATGAAAGGACCTTGTTGAGGTCAGATGAGCTCCAAGTGTTTGTAGATACAGTTGCTTTGATCAAGAAGAGGCTGAAGAGAGACTAGGATCGACAAAAATCATATGCTGACGCAAAGTGGACTGACGTGTAGTTCACTATGGGAGAGCATGTATTCTTGAAAATATGACTGCTCTGAGCTATAGCCAAGAATAGAGGGAAGCTGAGTCCCCAATACGTGGGTCCGTTTGAGGTGTTAGAACAGATTGGTCAAGTTACATATCATTTGGCGTTACCCACTCAGTATAGTATGATGCATGATGTATTCCATGTGTCCAATCTAAAGTGATATGTGCAAGATCCGAGCCATGTGCTGAATATTGAACCTATTGAGCTTCTAGGGAAGCTGAGATATCCTGAGTCACCTTTGTGGATTCTAGATACAAAGGTGAAAGTGTTGGGTTTTAGGGGAGACAGAGAAGGCAACGAAAACAAAAACTTTTCTTCTCCCAAACCCATAATAAAGGAATCGTGTCAACATCTATATAATAGGAAGGATGGTTTGTAGAGGCATACCTTGTCCCGAGGCTTGCTCGGTGACATTACCTCACAACTTGCACAGTCTTCACCTCTGGTCTTAGATGGTGTATGTGAAGCTCCTGGTCTTACCGGGATTGTCGGTTCCTGGTCTCACCGGGACTATCAGGATTGACAGCTGTCCTCCGAGCGGAAGAAGTCTCCCGCCTCTGAAGTAGTCCACACGAACCACCTAGAACTCCGATCTCCTTGTCCCACAAGGAATTGGAAGCAGTCGCACCCTCTTGTCAGCATATTAGTCACCGACACACTCTCCTGCCACCAGTCGCTTTCTGCAGTTGTCTTTCCCTTACTGTACCTCCCTTATCGGGTAGCACTTGCTCGGGCTCTCTCTCAGTTACCAAAACCAGAGAGTACGACAACTTTGTAGAGCAACTGGTGCACTGAGTTGTATTCCTAAGAATCCCCCACTACCCCTATATATATAGGAGGGTCATGGGACACGGTTATCTATCCCGGACAATGTGGGATTAATGCAGGAGTAGAAGGGTTCGAGATTTTCCACAAAAAATAACCAACCACGCCACCTGAACTGATCGTTTCATACATGAAACTGTTGGTTGTAGAGTTGAACCGATCAGTTCACACCTAAATCGATCGGTTGGAGCACCTGAGTCGATCGGTTCACTTCTGAGCCGATCGGTTCATGGTCCTGGTCCAACTCAAATTGACTTTCATATTTGTTTCTGATTAATCAAGTATTAATCCTTCTCCAAATCAAATTTGTACAAGTGAAACAAATTGTATTTGCAAAACAGTCTTCTAAAATTCCAAATGATCTCGGTTGGTCCACGAACCGATCGGTTCAACAATTGAGCCGATCGTTTCATGATACATGAGTTGATCGTCTCACCAATTGAGCCAATCGGTTCACCAACATGAGCTGATCGATTCAACTCTTGAGCCGATCGGTTGGGGAAACAGACTATGCAAAATCAGTCAATCGTAGTTTCAATCAATCTGATACTCTAATCAATCAGTCCAACACCTTGAACACTATGATACTGATCTATCAATTGATTAAGTGTTTAATTGAACTACTAAAATCCTTTAGTAATCAATCTAAACATCATTTGTGGATAAACTCCTCTTCCAGGTTAAATCCTATGTGTGTGACCCTGCAGGTCCATTTCACGTTGGCAGTGAAAGTCCATAACACTTATGACTTCACAAGAAAAGAGCGGTGCCTAGTCACACATCAGTGCTACCCAAGTGAAATAGAAAGTTGGAGAACAACTTTCAATCCTACAATTCATGAATGGTGTTACAGTGAATGTATAATTCCTTTGTCATTGATATCCCAAATGAACTCAAGGCATGGAACAATCATCCTGTCAACGTTCATTCACTTTCTTGATCTCAGAGTAGATTGGAGGAGATATGTATGACATCAATATCACATACTGATTCACACATGCATGCGAATGCCTATCTCAATCCAAATCATCAAGTGGCCATGGATATCAAACTCCCTTAGGAGGGACAAATCCCATATATATCACTCACCCCTCAAAAGCCCCATGTGTCACAGCCACCCAATCATCACCTTTATAACAAACCATGTTTCAGGACTACGTTTGATGATGTCAAAGTGTGCCCAATGACATGTGTTGAGTGTAGTGATTTTAGGTCAAAGAATCACACTCACCACCATTACTGTGAGAATTGACTATGACTACCATGTCATGGTTCCATGTGTCAAACTCACGATGGGTCTGTCCGGTAAACTTGTTCTCTAACAAGTACCTATGTTTTTGGTTTGATATCTCCATATCATGACTAAAAAGATTTTGTCATCACCCAACACCACAATCTAGTCTTGTGTGTCATTGCTGTCTATCTACCTTCCACAATGACATCCGACTAGGGACATAATAAGAATGTACAAACTCTTAGCATCTGTATGATCTCATCGTACAGGTCTTGAACCTGAAGGCATACGTCATTGATTACTGTCATTCTCTAGACATTTAATATGTTCTATCATTATCTCATATGACTGAACCAGAAAGAATTGGAAGCTTTCCTTTGATGTTTATCAAATCAATCTTGATGTATCCCACCAATCATCCCATGATTGGCTCTTAGGGCACACATACCAATAGACTCCCACTTGCACTGTGAGCCAATCACCCTTGAATCATATTCATAGTGATCTGCAAACATGTCCCACATGTTACTGTGCTCTAGTGCTAACATTGTGAGTTATGGCAACACCTTGCCAAAGTCGGTATTAACTGCATGTCTCAGATCTCTTCATTGTATATCACACGTATGAGATGGAGTTGTCATAGTATGCGATCAAGTATTCCTTTGCTAACCTTTAGCCACATTGCATGACCAAGAACTCCTAACTTGTCATCAATGAATGGAATATCTATAAGTTCATCTCATGAACTTCTAGATCCATATAGTATCCATTATTGTTCTCTAACACACAGATACTCGACATTTCCTTTTAAACGGCTTTATTGGAACATTTCCAATTATCAACAAACATTCACTTTTATATATCCCATATGTATTTTGCGATTAATTTTCTGTCCCTTTTGGAAGTTCGCATCAGTGTAACTCTTTACAGTGAACCCTTCCATATTTCCGTAGAACTAGTACTTCTCAAGTACTTATCAAGTTCTTATGGTATTCTAGTAACCCTTACTGGAACTAGACAGACATCCACTCATCATGTCCCACATACGAGTTATCAGGATCAGCATATCATATTGTCATGTCCTACATACAAGATGATAAATGCGTTTTTGTTCTTGCCATGTCCATACATGCAAGATGATGGGAGGTTTACATACATGATAGATCCTTATCTATTCTTAGTGTTTCCATTCTTCATAAGAATTGGACACTTGGCTCTGGGATACTAACTCCATGTAACATGGATAAGTTTTCGCCCACTAAATTTGTGCATACTGAACCCTTCAGTATATATTGCCAATGTATACTCTCTCTTCTCAGGTCAAGAGTTTTTTTTTCGAGAGCTATATCTATAGATCTCTATTCCTATCACATAAGAAACGTCTCTATCTTCCTTAAGATAATTTCCACTTTGGATTTCCATTCTAGAACATTTCCATTCCTCATTAATATGTGGAATGCAAATACGCTCCCACTAAATCACAGATCCCTTCTTTATCTTTGTCATATCAGTCAAACCCTTTGACTATATTATTAAAGTAAAGATCACAGTTCTGAGTTGCTTGTACTCAACCAATCACATTGATTAGTCCATTGTAACTTATAGACTTTATTTGCATTAATGGATTCATAAACCTTATAGGTTGTGTCACATACACATCCTTGTTTTATTCCTTATAGGAATGTGGTTTTAGTATCCTTATGCCAAATCTTTTAGTCATTAAGTTGCAATTAACAAGCATCATCCTTCTAAAAATGTTATCCATGTGTCTTAATGCTTAAGATTCATTTACACTTATGGATTTCATCCCAATGGGTGCTACCATCAAGGTCATACCTCATGGTTCACATGGAAGTCATTTAGGATGTAATGATCATAAACCATAACTAAAAATCTGGTTCCTCATATTCATCTAGATAGTTGATTCATCATATGACCTGTTGGCTAAATTGGACATTATGATAAATCCCTTTGTTTTGATGATGACAAACATTTCATTCTTGTTAATCTAACGTGCTTACTTGAGTGTTTCAGGAATAAGGTGGATGACAAAGCAATTAGGGAAATCCATATGCTTACATATTTATATTTTCATGAAATGTAATCACTTTGTAAAAACTTGTACAAATATATAATGTACAAGTACTTAGATTTCATGTAAATCAAGCGTTAGATTCTCCCTATCTAAACATCACATTTAGATAGTTCATCCCCTTCAAATAAGTGTCACATATGCACACTCATACACACACTTAGTGCCTTAATTGAAAAATTGAAACAGGGTCAATCTCGGTCGACTAACTCCTCGACCGAGACACTCTCGGTCGACAATCTTCTCGACCGAGAAAGACCCAAGTAGCCGTTAGACACAACTGACAAGGTGGTTGGCAGTTGGAGATAAACGTTGCATACACTTGATCCAGAGAGCCTGTCGGTCGACAAAAGTTCGACCGAGTAGGTGTCTCGGTCGACCATTTCTCGACCGAGATGGACTCTGACAGCAACTGCAGAATTAATTAACTAGTCGTTGCTAATGCAACCAACTTGTACCTAACGGCTAGTTAAGCACTTAGAACCCCCTAGAAAGTGTCTAGAACGTCCTTAAGCACTTGTAGGCCATTCCTATAAATAGGACATGCCTTAGGACACCTAAACTTACCTAAGCTATACTTGTGATACACTTGAGCATACACTAACAATTGGCAATCTGTTTTGAGAAATTGAGCAACACTTGCATTGGCAATTCCTCTACTTGCTCTAATTTCGTGTCCTATAGGCTAGTATCTCCTATCCACTGCAATCACACTTCCATACACATTGGTTAGGAGATCTACACGCTTGATATAGGCAAATCAAGCCTTGTGCTTCAAAGGATAAGTTGTAATTTCTATTTTCCTTCTTGTTCCTTGTTATCTTTTGTATTCTCCTTGCTACTCCTAGGGTTGGAGGCTGCGGATTGGAGAAGGTTCTTCTCGGTGGAGAAGGTGGACTTCGGACTACTTCAAGAAGGTTGTTGCAACGGGAAGCTACTTCAAGAGGAAGGCTACTTCAAGGGGGAGCTTGAAGTTACTTCAAGAAGGCTGCTTCAAAGTTGGTGCAACTACTTCTAGGTGAAGGCTGTTCGAAGGGTTTGGTGAAAGAATTGTAATTTTATGTAAAGTCCTTGCGAGGTAATAAAATTTGATTCTTTCAAAATCCCGGTTGGGTAAGCAACCGGGTAGTGGATTGACTGCCTTAGTATTTGCTAAGGTTGGAACCACTCTAAATCCTTGTCCCCTTGTCCAATATCTTTGTGGTTGGTTGTTTGAGTTAAAATAATTGTTAAATTATTATAAAACCCTATTCACCCCCCCCCTCTAGTGGTTTTTCAATTGGTATCAGAGCAGGCTTCAAGGAACCCTAACCAGGTCTTGAAGAATGGGTGATGGGTTGCTCAACAACCTCAATCTTGAAGGGACACTTGTTGCTAGGCCTCCAGCGTTTGATGGAACAAACTACACATACTGGAAGAGAAGGATGCAATTCTACTTCCAAGGCATTAGTTGGGATCTATGGAGGATGGTGTCAACCCCCTATGAGCTACCTCAAATGGAATATGCAGCTTGGGACACCAATACGGTAAAATCGGCTCAAATGAATGCAAAGGCTGTAAGTATTCTTTATTGTTCAATTTCAGTAGGAGAATTTAATAGAATATCAAATTGTGAAACAGCCCATGAAATATGGCATGGACTTTCTATAACTTATGAAGGGACGGTTCAAGTTAAGAATTCCAAAGTTAGTATGCTTAAACAAAAGTTTGAACATTTCCGTATGGATCCAAATGAATCTATTAGTGAAATGTATGCAAAATTCTCTTCTATTGTAAATGGTTTAAATGCTTTAGGTAAAGTTGTTCTTGAGGAAGATCAGGTATCAAAGATTCTTAGATCAATTCCTCCCAAATACAAGCCCAAGGTGACAGCCATTGAAGAAGCAAATGACCTCACCCGACTAAAGATGGAACAACTCATTGGCAACCTAGAAGCTCATGAGGCAACGTTAGAAGAGGAAGAAAGAAGAGAACGTGAACTTCAACAAGGGAAAAAGAAGAACATTGAATTCAAAGCATCAACCAAGGATAATCATGATACAAGTGAAGATGATAGTGAAGAAGAAACTCTCATTGTAAATGGTAAGCAATATAAAAGTTTTAAAACTAATAAAACTCCTAGTGTTTCTTCTTCCAGGTGCTTTGAATGTGGCAAGAAGGGACACATGAAAGGTGATTGTCCAAAACTCAAGAAAGGGAAGAAATCATCTCACAAAAAGAAAGAAAAAGCATATAAAGCTGCATGGGATGATTCAAGTGATGATAGTGATGATGGAAAAGAAGAAGTAGAATGCCTCATTGCTACAACAAATGAAGAAGAAGAGGTAAGTCTTTTTGATCTACCAAAAGAAGATCTAATTGCTAGTCTTCAAGACACTCATGAGAAATATATTGAGTTCAAAAAGAAACTTAAGAAATCAAATAAAGTAAATGATGATTTAAACATTAAACTTCTTGCTCTTGCATCTAAAAATGAAGATCTCAAAAAGGCAAATGAAGATTATGATCTTAAATTAAAATCTGTAGAAGCTAATTGCAATCTTCTTTCCTTAGAAAAGTTAAACTTGCAAACTCAAGTGAATGATCTTCAGAAACAACCTATTCTATGTTCACACTTAGATTATGATGAGGTTGTCAAAGAAAGAAACTCTCTAGTATCTGATTTAGATCAAGCAAAGAAAGATATAAACAAGAAGATGGATGATATTGCTAAGTTACAAAGAAATATAAATGAGTTAAGAGGAAATGACATGCTTGAAAATATTCTGAAAATTTCCTCTAGTTATAATGGAAGAAGAGGATTAGGATATGATCCAAAGAGAAATAAACCCAAAAGAACATCCAAGACTAAGATTATGTTTGTACCTAGGAACACAATTCCAAGAAAGAGAAATGAAGTTGACTCTATTAGTTGTCATTATTGCATGCGTCTCGGACATTATTCATTTTCATGCCCATATAAGAAAAAGAATGATGATTTAGCTTGGATTCCTAAAACTTAGAAGCTTAAATTTAACTAGTTGAGATTTGACCTAAACTGATTCTTGATATACAAATTTCATATCTCAACACAATCGAGCTCTAACTTGTATAATCTTATTTTACTTGGAATCAATAAATAGTTCTGAAAACAATACAGAAACCTGATCGGTCGAGAAATCTTCGACCGAGCAGTTAGTCGGTTGAGAAATCTTCGACCGAGCAGGTCACTGATTTCAGACTGCAGTAAAATTGCTGAATAATTTTTTGATTGATCAAGTGGCTATCTATTTGCTATTAATGACTGTAATTCTGGAAATCATTCTTGGAACACAATATATTAAAGTTTTCCATCATGAGTTAAGATACATATTTATGAAAATTGTGCTATAAGAAGACTGTTTGTTGAAAACGCTGGTTAGGCATGAACAATTATAAAAATCTTGAACACTTATATGAGAATATTTTCATCTATGTTATGAATCATATTTGTTTTAGTCAAGGAAAATTACTATTTTCATTATTTATTCTAAGTATTCCTTGACATATCTACATAGCAACCTTGTATTGAATTTCATGATTCAAATGTTCTATCATCATACATAATAAGTTTCACTCAAAGAATTGATATCTCTTTAAGCTACCTACAGGAATTATACTTAATATTTGAAAGTTCAAATGTGCAATCTGCAACATTTGCCTCTTGGTTGAAATGAAATTTGACCAAGGGGTGCTATGGTCGTAGTCAAGGTCGACCTAAAATAAGCTTGACAAAATTCTTATTTGTACATCATTTTATTGTACTTAATCTTAGTATCAAAATGTACTTTTGATAAAGGTCAAAATCAAATTTTAGAAATCAGTTGTGACCTTAGAAGCTTTAAATTGCTTTAAATTATAAGACTAAGGGGGAGCTCATAAAAAAAAATTTGATTATTTGATTAAGAAGATTACAAAAACATTTTAACCATCATTTGAAGCTTGTTATGACCTTAGTATTTTTACACTTGGTTATGAAGAAATCTACAAATTTCATAAAAATGATATATCTTGTTCTTAAAGGAACTCTCTAAACAAATCAGGGCTTAACATCCCGTGCATTTGGTTAGAGACATTTTTATGTACTCTAAGATTAAAGGATTCTCATTTCATTTTCAGGGCTTAACATCCCTTGTAAAATGGGTGAGAAATCAATACACATAAGCCATAAACTTAAAAGAAACTCATATCATTTCAAAGCTTAACATCCTTTGCAAATGATTGAGAAACAAATTGTGGCTAAATTTGACAATAAAATCCCTTGATTTTAATTGGATATCTCTTTAAAGGGGAGCAAAGCTTAAAAAGAAAGACACAATGTCATACTAAATGATTGTATTAGATATTTTTTTTTGAAATGACAAAGGGGGAGAAATAACATAAAATCATAACCATAAAATTAAAATGAGTTTCATAATATCTTAGTCAGAAGTCACTTGCAAAACCAAAGATGGCTACAAAGGTAAATTTCAGGTATGAAACTCACATGTTTTATATTTCCTTATTTTATATTTAGGAAATGTTTGTCATCTTCAAAAAGGGGGAGATTGTTGGCTAAATTGGACATTATGATAAATCCCTTTGTTTTGATCATGACAAACATTTCATTCTTGTTAATCTAACGTGCTTACTTGAGTGTTGCAGGAATAAGGTGGATGACAAAGCAATTAGGGAAATCCATATGCTTACATATTTATATTTTCATGAAATGTAATCACTTTGTAAAAACTTGTACAAATATATAATGTACAAGTACTTAGATTTCATGTAAATCAAGCGTTAGATTCTACCTAGCTAAACATCACATTTAGATAGGTCATCCCCTTCAAATAAGTGTCACATATGCACACTCATACACACACTTAGTGCCTTAATTGAAAAATTGAAACAGGGTCAATCTCGGTCGACTAACTCCTCGACCGAGACACTCTCGGTCGACAATCTTCTCGACCGAGAAAGACCCAAGTAGCCGTTAGACACAACTGACAAGGTGGTTGGCAGTTGGAGATAAACGTTGCATACACTTGATCCAGAGAGCCTGTCGGTCGACAAAAGTTCGACCGAGTAGGTGTCTCGGTCGACCATTTCTCGACCGAGATGGACTCTGACAGCAACTGCAGAATTAATTAACTAGTCGTTGCTAATGCAACCAACTTGTACCTAACGGCTAGTTAAGCACTTAGAACCCCCTAGAAAGTGTCTAGAACGTCCTTAAGCACTTGTAGGCCATTCCTATAAATAGGACATGCCTTAGGACACCTAAACTTACCTAAGCTATACTTGTGATACACTTGAGCATACACTAACAATTGGCAATCTGTTTTGAGAAATTGAGCAACACTTAAATTGGCAATTCCTCTACTTGCTCTAATTTCGTGTCCTATAGGCTAGTATCTCCTATCCACTGCAATCACACTTCCATACACATTGGTTAGGAGATCTACACGCTTGATATAGGCAAATCAAGCCTTGTGCTTCAAAGGATAAGTTGTAATTTCCTTTTTCCTTCTTGTTCCTTGTTATCTTTTGTATTCTCCTTGCTACTCCTAGGGTTGGAGGTTGCGGATTGGAGAAGGTTCTTCTCGGTGGAGAAGGTGGACTTCGGACTACTTCAAGAAGGCTTTTGCAACGGGAAGCTGCGTCAAGAGGAAGGCTACTTCAAGGGGGAGCTTGAAGTTACTTCAAGAAGGCTGCTTCAAAGTTGGTGCAACTACTTCTAGGTGAAGGCTGTTCGAAGGGTTTGGTGAAAGAATTGTAATTTTATGTAAAGTCCTTGCGAGGTAATAAAATTTGATTCTTTCAAAATCCCGGTTGGGTAAGCAACCGGGTAGTGGATTGACTACCTTAGTATTTGCTAAGGTTGGAACCACTCTAAATCCTTGTCCCCTTGTCCAATATCTTTGTGGTTGGTTGTTTGAGTTAAAATAATTGTTAAATTATTATAAAACCCTATTCACCCCCCCCCCCCCCCCGTCTAGTGGTTTTTCAAACCAACTTATCACATAAATAATTTAGGTGTATCTGTCAAGGATATAAGAACTCACAACTCCTTGTGATTCTTAATGTCCTTTATTAGTGTGGGGTATTCTTTATTTAAGAAGAAATTAGTTATTTGATAATCATCCTCTAACTCCTAAGAGTATGACTCCTTTTGATTTTGACATCACCATGCCTTAATCATGAGTTCACCATGATACACTATCATAATCACTCATAAGGTTCTCAAACATTTGGTTCAAGTATTTCATTCATTTATCTCATCAAGAATTAACACTTCACCAAATCCATACTTCATCTATGATATTCTTGAACACTTCAAGATATTCATATTGGTATTTCTCTAAACACCATTTGAAGTACTAGCATTAAGTCCAATAGGTATGTAAATACATCACATGTGTTATACCTAATAGGATAATCATTCTCTCACTATCACTAGTGAAGATTGATTAATCATGTCTAAGAGATTCATGTCTCTTACTGGTTCTCTAACCAAAAGAGTTTAGCTTATCCATCATATGGAAACTAGAAATGAATTTGTCATGATTTATGCTAATATTATTGTTTGAGTTATCAATAACTTTTAGGCATCGTTTTATCTTATGCATACCAAGTATCACATGATAAACAAGGCATTGCCACAAAGATTGAAACATCAACTTTATTAATTGCCATTATTGTCATACAATATGCAAAAAAAATGTGTTTCTATCTATTGGAAAATATGAAATAGCAGTTCATAACTCTATTACATGCTTTCAAGGCTGAAAATAAACTAAAGTACTCCTATCTATGGCGGCAAAACTTGCCCCATTTATTGAGGGTTTTACATTTTATATCTTGGTATCATATACCTCAAAAATGTTACAAGTTTATTTCATGACACCTTCAGGTGGAGACGTCTGTCGCCTCCTTCTTCTTTAGTTCTTCCAGATAGAGTGGGCAATTCCTTTTCCAATGTCCTGGCTTTTGACAATGGTGGCAATTGCCTCTCTTAGTCACACCTCCTTTGGCCTTGAGAGTTGAAGATGACTGGGGTTGCTGGCTAGCATCAGAACCTTTCTTATCTTTGCCCTTGCCCTGGCACTTGGACTTGCCTTTCTTGTCACTGATCATCATCACAGACTTAGGCTTTTCCTTCTTCATTTGTGTCTCTGCTGTCCTCAACATGCCTAACAACTTTGTCAATGATTGTCAAAGTTGTTCATGTTGTAGTTCATCACAAACTGACTGTAGGATTCTGGCAACGATTGCAATATCACGTCAGTAGCCAACTCTTGGCTCAGGGGAAATCCCAGTCTTGTCAGGTTCTCCACATACCCAATCATCTTGAGTGTGTGAGGACCAACTGGATCTCCTTCTTTCATGACACACTTGAATAGCACCCTGGAGACATCATACCTCTCTTAGCATGCTTGATCTTCAAACATGTTCTTGAGATGTTGAATCATCTCAATGACACCCATGTTCTCATGTTGTCTCTGCAACTCATGGTTCATGGAGCACAAGATAAAGAACTTTGCATCAATGGAATCATCAGAATGCTTCTTATAAGCATCCCTTTCTGCCTTTGGTGCGGTAGGAGTAGGTTCCTATGGAACTGGATTCTCCAAGACATAGAGCTTTCGCTCTTGAGTGAGAACAATTCTCAATGTCCTAAACCAGTCGTGGAAGTTAGTCCCATTCATCTTGTCCTTTTCAAGGACCGATTGCAATGAAAAGTGATTGTTGTTTGTTGTCATCTGTGCTACAAAAAGGAAACATATGCAATTTAGTCCAAAACTCATTTTTTGACTATTTGATTGATTTGAAAAGTTGACGACATAAGTAGGACTTTAATTAATTATCACTCCCACTATTTTGTTCAAATAGATAGCCCTCACCATCAATTTAGAAGATTGCAGCGTACAATCTTCTAGTGGGTCAAGATCCTGAAATCCTATGAGTCATGGACCAACTAGGACTGTCACCTACAACTTAGATCTTCGAGGTAGGAAACTTTTGCCAATTGCATCATATGCAGCTCTTGAAAGATGTCATATGCAACTCTTTGGCATGATCACCTCCATGCCTCAAGGTGCTAGATCCTATCTAGGTCACCTTGTTAATTCTGACCCAAAGCTAACACGATGAATATGCACCCTGCTAGAGAAGACCCACATATCCATCCTTTACGCTTCCACAAGATAGATGGTGCACCACACTAGGGCGTTCCCACACTTGGCCGATCAAGCTTTTCACGTGTCACATTTGGAAGGCATCTAAAACTTTAATATTTAATGAGGGATTTTGTTTTTATAGGTACATATACATATCCAATCACCACAATATATAGTGTGTATCATATACATGCTATATCTCACAAAAAACATGCAAAATGATATAAGCGATGATTATGGCCATCCTAATGTGATTCCTCGAGCCAAGAGGAGTCACAATCATCAAGGTCTACATCACATGCAACTTGTACAAGATGAACTCTGTGCATTTCCTTTACTGGATTTGATCAACTCATCTCCATGATTGATCGGCTCTCCATCAGGCCGGTCAGTTGGGTGCCACCAGCCGATCAGTTGGCTCCTACAACTGATCGGTTCGCCTGGTCATTGTGCATCTCCTCATGGATGCCACCTGATTGTCTCACTCCTTGAACCGGTCATTTGGAATGCCAACTGATTAGTTCACACCTTGAATTGATCGTCTCAGTTGTCGTCAGGTTGTCTGCCATTCTTTGACATAAAAGATCTATCCTATTTTACATTTGTATTGGGAAACCTCGAGTTACATTCGGGGGGAAGCAAAGGTAGAAAAGAAATCTCGAGTTATCTTGATTTACATCAGGAATAGGAGAAAGGGAATCAGTGTGCAGACCGAGATGCAAGCAACCACATACAACCAAGCACACAAACATAGGGTTTATTGTCCATAACGATGCTATACATCCATCACAAAACTCATTTAAGGGTGACGTGTATCGAGTGCATTCATATTACATATCATATATGTATATTGGGATTTGTGGATTTAGGATTGCACATGCATAAAGCCAATTTTATTCGCATTATATGTAATAAATAAAGGTAAAAAACCAAAATCGATCACATCGGTAATCCTAAAGTATAGAGCAGTTGACATGGCTCTGATACCACTGTTGGGTTTTAGGGGAGACATACAAGGCAGCGGAAACAAAAAAAATTCTACTCCCAAACCCATAATAAAGGAATCGCGTCAACATCTATACAATAGGAAGGATGGTTTCTAGAGGCATACCTTATCCTAACGCTTGCTTGGTGAAATTACCTCACAGCTTGCGCGGTCTTCACCTCTGGTCTTGGACGGTGTATGTGCAGCTCCTGGTCTTACCGAGACTGTCGGCTCCTGGTCTCACCGGGACTATCGGGATTTACAGCTGTCCTCCGAGCGGAAAAAGTCTCCCGCCACTGAAGTAGTCCACACGGACCACCTGGAACTCCGATCTCCTTGTCCCACAAGGAATCAGAAGGATTCACACCCTCCTATCAGCATACTAGTCACCGACACACTCTCCTACCACCATTCACTTTCTACAGTTGTCTTTCCCTTGTTGAGCCTCCCTTATCAGGTAGCACTTGCTCGGGCTCTCTCTCGGTTACCAAAACCAGAGAGTATGACAACTTTACAGAGCAACTAGTGCACTGAGTTGTGTTCCTGAGAATCCCCCACTAACCCTATATATATAGGAGGGTCATGGGACAGGGTTCTCTATCCCAGGCAATGCATGATTAATGCAGGAGTAGAAGGGTTTGAGATTTTCCACCAAAACCAACCAACCACGCCACCTAAATTGATCGTTTCATACATGAAACAGTCAGTTGTGGAGTTGAACCGATCAGTTCACACCTCAACCGATCGGTTCACTTCTGAGCTGATCGGTTTGTGGTCCTGGTCCAACTCAAATTGACTTTCATATTTGTTTCAGATTAATCAAATATTAATCCTTGTCCAAATCGAATTTGTACAAGTGAAACAAATTGTATTTGCAAAATAGTCTTCTAAATTTCCAAACGATCTCAGTTGGTCCACGAACTGATCGGTTCAATGATTGAGTCGATCGTTTCATGATACATGAGCTGATCGTCTCACCATTTGAGTTGATCGGTTCACCAACCTGAGTCGATCGGTTCAACTCCTAAGCCGATCGGTTGGGGCAGCAGACTATGCAAAATCAGTCAATCATAGTTTCAATCAATATGATACTCTAATCAATCAGTCCAACACCTTGAACACTATGATACCGAGCTATCAATTGATTGAGTGTTTAATTGAACTAATAAACTCCTTTAGTAATCAATCTAAACATCATTTGTGGATAAACTCCTCTTCCAGGTTAAATCTTATGTGTGTGACCCTGCAGGTCCATTTCACGTTGGCAGTGAAAGTCCATAACACTTATGACTTCACAAGTAAAGAGAAGTGCCTAGTCGCACATCAGTGCTACCCAAGTGAAATAGAAAGTTGGAGAACAACTTTCAATCCTACAATTTGTGAATGGTGTTACAATGAATGTATAATTCCTTTGTCACTGATATCCCGAATGAACTCAAGGCATGGAACAGTCATCCTGTCAACATTCATTCACTTTCTTGATCTCAGAGTAGATTGGAGGAGATATGTATGACATCAATATCACATATTGATTCACACATGCGTGCACACTCCTATCTCAATCCTACTCATCAAGTGGCCATGGATATCAAACTCCCTCAGGAGGGACAAATCCCATATCTATCACTCACCCCTCAAAAGCCCCATGTGTCAAAGCCACCCAATCATCACCTTTATAACAACCCATGTTTCAAGACTGCGTTTGATGATGTCAAAGTGTGCCCAACTACATGTGTTGAGTGTAGTGATTTCAGGTCAAAGAATCACACTCACCACCATTACTGTGAGAACTGACTATGACTACCATGTCATGGTTCCATGTGTCAAACTCACGGTGGATCTGTCCGGTAAACTTGTTCTCTAACAAGTACCTATGTGTTTGGTTTGATATCTCCATATCATGACTAACGGGATTATGTCATCAAACAACACCACAATCTAGTCTTGTGTGTCATTGCTGTCTATCTACCTTCCACAATGACATCCGACTAGGGACATAATAAGAATGTACAAACTCCTAGCATCCGTATGATCTCATCGTACAGGTCCTCAATCTGAAGGCATACGTCATTGAGTACTGTCATTCTCTAGACATTCAATCTGTTATATCATTATCTCATATGACTGAACCAGAAATAATTGGAAGCTTTCCTTTGATGTTTATCAAATCAATCTTGATGTATCCCACCAATCATCCCATGATTGGCTCTCAGGGCATACATACCAACAGATTCCCACTTGCACTGTGAGACAATCACCCTTGAATCATATTCATAGTGATCTTCAAACATGTCCCACATGTTACTGTGCTCTAGTGCTAACATAGTGAGTTATGGCAACACCTTGCCAAAGTCGGTATTAACTGCATGTCTCTCATCTCTTCGATGTACGTCACACGTATGAGATGGAGTTGTCGTAGTATGCGATCTAGTATTCCTTTGCTAACCTTTAGCCACATTGCATGATCAAGCACTCCTAACTTGTCATCAATGAATGGAATATCTATAAGTTTATCTCATGAACTTCAAGATCCATATAGTATACATTATTGTTCTCTAACACACAGATACTCGACATTTCCTTTTAAATGACTTTATTGGAACGTTTCCAATTATCAACAAACATTCACATTATATATCCCATATGTATTTTGTAATTAATTTTTTGTCCCTTTTGGAAGTTCGCATCAATGTAATTCTTTACAGTGAACCCTTCCTTATTTCCATAGAACTAGTACTTCTCAAGTACTTATCAAGTTCTTATGGTATTCCAGTAACCCTCATCCACTCGTCATGTCCCACATACGAGTTATCAGGATGAGCATATCATATTTTCATGTCCTACATACAAGATGATAAATGCGTTTTTGTTCTTGCCATGTCCATACATGCAAGATGATGGGATGTTTACATACATGATAGATACTTATCTATTCTTAGTGTTTCCATTCTTTATAAGAATTGGACACTTGGCTCTGGGATACTAACTCCATGTAACATGGATAAGTTTTCTCCCACTAAATTTGTGCATAATGAGCCCTTCAGTATAGATTGCCAATGTATGCTCTCTCTTCTTAGGTCAAGAGTTTTTTTTTCCGATAACTATCTCTATAGATCTCTATTCCTATCACATAGGAAACGTCTCTATCTTCCTTAAGATAATTTCCACTTTGGATTTCCATTCTAGAACATTTCCATTCCCCATTAATATGTGGAATGCAAATATGCTCCCACTAAATCACAGATCCCTTCTTTATATTTGTCATATCAGTCAAACCCTTTGACTATATTATTAAAGTAAAGATCACAGTTCTGAGTTGCTTGTACTCAACCAATCACATTGATTAGTCCATTGTAACTTATAGACTTTATTTGCATTAATGGATTCATAAACCTTATAGGTTGTGTCACGTACACATCCTTGTTTAATTCCTTATAGGAATGCAGTTTAGTATCCTTATGCCAAATATTTTAGTCATTAAGTTGCAATTAACAAGCATCATCCTTCTCAAAATGTTATCCATGTGTCTTAACACTTAAGATTCATTCGCACTTATGGATTTCATCCCAATGGGTGCTACCATCAAGGTCATACCTCATGGTTCACATGGAAGTCATTTAGGATGTAATGATCATAAACCATAACTCACAATCCGATTCCTCATATTCATGTAGATAGTTGATTCATCATATGACCAACTTATCACATAAATAATTGAGGTGTATCTGTCAAGGATATAAGAACTCACAACTCCTTGTGATTCTTAATGTCCTTTATTAGTGTGGGGTATTCTTTATTTAAGAAGAAATTAGTTATTTGATAATCATCCTCTAACTCCTTAGAGTATGACTCCTTTTGATTTTGACATCACCATGCCTTAATCATGAGTTCACCATGATACGCTATCATAATCACTCATAAGGTTCTCAAACATTTGGTTCAAGTATTTCATTCATTGATCTCATCAAAAATTAACACTTCACCAAATTCATACTTCATCTATGATATTCTTGAACACTTCAAGATATTCATATTGGTATTTCTCTAAACACCATTTGAAGTACTAGCATTAAGTCCAATAGGTATGTAAATACATCACATGTATTATACCTAATAGGATAATCATTCTCCCACTACCACTAGTGAAGATTGATTAATCATGTCTAAAAGATTCATGTCTCTTACTAGTTCTCTAACCAAAAGAGTCTAGCTTATCCATCATATGGAAACTAGAAATGAATTTCTCATTATTTATGCTAATATGATTGTTTGAGTTAATAATAACTTTTAGGTATCATTTTATCTTATGCATACCAAGTATCACAAGATAAACAAGGCACTTCCACAAAGATTGAAACGTCAACTTTATTAATTGCCATTATTGTCATACAATATGCAAAAATAATGTGTTTCTATCTATTGGAAAATATGAAATAGCAGTTCATAACTCTATTACATGCCTTCAAGGCTGAAAATAAACTAAAGTACTCCTATCTATGGCGGCAACACTTGCCCCATTTATTGAGTGCTTTACATTTTATATCTTGGTATCATATACCTAAAAAATGTTACAAGTTTATTTCATGACACCTTCAGGTGGAGACGTCTGTCGCCTCCTTCTTCTTTAGTTCTTCCAGATAGAGTGGGCAATTCCTTTTCCAATGTCCTGGCTTTTGACAATGGTGGAAATTTCCTCTCTTAGTCACGCCTCGTTTGGCCTTGCGAGTTGAAGATGACTTGGGCTGCTGGCTAGCATCAGAACCTTTCTTAGCTTTGCCCTTGGCCTTGGGCTTGGACTTGCCTTTCTTGTCATTTATCATCATCACAGACTTAGGCTTTTCCTTCTTCATTTGTGTCTCTGCTGTCCTCAACATGCCCAACAACTCTGTCTATGGCTTGTCAAAGTTGTTCATGTTGTAGTTCATCACAAACTGACTGTAGGATTCTGGCAAGGATTGCAGTATCACGTCAGTAGCCAACTCTTGGCTCAGGGGAAATCCCAGTCTTGTCAGGTTCTCCACATACCCAATCATCTTGAGTGTGTGAGGACCAATTGGATCTCCTTCTGTCATGACACACTTGAACAACACCCTGGAGACATCATTCCTCCCTTGTCGTGCTTGATCTTCATACATGTTCTTGAGATGTTGAATCATCTCAATGACACCCATGTTCTCATGTTGTCTCTACAACTCGTGGTTCATGGAGCACAACATCAAGCACTTTGCATCAATGGAATCATCACAATGCTTCTTATAAGCATCCCTTTCTTCCTTTGGTGCAGTAGGAGTAGGTTCCTCTGGAACTGGAGTATCCAGGACATAGAGCTTTCGCTCTTGAGAGAGAACAATTCTCAATGTCCTAAACCAGTCGTGGAAGTTAGTCCCATTCAACTTGTCCTTTTCAAGGACCGATCGCAATGAAAAGTGATTGTTGTTTGTTGTCATTTGTGCTACAAAAAGGAAACATATGAAATTTAGTCCAAAACTCAATTTTTGACTTATTTGATTGATTTGAAAAGTTGACGACATAATTAGGACTTTAATTAATTATCACTCCCACTATTTTGTTCAAATTGATAGCCCTCACCATCAATTCAGAAGATTGCAGGGTACAATCTTCTAGTGGGTCAAGATCCTGAAATTCTCTGAGTCATGGACCAGCTAGGGATGTCACCCACAACTAAGATATTCCAGGTAGGCAACTTTTTCCAATTGCATCATTTGCAACTCTTAAAAGATGTCATATGCAACTCTTTGCCATGATCATCTCCATGCCTCAAGGTGCTAGATCCTATCTAGGTCACCTTGTTAAGTCCGACCCAAAGCCAACATGATGAATATGCACCCTGCTAGGGTAGACCCACAAATCCATCCTTCACACTTCCACGAGATAGATGGTGCACCACGCTAGGGCGTGCCCACACTTGGCTGATCAAGCTTTTCACATGTGTTGCATTTGGAAGGCATCTAAAACTTTAATATTTAATGAGGGATTTGGTTTTTATAGGTACATATACATATCTAATCACCACAATATATAGTACGTATCATATACATGCTAATCCCACAGAAAACATGCAAAACGATAACAACAATGATTATGGCCATCCTAATGTGATTCCTCGAGCCAAGAGGAGTCACAGTCATCTAGGTCTACATCACATGCAACTTGTACAAGATGAACTTTGTGAATTGTCTTTACTGGGTTTGATCAACTCATCTCCATGATTGATCGGCTCTCCATCAGGTCGGTTGGTTGGGTGCCACCAGCCGATCAGTTGGCCCTTCCAACCGATCGATTCGCCTGGTCGTTGTTCATCTCCTCATGGCCGCCACCCGACCGTCTCTCTCCTTGAACCAGTCGTCTAGAATGCCAACCGATTGGTTCACGCCTTGAATCGATTGTCTCGGTTGTTGTCAGGTTGTCTACCATTTTTTGACATAAAATATCTATCCTATTTTACATTTGTATTGGGAAACCCAGAGTTACATTCAGGGGGAAGCAAAGGTAGGAAAGAAATCTCGAGTTATCTCGAGTTACATCAGGAATAGGAGAAAGGGAATCGGTGCGCAGACCGAGATGCAAGAAACCACATACAACCAAGCACACAAACATAGGGTTTATTGGCCATAACCACACTATACATCCACCACAAAACTCGCTTAAGGGTGACGCATATCGAGTGCATTCATATTACATATCATATATGTATATTGGAATTTGTGGATTTAGGATTGGACATGCATAAATCCAATTTTATTCGCATCGTATGCAATAAATAAAGGCGACAAACCAAAATCGATCACATCGATAATCCTAAAGTATAGAGCAGTTGACGTGGCTCTGATACCACTGTTGGGTTTTAGGGGAGACAAAGAAGGCAGCAGAAACAAAAAATTCTCTACTCCCAAACCCATAATAAAGGAATCGCGTCAACATCTATACAATAGGAAGGATGGTTTGTAGAGGCATACCTTGTCCCGAGGCTTGCTCGACGATGTTAGCTCGGGGCTTGTGCGGTCTTCACCTCCAATCTTGGACGGTGTCTGTGCAACTCCTGGTCTTACTGGGACTGTCGGTTCCTGGTCTCACTGGGACTGTCGGGATTGATACTTGTCCTCCGAGCAGCAGAAGTCTCCCGCCTCTGAAGTAGTCCACATGGACCACTTGGAACTCCGATCTCCTTGTTCCACAAGGAATCAAAAGGAGTCGCACCCTCCTGTCAGTGTACTAGTCACCAACACACTCTCCTGCCACCAGTCACTTTCTACAGTTGTCTTTCCCTTGTTGTGCCTCCCTTATCGGGTAGCACTTGCTCAGACTCTCTCTCAGTTACCAAAACCAGAGAGTACAACAACTTTGCAGAGAACCTAGTGCACTGATTTGTGTTCTTGAGAAGCCCCCACTACCCCTATATATAGGAGGGTAATGGGACAAGGTTCTCTATCCCGGGCAATGCGGGATTAATGTAGGAGTAGAAGGGTTTGAGATTTTCCACAAAAAACAACCAACCGCGCCACCTGAACCGATCGTTTCATACATGAAATGGTAAGTTGGGGAGTTGAACCGATCGGTTCACACCTCAACCGATCAGTTGGAGCACCTAAGCAATTGGTTCACTTCTGAGCCAATCGGTTCGTGGTCTTGGTCCAACTCAAATTGACTTTCGTATTTGTTTCCGATTAATCAAATATTAATCCTTGTCCAAATCGAATTTGTACAAGTGAAACAAATTATATTTGCAAATTAGTCTTCTAAATTTCCAAACGATCTCAATTGGTCCACCAACCGATCGGTTCAATGATTGAGCTGATCATTTCATGATACATGAGCCAATCATCTCACCAGTTGAGCTGATTGGTTCACCAACCTGAGCCAATCGATTCAACTCTTGAGCCGATCGGTTGGGGCAGCAGACTATGCAAAATCAGTCAATCACAATTTCAATCAATCTGATACTCTAATCAATCGGTCCAACACCTTGAACACTATGATACTGAGATATCAATTGATTGAGTATTTAATTGAACTACTAAACTCCTTTAGTAATCAATCTAAACATCATTTGTGGATAAACGCCTCTTCCAGGTTAAATCCTATGTGTGTGACCCTGCAGGTCCATTTCACGTTGGCAGTGAAAGTCCATAACACTTATGACTTCACAAGAAAAGAGTGGTGCCTAGTTGCACATCAGTGATACCCAAGTGAAATAGAAAGTTGGAGAACAACTTTCAATCCTAAAATCCGTGAATGGTGTTACAGTGAATGTATAATTCCTTTGGCACTGATATCCTGAATGAACTCAAGGCATGGAACAGTCATCCTGTCAACGTTCATTCACTTTCTTGATCTCAGAGTAGATTAGAGGAGATATGTATGGCATCAATATCACATATTGATTCACACATGTGTGCGCACACCTATATCAATCCTACTCATCAAGTGGTCCTGGATATCAAACTCCCTCAAGAGGGACAAATCCCATATATATCACTCACCCCTCAAAAGGCCCATGTGTCAAAGCCACCCCATCATCACCTTTATAACAACCCATGTTTTAGGACTGTGTTTGATGATGTCAAAGTGTGCCCAACGACATGTGTTGAGTGTAGTGATTTTAGGTCAAAGAATCACACTCACCACCATTACTGTGAGAACTGACTGTGACTACCATGTCATCATTCCATGTGTCAAACTCACAGTGGGTCTGTCCGGTAAACTTGTTCTCTAACAAGTAGTTATGTGTTTGGTTTGATATCTCCATATCATGACTAACGAGATTTTGTCATCAGCCAACACCACAATCTAGTCTTGTGTGTCATTGCTATCTATCTACCTTCCACAATGACATCCGACTAGGGACATAATAAGAATGTACACACTCTTAGCATCCGTATGATCTCATCATACAGGTCCTGAACCTAAAGGCATACGTCATTGAGTACTATCATTCTCTAGACATTCAATCTATTCTATCATTATCTCATATGACTGAACTAGAAAGAATTGGAAGCTTGCCTTTGATGTTTATCAAATCAATCTTGATGTATCCCACCAATCATCCCATGATTGGCTCTCAGGGCATACATACCAACAGAAAGAACTCAGATGTAAGAATATAGAGATGGTAAAGGTTCTTTGGAAGCACCATGGAGATGATGAGGCCACATGGGAACTAAAGACGAACATGGAAAAAGCATATCCTGACTTGTTTGTTTGATTGCTGAATTTTGAGGGCAAAATTCTTATAAAGAGGGGATGATGTTATAACCTCAATTTTTTCAAATTTAGAATTGAAATGTAATTTCTCCTTTTAAAGATATATGAACATGTAATTGTTTGATTGATTTGAATGAATGGATTTTGTTAATAAATATCCTTGCTTGTGTGATTTCATAGGCCTAAATGGATGTTGGGCCCAATAACAAGAAAAAGGAAATAAAAGGGAAAAAGAAATTCAGTTAATAAAAGAATAATTAAGAAAAGGAGAAAAGAAAGAGGTAGAAGCCTCTAGAAGACTAGGAGGTAGAATCCAAAGGTGGATTTCTTATCTTTGGGATTTCTTGGGATCCAAGGAGCCCAAGTTGCAAAGATAATAATAAAGGAAAGAGAAAATACCAATTAAATTAGCTTTATTAAAAGATAACTTGCTTATGAAAGTAATACCCCTTTATCCTTTAGAAATTGGGACTCAATTTTGGTACACAAGTAGATAGCGTCGATCAAAAGTTCTCTTTAAAATTTGGTTGAAAAAGGATGCACGGTTTATGAGATATGGTTTTTTGAAGTTATCCTAAAGTGAAAAGGAATATGTGTCATGATTTAATTTGGGATTTAAATCTCGATTTTCATTGATAAAACCATCACTGACGACCGTTGGATCAAAGATCCACAACCTGGGACGAGTCCCAGTCTCATGAGGAACTTGAATAGTAGAGTCCAGGCTGCGAGTCTTTAATCGGTGATTGCTCGATTTTGAGCCTAGGTGTGAGGCTGGAAAGGAGTCCATTGACTCCAGGAGATTGTTCCAGCTCTACCTAACACACGTTTCTTGGGGTTTCGTCGTGAATTGGAGGAATCCCCAATTAACCAGGGACTTGTGATGAACCCTATATATAGGGTAGAGTGGGTGGCCGCACGAGCAACCCAACAAACCTTACCCTTGAGACCAAAGCTCTACAATGATCACTCTCATGTCCTCAATTCAACCAAGCACCCTATTCTTCCCCCTTATCTAGCCGTAGCCATTGCTGGAGGAGCTGAGCTTCGTTGGAGGTGAAGGAGCATCATGGAGAAGGAATTGAGTTTTCGGGCGAGTTCGTGAGGAACAGACATAGCACTTGGACCACTCGATTCATCCGCACGAGGTCGGGTGCTCGAAGTCAACCCAAGAGTTACCTTAGCTCACTGTAGGAATCACGAGAGAGGTTGAAGACGATGCCCAACCAAATTACAAAATTGCCCTCTCACTCCTTCAGTCCAGGTAAGGGCATACTTGTCTTTTTCTTCTTTTGATTTGAGGGTGAGGCGCGCGCCGCAGATCGTCTGATCATGTGTGGTCCAGCAGACCACTGATCGAGCGGCCAAGATTTTATGGCGACTTGCTAATATTATTCCTCTCTGCTAGAAAATCCAAGAAAATACCTTTCCTTGCAAAAATGATAGAAATTAATAGGAAGGTTAGATGAAGAAATTTATATATGAAAAATGATCAAAAAATTACTAGTAATCTGGTAAAAATAGTTTTAGCATCTGATTTCGTTTCTAATTGCAAAAGTACCTTGAGTTGAACATAAAGTGCATTAAATTTAGGTTAAAACCCTAATGATGATTAGAGATCAAATCTAAGATGCTTAATGGGTTAATTCGAGTATTAATAACCTGTTGAAAAGAAAAGTAAGGTTTGAATCTAAAATTGGATTATAATTGGTTTGTTTTAGGGTTTAAAACCATGAATCTATGATAATACATGTAGAAACCCTAATCTAGGGTAAAGAAGGAAACTAACTTGAACGATCTGAATTATTTGGGATAATGTTTTTATCTATTGATCCTAATCATGTTAGGAAGAATATAACAAGCTAATTAGGGTTTGTGTGTAGTTTTGATGTTTTAGGGTTTATAGTGTCAATAATGAAGATAAACCCTAATGAAACCCTAAAAGGAAGTAGGAAATCCTAGGAAGTGAGTCCATATGAGTGTAATCTAAGAAAGTTAGTAGTAATTTAATTATAGGATTGTTTCAGGATCATTTGTTGTGTGAACTGCTTGCTTTCTTGGATATTTCCTTACTTGGATTATTGTTAGCTTGTTGATTCGACTAAACAGGTATGTGGTTAATTATGAATTATTGCCTTTAGTTTCATGGCATTTCTCGGATGTTTTTATCGAGTGATTGCAACCTAAACTGTCGAATGTTCAACTATTCAATCATATAAAGTCCCTATGAATATCACAATTAATTATGTATGTGTATTCTCAAACCTACATGCCACCCTGATGTAAGTTGCAAGACCAAGCCCCAGAGGGAAGGTCTGAGTTGGTTAAGCCCTGGAGGGAAGACCATTGGGCACCACGAGAGGTGACCCCAGGCACCAAGCTCAGGATGGAGAAGGTGGCCTTATGTCCCTTGCAAGGACAAAACCCTAAGAGAGGGTAATCTAGGGTTTAGGGAAACAACGGTTGAGGATGTCACATTGAAAGCGTAATTTGGATTGTTAATAAATTAATTGTGATAATTAGGTTGTTAAAAACTAATTGTGAAATTGTGTTTGTTCCCCACATACCAGTATAGAAATATATTGTCCGCCATTCTGTTTGTCGACGTTTTAGGTTCAATTTTGAAAATGGACAAACAATAAATCAAAATATTGTGAAGATACAATTAACCTGTGCAAGGAGGATTAGTTAATTAGAATTTTTTGTGGATAAAAGTCTAGATCCGAATTTTACAAGGTATGCAAAATATTTATTTTATTCCAGCTTTTCAGTTTTGTAATAGTAGAATTTGAAAATTATTTTTTATTAAATGTCAAACCATGGATCCTGAAATATTGGGATAACATCTTTGACCTTTTGGTCTCCCTTGATTGGGGGTTACTAGGAGGTGAGTTTGTTACAGTGGAAGAAGAGGAGCATCTGATGTTAATATTTCTTTATAGAGGCCTCACTACCCATAGTCCCTCTTTGCATGAAATTGTATTTTGATGTTAGAACTGTGGGACTTTGTTTTGTAAGAAATTCAAAGAGATCACCTATAAGATTAGGATAAGGAGGATGTATGTCCTTGATATTTTTCTCAAAATCAAAGAAAGTCATGTGGTGAAGAATATTATCAGACCCAATTGACTTTGATTTCCTTGAAAAGGTAGTTGATGATTACAACATCTTTTTTGCAATGTCCTTTTGATTTTTCTTGGGTTTGAATTTATAATTGATAATTAGGGATATAATCCTAGACTTCATGTGTAGAACATGGGAGGGGAAGGTAGACTTCTCATAGTAGGTATGACTAGGCTTCTTGATAGCCCCAAGGATGTCTGGATCTTAAGGGTAGGGTCAAACTAGCTATGGAGGTTATTAGGGTCAAGAATTTATATGACAAAGGGATGCAATCCCAAGTGAAAAGGTGATTATAGTAGTTGAATACCAATTTGAGGTCAATTAAAATACTTGGAATAGAACCCCAACTATCATGGAAGATAAACCTAACTTGATATTAGTTAGGGTTAGAAGTGTAGTTTAATTCCATGTATAATTTGCATATAATTCATACAAAACCTTTTTTGCAACAATTCTCATTGTAATAACTAAATTGTAGAAGCGAAGTGCATCTTGGCATTGTATGGAGAAAAGGGAGTTAATGTGCATATCCATGAACGTGACATACTCATATGTCTTAAAGAAAATGAGTCCTAGGGAGGAGCTTCTTGTATCTTGCAATGTCTCGAGCATGCATGAAGGTGGTTCCATCAGATGAGTCCATTCTAGTCAATGGAGGGGGTTGGGCATCACAATCTGCTTGAGGAGAGTTGCTAGGGTTTTGAATAATCCTCCTTCTTAGAACAAAAACCATGATGAATAAGGTAAGTACTACAAGAAACAAACTTAGGGTTAATGAGAGATAGAGAAAAATGGAGGTTGAAAGACCTAAGAGAAGGTTGGGTTAGGGTAGGGAAGACTGATGGTGAAAGAGCAAGACCAGAGCAAGGTCATTCAGTGTAGAGATTTGATTGAGAGGGAAATCTCATTTGACTAGGACAATGTATAATATCATGATGTTGGATCTAGGATGGGATCTAGGGTTTTTTTAATAGAGATAATTGCACCTAAACCAAAATTCATTAGACCTTCAAGATATTTCTAAGATAATATGGCTAGTATGAACTTTGAGTGCAACTAAACATACATAGAAAGGATGAGAGAGATTGGATAAGCAGAAGAACAAAAGCATTTAGAGTGGTTCCAATATCCAAACTAGGAGACAGTCTATCCACTACCTAGAGAGGTCAAGCTCTAGGATTTTGCAACCATTGTATACTTATATTCCATTATAATACTTACAATATATGACCTTCCTCTTTCGGGTCAAGAATACCGAGCTTTCCCTTTAAATAGAAGGGAGACAACAACCTATAAAAGAACTTACTTATCCATGACCAAGAGGCTTCAATCTCTACAAGGACTTACCTAGTTTACAATGAGTCATCTTCCTTCACCAAGGACATACCCACTCTTGTACATGTTTTTTGCCTTGAAGGAATTACCCACTCTTCATTGATGTTCCACGTTTGACTTAACATTTGCCAAGGAGAAGATTTCACCAAGGTACTCCTTCTCTTCTTCTTCTTCACCTCTATTAGAAAAGAGAGAGAACCTTCATTTTCATCTTCATGGTAGAAATGAGAGATTGGGAGGTGGAGGAAGTGAGAGCCGAATAAGATATACATGTAGGACTAGATCTCTTACAAATCCCCTACTCACTCTAATGTATGTAGTAAGTGATTAAGCTTATGAGAGTGGAAGGAGGTAAATCTCTCTCAACTATAGTATAAGGACATTTTATGGTGTTTTTCCAACTAAGGGATGAATTCCAAGGGGTCATATATATAGTTGAGGAAGCCTTCTAACCATTAGAGTCATTTAGGAGGAATCCTAGTTGTTTTTGGGGTGTCCAACATATCTTTTTTCACGTTTTGACCCCTCCAAGGGCTATATTTTCACAACAGAAAGTGAATGCTATAATACATTGGACAGAGATACCTTTTTGGGAAACTCGACTGACACCACTAGCTGTAACGATCATTTTCTGGTTGTCTGAGTTACCAATTCAGCCGATAAAAGTTTTAGAAAGTCCCATGAACAATGTTATCAGCTGAGTTACCTTAGGGGGGACTTTGACTGACAATTCTTGTTGTTTTGGGTGTTCCAAAACAACCCAAATGCATATTAATTCATCCTAATTAACTCTATTATGCATATGAGCTTAATTACAAGTTGTACAATCATGACAAGTGATTTACATCAAATATCTAAGGAGAAAACATCCATTCTTCAATCTTGATCTTTGTACTTGTATGACTTGATTTCTCCACATTAGGATGTGCAACTTTATGCATTTGGAATGTGTCTATCTAATATGAAATCACTCAATTAGAATCATTAGACACACATAAGTGGAATGGTTAGTCATCATCAAAACAAGGGTTTAGTCACTTTAGACCTTGATTCAACATTATCCCCCTTCTTGAAGATGATAAACCATTCCATGAATGTATTGAAAGCATTTCAATAAAATCATACCTTTGGAGAAACCTAGGAGTTTCAATAGAATTGAGTTTATATGCACCCCCTCAATTGATGCTTATGGAGTTCTCATACTTCCCCCTCAATTGATTCTATTTCTCCTACATGGTTATCTTTTATAACATTTATTGAAATTATGGATTATAATCATATATGTTTTACATATATATCTTCTCCCCAGTACATAAAACATGTATTCTCCCCCTTTGTCATTTCAAAAAGTGAGGGGGTTGTATAACACACATTTTTAGTAAAAGGGATACCAACTATTAGAAAGTAGAGTAGAAGAGCAGAACTAAGGGGTTGTCCATGCATAGTATATAAAGAAAATATAGACATGCATTTTGAACAACCCATGATGTAATTCTTGCAAATATCAAGGTAAAGTTATGCAAGCAAGTAACTCAATATAGTACATATGCAAGTCAAGAAGAAAGTTTGAGTATGAAACATGATACAAGCATAACATATAGTAGAATACCACTTGATCAAAAGATGAATAAGGATAGAACTACATGTATATGGTGTTACAACCCTAGTTTTTGGGTTCTTTTGGTTGGAAATGCAATTTCCACAATAAATGTATGATTATGTATTTTTTATCATTTATGTGCCTTGAATGGATTCCTTTGATAAATAGCCTAGTGTGTTTGATTTCATGGGCCTTGTTAGCTATTAGGCCCAATAATGAGAAAAGGAAATAAAAAGGAAAAGGAATCAATTAATAAATAAATAACTAAGATAATGAGAAAAGAAAGATGTAGAAGCATCTATAAGGCTAAGAATCATCCTTCAAGGAGGGATTTCATATCCTTGGGATTTCTTGGGTTCCAAGGAGTCCAAGTTGCAAAGATAATAGGAGAAGAAAGAGAAAATATCAATAAATAAGCTTTATTAAAGGATAACTTGCACACGAAGATAATGCCTTTTTCCTTTTGAGTTGGGACTCAAATTTGGCATGTGAGAAGATAAAGCCAAGAGGAAGTTTTCCCTAAATTTTGGTTGAAAAAGGATGTATGAATAAGGAGATATGGATTTTATAAATTATCCTAAAGTGAGGAGATAATCCCTATAAAGTATTAAATGTCACGTTTTAAATAGGATTTATCTCGGATTTGTTGATAACATGAGTGGCGTGGTCTGGGGGGGATTCCCCTAAATCAAGGGAAAAAACAGGTGGTTGTCCTCTATATTGGGGGGGGGGGCTCAAGCCGTGCACATTACCCCTGAACTCTCCATCAAGTTTGTGAAGAGGAACCCAACTGTCCGGTGCAGCCAATTGTGGGGAGGCGCTCAACTTGCACCCTGACCAGCCGTGCTCCTCACTAGAGGAGAGCTGCTTCATCCTAATGAATCAGGTTAGTATCGATCCAACTGAGACAACAGTCGAGTTTGGTAGGGCGCAACGGAGGTGCAACATCCTTCACCGGCAGTTGGGGCATCAAGGAGCTCAAGTCATAAAATATAGAAACTTGCAAATATTCTATTAAATCATAGGAAGGTCAGATTGAGACATATTATATATGAAAATTGATTAGGAGAATGTGAGGAATCCAATAAAAATGATATTAATCCTGAATACGTTTCGAATTCCAAAATTTCTTTAAGATTGACCATGATATGTATTAAACCATGATGAAAACCCTAATTATGTTTGGAAATCGGATTTAAGGTCTTAATTAGGTTATTTCGAGTTATAGTAACCTGTTGAGAGAAAATGTAATAGTTGAATCTGATTTAGTTATTAATATGCTTTCTCTAGGATTTTTACACATGAATAAGTTATAATGCATATAGAAACCCAAATTCAGGGTAAAAGATGATTAATATGGTTAATTCAAAATTCATTGGAAGAAAGTAGTATTGAGTTAATCCTAAGCATGTTAGGAAGGTTTTAATGAGCTAATTAGGGTTAGCAACTAGTTTTGTTGTTCTAGGGTTTATAGTGATAATGATAAAGATGAACCCTAATGAAACCCTAAAAAGGAAGTAGGAAACCCTAGGATGCGAGTTCAAGTTGAATAGATAGAATTTGTGAAAGTGAATGGTAATTAGATTACATGTACTTTTTAGGGTTCTTGCTTGCATGTGTGGATTGAACTGCATGCCTGGATACTTTCTTTCTTGGATTACTATTAGCTTGTTGAATCGACTGAACAAGTATGTGGTTACTTTATGAATAATCATCTTTAGTTTCATGGTGTTTCCCAAATGTTTCTCAATTGATTGCAAACTAAACTATTGGATGTTCAATTATACAATCCTATAAAGTACCTATGGGTATCACAATTAAATATGAATGTGTTTCTCGAGCCTACATGCCACCCTGATGTATGTTGCAAGACCAAGCCCCGAAGGGAAGGTCTGATTTGGTCAAGCACTGGAGGGAAGACCATTGGGCACCTCGAGAGGTGACCCCAGGAACCAAGCTCAGGATGGAGAAGGTGGCCTTTTGTCCCTTGCAAGGACAAAACCCTAAGAGAGGGTAATCTAGGGTTTAGGGCAAAAGCGGTTGAGAAGTCACATTGAAAGAATAATTTGAATTGTTAATCAATTATTTTCTATAATTAGGTTGTTAGAAATTATTTGTGATATTGTGAATGTCCCCCACGTACCAGTATAGCAATATACTGAATAAAATTTTGGTTTGTCGGCATTTTAGGTACAATTCTAAAAAAGGAAAAATAGTAAATCGAAATATTGCAAAGATACAATTAATCTGTTCAAGGAGGATTTGATAGTTAGATGTCTACTATGGATAGAAGTCTTATTACCTATTTTTGCAAGGTATGTAGAAGTTAATTTTCATTCCAGCTTTCAAGTTTAGTTTTCATAGAATTTGATAATTATTTATGATTAAATGTTAAACGATTGATCTTGGATTTTAGGATAACGTCTCTGACCTTTTGGTCTCCCTTGATTGCGGGTTACCGAGAAGCGGGGTCGTTACATTTGGTATCAGAGCCAATGGTTTCTCATTTAATCCTTAATAATTATTAATTTTACAAAGTCTGTAGAACCTGAGGGAGTTATTAGAGGATTTTGTGATGACAGAGGTGTCTAGAAAAGGATCATGGTCAGGGGCTGGCAATATTTTCCTCCACCCCGCTAGTCGGTCACGAGGAATCCCAGATGCGGTGTGACTGCCTGGCCAAAGTCTGAAGTCTTGACTCAAAATAAGATACCTTTAGGACTCTCTCATCTATTTCATCCCTTCTCAACCCTAATTCAATTAAGGTTCTAAGTCTTAGGGTTTTTCTCTCTCCTCCCCACCCTCTTGATGTCAGGGTAAGTACAATAAGGATTAAGGAATTCTGCACCAAATTAATGAAAAGCATGTAAACAAGATGTCATGGACATAAGTTATATAGTTTAAGCATAAACTAAGGATTAGTTACATGCTTAAGGTTTCATGGCGTGTGTTGTCGTTCCCTCAAGAGAGATATGAGGATTGATGGCCTTCTTATTAGGAGGTTGAGGAGAGAGTCATCCTTGGAGGAAAAGGCCTCTAGGATGAGGTATAGAAATGACGCATCCTTTGAGGATGATGCTATCCCTAACCCTAAGTGGTTGTTAGAAATGACGGATGACAAGATGAGTTGGATATCACAGTTGACCATGCATGTATGTATGTGGGTTGACATGCATATTGGTTTTGAGTACCCATGAGAAGCATGAGCTATGTGAGGTTGGTTGACCTAGTGCCTTTTGGTGACCCAACCTTAGAAGGGTTGCGCCTGTTAGGGTGAAGGATAGCTCCTTCATTGAAGAAGATAGTGGCGACCATATAGAAACCCTTATGGGCATATATGAGCATAGAGGAGCATGCACATATGTAGGAGAGAATGTCAACAGTGCTGGCAGTAGGTTGAGGCTTAGGTCAGAAGGGTTATGCCTGACAGGTTAGGAGATGAACATGTAGAGCTTTGGATAATCTTGATCGAACATAGGTTTGGATCATACATTTCACCCATGTAGGTGTATGCATGTATCCTTAAGAGCTTGATCCACCTTCTTAGAACCTCCAGTGGTAGGGTCGGTTGTAGGTTTAGCTCTAGAGAGAGAGAAAGACCTGAGAAAGAAGGTTGGAAGCTTAGACTCTGAGACATGAGGAATCATGGGAAGTTGGGTATGTTATAACCTATTTTATAAGACCCTCCTGAGTAGATAGTTATGGTTTCTCATGTGTGATCCTTGAAGGCTTGTTGTACCTTGGATGCCTACAGAGGAACCAAATCCTAGAAAGAGAAAGAGGCTTCTTGAAATGATGTACGGAAGTTGTAGGTACCTACCTTACCTTATAGATATAGTAAGGAGAGTTCCTTAAGCCCTGGGGAGGTACAGTATAAAGTTATGAGGTCTCACACCGAGTTGGTTGTCATTCTGTAGGACTCTAAGGTGTTGTTCACGTGGAAGGATAGTAGGAATAGCATGCTATCCCTTGTACATGATTAGGTCGTGGTTGAAAAGTTGAGCATGAAGTTAGACAGTTGAGGCATAAGGAGTGAACCTAGGGTTCCTAGACCTAAGAGGGGAAGTAGTATTACCAGGTGCACATGATGCTCATGAAGATGTTTGAGTTCCTATAGATTTGAACATGGCACCCCCTCATGTTTAGAGGAAAAAGAAACCCCTTGAACTAATTTATATGTTTGATGAACCCCTCACACATGTTGGTGACATATGTATGAGTTTGGTCAACTTCGAGGAATAAGGAACAAGTAGGATATACCAAGGAACTCAGAGTGGATTAGTAGGTTGTCTCCTGATTGACTACGTGCTTAAGTAGAATGATAGGGCTAAGCATGCACATGATAATGTGAACCCTGGAAGTAAGGATGTTGGTGACTTCAGCTGCTATCAAGAGATAGTTACTCTCCCATCTTGGGGAGGGACCCTTCTGTAGGGTGAGTATCAGCTTTTGTTTAGGTTCAAGGTAACCTAAAGGGGTCTCTCATAGGATCTTGATGAGCTAAGTGGAGAGCACATGGTATGAGCATGAATCTATAGACCCTTGTGTGACCATCTCTAAGGGGCATGAAGATATGTTGCCATGGAGGTAACCTTATGGGGCCTGACCAAGTTAGGTAGGTTGCCATGATCCCTATGAAAGGATGTAAGTTTGACCATGAGTGCCCAGAGAGATGATGGAGTTTTGGGTAAAGATTCAAGAATGAGATGTGCTATGTTGGAATCCTAAGTCAATACTAAGGTCATGAAGGGATAAGACTGATGGAAGCAGGAGTTGTCTGTTCCCTGGATGCACGAGACCATAGGGTCGAGAGGTAAAAACTACCTTTACCTAAGGACCATGGGTTAGGAGGTTGGCCACCTTCACGAGTTCATGGGGCCTAAGGGGTAAAAGTGAGAGGCACTCCTTAGATGCATAAGGGTCGGATCACCCCAAAAGTGTCAGCACCCTAGAGACCTTGAGGTAACGACTAAGGATTGTGCATAAAAGATATATGTTAAGATCTAAAAGGTGATGGGAAAAGTATTCCCATGGGTGTAGACCCATAATGGAGATGTTCATGGTGAGGAGTTATGTGAAGTATGTTTCAACTTAGATTGGAAAGAGTGATGACGATGTGTGATGTACCATCTCTACTCTTGGAATGGGGTGAACTCTATATTTAGACTACATCCAAATGCTTATTTCCTCTCGGTATGGGTGTGAGAGATAGGGCAAAACATGCCATACACTAAGGATAAAGATGATGTGAGTTGAAACATTGCTATGATGTTTGAGGATAGAAAAAGTATCATGCCTTTTGGAGAGTACATGGGATGGATGGTTTACAAATAGAAAGAGAACTAAGGTAGTCATCATATGAGTATGTTCTTACCAAAAGTAGTTTGGAATGTATGAGTCACGAGTTTGGGTTTGATAACTGAGATGATGAGCTTGAAGTTTTTTTGACTCAGTTAAACCTAAAAGTGAGATGAGGATGATGAGTGGAGTATATGAAGGTTTATGCCTTACCTAGCACATAAGGATGTAAGGTGGTAATGGATGATCTTAGCCGAGACACACCTATCTTGATTAGCCAGTAGAGAGGCTAGAAGAGGTTTCTAGGTGAACCATAAGTTCGTGAGACATATAGGGCTAACACTCTGATACAACCAGACCCGTTGGTCGAGTTAGTGGTTGCTTGGTTAGCCATCCTAGAGCTTGATGTGATAGAATGATGGTTGTAGAACCTCATATACACCTCTCTGGAAAAGAAGGTGGTGAAACTCACTACTAGAGTATTTTAGGGTTTCTGAGGAGTCAACATTGAGGAATCATGACAGGCATGAGATCATGATTATAAGTCTGGTATATACCGCGGTACTACTAAGATAATAAAAGTGCATTTTGAGTACCTAAGATGAAGAAGTATATTGAGTGCATGCAGCTTGTCGTCGTGCATGCTAGGAGGTGACACCAGTAATTCGCTGAGTTGTTATGGATAGTGAAGAGTCCCCATGAGGGAATAGGAGTAGCTCACTATAATGCCTAAGCCCACTGCCCTAGTCTCTAGCAGAGTTTTAGGAATGACAACTAGACCCACAGACCACCACTAGCCTTAACTGCGTGCTTTGTTCTCACTCACGTGCAAGCTAGGGTCAACTTCCCGACTGGTCACCCATCCTAGTACTACTCCAAGCTGAGCACGCTTAACTGTGGAGTTCTTTAGTGATGGGCTCCCAAAAAAGGAGGTGCACCTTGGTGATATGGGTCGTCCAATCATTCCTTTTAAGATCATGTTATCTTAAGCCTCAAATCCTGGGATGTTACAATCTCCCCCACTTAGGCTCTTGACGTCCTCGTCAACGCTCAATTATAAGGCCTCATAATCTCTTCCGCATTTCAGTGCAGACCCACAATGGTCCATGGACACCCAGCTCCCGATCACGGAATACCAGTGTAAGGGTGGCTACGTCAACCATGGACAACCCTTTCCTACATGCCTGGACCGCACAGCTCAAGACTAGCATGCCATGTCCATGTGGCCCCACCTACTCGAGGGGTTATGGCTCAGATACCATTTGTAATGCCTGAGCTCACTGCCCTAGGCTCTAGCAGAGTTTTAGGAATGACGATTGGCCCCACAGACCACCACTAGCCTTAACTGTGCACTTTGTCCTCACTCACGCGCAAGTCGGGGTCAACTTCCCGACTGGTCACCCATCCTAGTACTACTCCAAGTTGAGCACGCTTAACTATGAAGTTCTTTAGTGATGGGTTCTCAGAAAAGGAGGTGCACCTTAGTGATATGGGTCGTCCAATAATTCCTTTTAAGATCATGTTATATGAGGCCTCAAATCCTAGGATGTTACACTCACCATAGACGTTGAGGTGAGTCTCCCCTGGACCAAGAGAGGTAAGGATGCAGTATGGGTTATGGTAGATTTCCTTACCAAGTTGACCTAACCCCTTTCCTAAGAGGGAGAGCATTGTCAAAGTGATAGATCAGGCTGAACTATATGCATGAGAGAGAGATAGTTCAACTACACCACAATCAAGTTCAAATTCTAGAGCACGACCTCAAGATCACTTCCATGCGGTGGAAGTAGGTGCATGAAGAACTCAATGCCATCTTGAATCTTATCACATCTTATCACCCCTAACTGATAGATGGTCAAGAGAGTATGATCCAGACTAGAGGGTATGATGAGAGTGTGTGTGCTTGTTCGGGTGATACATGGGAGCAGTTTTTTCCATAAGAGAGTTTGTTTATGATGACAACCACCATAACTAGTGTTGGGATGTAAGAAGCTATGTAAGGGAGGTTTTACTG
This sequence comes from Alisma plantago-aquatica, assembly GCA_963693085.1. Taxonomy (NCBI): domain Eukaryota; kingdom Viridiplantae; phylum Streptophyta; class Magnoliopsida; order Alismatales; family Alismataceae; genus Alisma; species Alisma plantago-aquatica. The sequence goes on from OY856415.1 coordinate 127,987,831, forward strand.
GTCACCACTTCATTAGGATGATGTCGGTGAGAGAACCTTGTAAGGTTAGAGAGACCATAGTGTGTGCAGATGAAGTTGCTTTGATCGTACAATGGCTGAGAAAGCCTAGGGGTGACAATAGTCGTGAGATGATGTGAAGCAGACTGACATGCAGTTCACTATGGGAGAATATGTGTTATGAAAACACAGACCCCTCTGAGCTATAGATGAGAAAGATGAGTCCCTGATACATGGATCCATTTGAGATGGAGTGGTGGAGATGATTATGTTTAGCCTACCCCTTAGGATAATATGATGTATGATGTATTCCATAAGTCCGATCTAGAGCACTATGTTATGTATCTGAACCATGTGTTGAGCCATGAACCTATTGAGCTTCTAGGGAGGTTAAAATATCCTGAGTCACTACGAGGGTACGTGGTACCAAGGTGAGAGCGAACTCAGATGTAAGAATATAAGATGATAAAGGTTCTTTAGAATTCCCATGGAGAGGATGAAGCCACATGGGAGTGATGATGGACATGGATAAGTCTTATCCTATTTGTTTGTATGTTTGGTGGAATTTTGAGGGCAAAATTCCTATAAGAGGGGAAGGATGTTATAAACCCAGTTTTTGGGTTCTTTTAATTGGAAATGCAATTTTTCCAATAAATGTATGATTATGTAATTTGTATGATTTATGTGCCTTGAACGTATTCCTTTGATAAATAGCCTGGTGTGTTAAATTTCGTGGGCCTTGTTGGCTATTAGGCCCAATAATGAGAAAAGTGAAATAAAAAGGAAAAGGAATCAATTAATAAAGAAATAACTAAGATAATGAGAAAAGAAAGATGTAGAAGCATATAGAAGGCTAAGAATTATCCTTCAAGGAGGAATTTTGTATCCTTGGGATTTCTTGGGTTCCAAGGAGTCCAAGTTGCAATGATAATAGGAGAAGAAAGAGAAAATATAAATTAAATAAGCTTTATTAAAGGATAACTTGCACACAAAGATAATGCCTTTTTCCTTTTTTGTTGGGACTCAAATTTGGTATGCGAGAAGATAAAGCTAAGAGGAAGTTTACCCTAAATTTTGGTTGAAAAAGGATGTATGAATAAGGAGATATGGATTTTAAAAATTATCTTAAAATGAGGAGATAATCCCTATAAAGTATTAAATGTCACGTTTAAAATAGGATTTATCTCAGATTCATTGATAATACGAGTGACGTGGACCGTCAGATCTAAGATCCAATGGCCCGAACCTATTCCCAGTCTCATGAGGAGACTGGAATGCAATGTCCAGTGTGTGCGACCTTTCTTTCAGGATTGCTTGAAGTAGAGTTAATGTGCAAAGAATGAAACTATTCCTTTGGCTTTGGGAGCCTTTTCCACATCTGATCGACCCAGTATTAGGGGCCTATCATGGTTTGGGCAGGATTCCCCTAAATTAGGGGAAAACGTATGTGGATGTCCTCTATATGGAGGGGGGTGCACATTACCCCTGAATGCTCCATCGAGTTTGCGAAGAGGAACCCAACTATCCAGCACAGCCAATTGTGGGGAGGCGCTCAACTTGCACCCTGACCAGCCGTGCTCCTCGCTGGAGGAGAGTTGCTTTGTCCTGATGAATCAGGCAAGTATCGAGCCAACTGAGACAACAGTCGAGTTCGGTAGGGCACGGAGGAGGTGCAACATGCTTCACCGGCGGCTGGGGAAGCAAGGAGCTCAGCGTCAACCCCAGAGTTGACCCACACAGAAGGCTGTGTCATAGACTGGAGCGAGCTAAGTTAGAGGATGATCGATGGAGAAAAGACCCTTTTTCCCCGAGCATACAACACAATAGGTAAGGGTACTATAGACCTTTTCATTTTCACTTTCTTTGGGCGAGCGACTATTGTACAACTGATTGGGCCACCCGCCTGGTGTGAGCCCATTGGCTCAGCCTTGCTGAGTAGGTAGGCTGGGGTCGGGTGTCTCATGCTTGCGTAGCGGCACCTAATTGGCCAGAAAATATAGAAACTTGCAAATATTCTATTAAATCATAGGAAGGTCAGATTGAGACATATTATATATGAAAATTGATCACGAGAATGTGAGGAATCCAATAAAAATGATGTGAAAGCCTGAATACGTTTCTAATTCCAAAAGTGCTTTAAGATTGACCATGATATGCATTAAACCATGGTTAAAACCCTAATTATGTTTGGAAATTGGATTTAAGGTCTTAAATAGGTTATTTTGAGTTATAGTAACCTATTTAGAGAAAATGTAATAGTTGAATCTGATTTAGTTGATAATATGCTTGATCTAGGGTTTTTACACATGAATAAGTTATAATGCATATAGAAACCCAAATTCAGTTAAAAGATGATTAATATGGTTAAGTCGAAATTCATTGGAAGAAAGTAGTATTGAGTTAATCCTAAGCCTATTAGGAAGGTTTTAACGAGCTAATTAGGGTTAGCAACCAGTTTTGTTATTTTAGGGTTTATAGCAATAATGATAAAGATAAACCCTAATGAAACCCTAAAAAGGAAGTAGGAAACCCTAGGAAGCGAGTTCAAGTTAAATAGATAGAATCTGAGAAAGTGAATGGTAATTAGATTACATGTAATTTTAGGGTTCTTGCTTACATGTGTGGATTGCACTGCTTGCCTAGATACTTTCTTGCTTGGATTACTATTAGCTTGTTGAATTGACTGAACAAGTATGTGGTTACTTTATGAATAATCGCCTTTAGTTTCATGGCATTTCCCAAATGTTTCTCGATTGATTGCAACCTAAACTATTGGATGTTCAATTATGCAATCCTATAAAGTCCCTATGAGTATCACAATTAAATATGAATGTGTTTCTCAAACCTACATGCCACCATGATGTATGTTGCAAGACCAAGCCCTGCAGGGAAGGTCTGATTTGGTCAAGCCCCAGAGGGAAGACCATTGGGCACCTCGAGAGGTGACCCCAGGCACCAAGTTTAGGATGGAGAAGGTGGCCTTATGTCCCTTGCAAGGACAAAACCCTAAGAGAGGATAATCTAGGGTTTAGGGCAAAAGCGGTTGAGAAGTCACATTGAAAGTGTAATTTGGATTGTTAATCAATTATTTGCTATAATTAGGTTGTTAGAAATTATTTGTGATATTGTGAATGTCCTCCACATACCAGTATAGCAATATATTGACTAATGTTTTGGTTTGTCGATGTTTTAGGTATAATTCTGAAAAAGGACAAATAGTAAATCGAAATATTGTGAAGATACAATTAAACTGTTCAAGGAGGATTAGATAGTTAGATGTCTACTGTGGATAGAAGTCTTAGTACCTATTTTTGCAAGTTATGTAGAAGTTAATTTTTATACCAACTTTCAAGTTTATTTTTCATAGAATTTGATAATTATTTCTGATTAAATGCTAAACCATTGATCCTGGATTTTGGGATAACGTCTCTAACCTCTTGGTCTCCCTTGATTGGCGGTTATCGAGAAGTAGGGTCATTACATATGGACTGCAAGTGTAACATCCAAGGATTTGAGGCCTCGGATAACATGATCTTAAAAGGAATGATTGGACTACCCATATCACCAAGGTGCACCTCCTATTCTGGGAGCCCATCACTAAAGAACTTCATAGTTAAGCATGCTCAGCTTGGAGTAGTACTAGGATGGGGGACCAGTTGGGAAGTTGACCCCGGCTTGCGCTTGCGTGTGGATAAAGCACGCAGTTAAGGCTAGTGGTGGTCTGTAGGGCCAGTCATCATTTCTGAAACTCTACTAAACCCTAGGGAAGTAGGCCCGGGTGTTACAAATGGTATCAGAGCCATAAGTCCTCCAGTAGGTGGGGCCCGCATGGGCATGTGGCATGCCAGTCTTGAGTCATGCGGTCTAGGCATGTAGGAAAGGGTTGTCCATGGTTGATGTAGCCACCCTTGTGCTGGTATTTCGTGATCGGGAGTTCGGTGTCCATGGGCCATTGTGGGTCTGGACTAAAATGGGGTCAGATTATGAGGCCATATAGTTGAGCCTTGACGAGGACGTCAAGAGTCTAAGTGGGGGAGATTGTAACATCCCAGGATTTGAGGCCTCAGATAACATGATCTTAAACGGAATGATTGGACTACCCATATCACCAAGGTGCACCTCCTTTTTCAGGAGCCAATCACTAAAGAACTCCATAGTTAAGCATGCTAAGCTTGAAGTAGTACTAGGATGGGTGACCAGTCAGGAAGTTGACCCCGACTTGCAATTGAGCGTGGATAAAGCGTGCAGTTAAGGCTAGTAGTGGTCTGTGGGGCCAGTCATTATTTTTGAAACTCTACTAGACCCTAGGGAAGTAGGCCCGGGTGTTACAACAAGCAGATGATATCACAAGTTAGGACTACTATTAGGATCTAGGTCATAGTAAAAAATACATAAGTTAAAGAACAAGCTATGAGTAGATGTAGAGAAATATCCAAACAAAGAGATATGTAGTTTCAAAAGCATGAAGGGATATAACTCAATAGTAAATATGCATTATTATCAAAAGATGTTTACCACTAAGAACCTTAAGGTTGTATAAAACAAGATATACATCGAAATAGATATTGCAAGTTAGAGAACAATGAAAGTAATTTAAGACACAACCAAGAGTTCCCAAGAGATTATCATCAAAACTTACATAACAACTCAAGATAGGTAATTGCAAGATATGAAGATATCAAATTATAGAAATTAAGAAAGATAGAGCTTTATGAAAGATAGGAAATTTAAAGAATGGTAAAGAGCACATATGAAGGTACCAATGGGATAAGGCTATTGTTTGAGAAAATCTAGTTGAGAGGAAAATTCTCATCCCAAAAGACAATTGTATATTCTATGTGTAGTGTTGTTGGTCGAGTTTCTGGGTTGATTTTCTCAGCCAACAACAATTGTTGGGAACATCCATTGGTTCTTGTCTGTCGAGTTTCTTTTAGGACAAACTTGGTCGACAATATCTGTTGTCAAAAGGCATATGTATTTCAATAAAACATATCTAGAGGCATGATAAAAAAATATAAGCCATATACATGCATGTGTAGGCAAGTTAGTAATGCACTACAAAAACATCAGGGGCAACTTTTAAGCAAAAATATGATGAGAATCACAATATACCAATTTTAACTCAAAAACCATACATAAAGTGCATACAAACTTGGAAAACACAAGCAATGATTGGATATGAGCAAGAATAACATTACCTCTATTCTTACCATTTTTTTCACTAGTTTCCACCCCATACACATCTCACCTTCTTCATGAGAGCACAATAGCATCTTCCACATTCACATCCACTAGGCCTTCCACTAGTGCTTTCATTTGTGTTGATGTAGTCTTTGTCATCTCCTTCTTTCTTGTCCTCCTCCTTCATTTTCTTTCCTTCTCTTGCTCTATTTTAAGGAGTATCTTCCCTCTTGATAGTTTCCCATCTTCTCCTACTTGTAGAAGTATTGCTTGGAGAAGACCCACTCTGATACAACTTGTTGGATCTAGGATAGGCTCTACAGGGGGTGAATAGAGATAATTGAACATAAACCAAAATTCATCAAAACTTCAAGATATTTCTAATGAGAGATTGAACATGAACAAGAACACAAGTACTTAGAGTGATTCCAATATCCAAACTAGGAGAAAACCAGTCCACTACCTAGAGAAGTCAATATCTAGTACTTTAGAAACATTTCATACTTATATTGCATTATAAGACAAATGATATATGACCTTCCTTTTCCAATTCCAGGATACCTAACCTTCCATTTAATGAGAAGGGATCCTACAACCTACCAAAGGACTTACCTATCCATGACCAAGAGTTTTCAACCTCTACAAGGACTTACCCACTTTGCAATGAGTCTTTTGCCTTCACTAATGACTTACCCACTCTTGCACAAGCCTTCTTCCTTAAAGGAATTACCCACTCTTCATGGATATTCCAACATTGACTTCACCTTTACCAAGGATAAGCTTTCACCAAGAGACTCCTTCCATTCTTCTTCACCTATCTTAGCTAAGAGAGATAATCTCCATCTTCATGGTAGAAATAAGAGATTGGGAGGTGGAGGAAGTGAGAGCCTCACAAGATATACATGTAGGATTAGCTCTCTTACAAATCTCCTACTCACTCTAATCGATGTAGCAAGTGATTAAGCTTATGAGAGTGAAATGAGGAAAATCTCTCGCAACTATAGTACATGGACCTTCATGGTGTTTTTCCAACCAAGGGATGAAGCCCAAGGGGTTGTATTTATATTTGAGGAAGACTTTTATCTATTAGAGTCATTTAGGACAAATTCCTGCCATTTTGGGGTGTCCAGCAGATATTTTTTCACTTTTTAACCCCTCCAATGGCTATATTTTCATCGAAGAAAATGATTTCTATAGTACATTCAGTCGAGTTACCTTTTTGGGAAACTCAACTGATATCGATAGCTGTAAAAACCATTTTCTGGTTGCCTGAGTTACCGATTCATTCGACAAAAGATCTCATTAATAGTGTTGTTAGCTGAGTTACCTTAGGGGGAAACTTGACCAACAATTATTGATATTTTGGTTGTTCCAAAACCTCCCAAGTGTATATTCATTCATCATAATTGACTCTATTACACATATGCAGTTAATTACAAGTCATACAATCATTACAAGTGATTCACATCAAATATCTAAGGAGAAAACTATATATTCTTCATCTTGATCTTTGTGCTTGCATGACTTGATTTTCTATATTACGGTGTGCAAGTTTAGGAATGTGGAATATGTTTATCTAATCTAAAATCACTCAAGTAGAAGCATTAGACACAAATAACTGGAATGTTTAGTTATTGTCAAAACAATGGTTTCTTCAATTTAGACCTTGAGTTAACACATGACACCGTGTTGCCAACTGAGTTTTTTTATTGAAATTTAGAGCAGACCATAGTGAATGACTTATTTAAGATGCAATTGTGAGCCTAATTTATATATTCAATATAAAAAACACTTTTGACTTATCGTAGGCCATTTTTTAGAATAAAATTGATGAAAATTTAGTATCTTTAAATTTGATCAAAAAACCATATCAGAAGGCATTCAAATTTTGGTAATTGTTAGCATCTAGGTAAATCAATATGATGTTTAATCAAGAATACTTTGGATAGAAAATTTTCTGTAACTGAAGAACTTGAAAGAATTATGAAGAAACATAATCAACAATTTATATCTAATAAACATAATTGATCCCTAGGAATATGTTTAAGAAAATTGTGCAAGTTTGTTTCACTATCCACATGTGTGTTATGAATATCCTTTATAGAAATGTGTTCACAAAGGAAATGATGGTAGAACATTTTGTACTAATCTCTATTGTGCAAGATATGATTGCATGACAAGTTTGTAGTCTTATAACAGATGATAGGAGAATAATCAAAGTAAATGTTGAGGTCTTGGAGCATTTTCTCCATCGCCTTGGACATAACATCAACCAACAGAGATCTGTCAACCTTAATATTATTAATGTCTTTATGCCTTTCTTGTTGGAGAACCAAGACACTAAGATTAGCCCAAGAAAGAGCAAGTTCCTTTTTCATAGTTCCACTCAGTCAAGAACATTGCATAATGTGCATTGATATAGGAGGTTAAAGTAAAACCATTTGATTTTGTATGCCATAGACCAAAATGTTGAGCCTAGGCCAGGAAACTAAGAATCCTTTATACCATGATAACATAAGGCCTTTTAGTGAAAGACTAGAAGCAATAATACAATCGAACAATAAGCATGATATCATGTCTACATGTAATAAGATATAATAAACTACCAATCATAACTATATAGAGATTCACATCTATATTTTCTTCTTTCTTTTCCTTATCCATCTTGGAAGTGTTTGACATGCTTGTGTCTATTTTTTTATCAAAACGATCTATTTTTTCATTTGTGATAAGGTCATTGAGAATATGTGTCAAATTGATGTCACCATTACATGGGAGCCAGTTCGGCCAAGAGGAGAAGATAATTCTATTTTTGTTTTTAAGAACAAACTTTGTAGTTGAATCAGGTAGTGCTAACACATCCCGGGGGTATGCATGAGATAGACCGAGGGAGGGCTGATGGGGTGTCTCTTCAAAAAGTTTCAATAGGATCTGAAATTCGCCGCAGGTTTGATGGGGTTCGTGAGAGTGAGTATCGTCGATCTGGAGTCTGGGATGATGGCCACAACTGACCAAGCATTGTCTTTTGCCAGATAGAGGGCTTGGATGATAGTTATGATCTCCGCTTCAATAGCTAAGCTAGAGCTTGTCAGATTGTCTTTCCCCCTGATGAGATGACCTGTTGGGTTGAGAGTGATGCATCCATAGCTAGACGTCATGGTCACCTTGAATGTTGCATCTGTGAAGATGATTGCTTGAGGAGTCTGGTCGTTACCCCACAAGAGACGAGAAGGAATCCTGCTTTGACTGGGGTGACTCATCTTGCTCGCAATTCTTTCTATCATCTCTATCCTCAAGTGGATGAAACGAAGGGCAACATGGGGGAGGAAAGGCTTCCCACCATGAACCTCATTGTTCCTCATCATCCAGAGGTGCCATCAAGCCACTGCTTGTTTAATCGGAGAGATGTTTCGATGTTATCCTTTTATGACCTTCTCTATCTAGACCGTTTCACTGTTTTGGAAGAAGCTTAGTTCCAGATTGAGAGCCTTCCAAATTGCCAAGATTCTGGGACAATCTCTAAGGCAATGGAGAATGGTCTCATCCATGGAATTGCATCTGGCGTAGGTAGTGGCTACGTCGAGATGGTGTTTGTTCTTCTCCACGTTCATGAGGATTGCTCTGTGCTGGAGTAGCCATAGGAAGACACGTACTCTCTCGGGGACTGTCTTCATCCAAATGTTCAACCAAGCTCCTGGAAGTGGATTGTCCCACTCCTTCCAAAGCCATATGTAGGCTGATCGGGCAGTGAGCTCGCCGTCAACCTCACCTGGCCAGATGTAGCTGTCTGGTCCAGCCTCAGTGTTAGGAGGTGGAAGCAGCTTCAGCATATCTCTAGCACAGATAGGAAGATATGAATTGATGAAATCCCAGTCCCATCCACCACAATTGATCCTCATGGAGGATACTGTCAAGTCGGCTATGTCTCGCGGAGTTGGGTGGTTAGGTGCCATGGATGGAATAGATTTCCCATTGATCCATTTCTCCATCCTGACCAGGGTGTCCCGACCATCACCGATGGGTTTAGAGCACATCTCTTTTACGTGTTGCAGATTGGAGTTGATGAACCTCCATATCAATGAGCATGATGCCTTGGATTTGGCATTGCACCGAAAGTATTTTTCTTTCATGATCGTAACCCAGAGTTTGTCTGGGTCATTCAAGAAGGTCCAAACATTCTTCAACATCAATGCCCCATTCTGGTCCCACACATCCTTGATGCCCAGGTCACCGTGGTCCTTATTAGATGAGAGTTTCTTCCAGGAGACGAGGGACAACTTCTGTTGCTCAGAGGAGCCCTGCCAGATGAATTTCCTGATGTTCCCATTGATGTCATTGCATAGAGATTGCTATAACGTCGCTGATTGCATCGTGTAAGTAGGTATCGATTGCAGGGTAGCTTTGGTGAGCATCATTCTTCCAGTGAGAGTTAGGTGACAAGATGTCCAGCTATTCATCTTCATTTGAATGGACTCTAGGATGGAGGCATGGGTAGACTTGTTCACTCTATTGTAGAGCATTGGCACATCAAGATACCTTCCTATGTCTGTCGTATGTTGGAATCTCAGTTTCCTGCTTATCGTACGGTTGTTGGTAGGTGAGACGTTGGCTGAGAAGAAGCACCTTGACTTGTCAGTTGAGACGATCTGACCAAAAGCCAAGGAGAACGAATGAAGGACTTTCTTGATGTTTAAGGCTTGGGCCTGTGATGCCTCAGCAAATAACAATATATCATCGGCAAAGCAGACGTGAGTCAACGGTGTGCCACCTCTGGTTAGGACAACATGTTTCCATGAGCCAGCGGCAGCCGCACAATTTCCTGGCTCAGTCTTTCAAGATAGAGCACGAACACATAGGGGCTCAGGGGGTCACCCTGATGGACTCCCTAGTTCACTTTAAAGGGGGACAGAGGGGTACCTTTCTAGAGAAGTGAGGACTCGCCAGACTAGATGATCGACATGGTCAGGTCAATCAGACGTTGAGGTAAGCCAACCTTGACAAGGGTGCTCTTGATGAAAACCCAATTCATCCTATCAAATGCTTTAGAAAGGTCGAGCTTGATTGCCATCCATTATTTATTGCCTTTCTTTGTGTGCATGGAGTGAATGATCTCTTGAACTAACAAGACATTGTCAGTGATCTTATAGTGAGAGATGAAGCTCGATTGGCAAGGTGAGATCCAGTCCGAAAGCAGCGTCTTGATCCTCTCGACAATTGTCTTTGAGATTGCTTTAAAGACCACATTGTTGAGAGAGATCGGGTGGACGTCCTTGCAACCCTGTGAGTGTTTTGTCTTCGGTATCAGCAGAATGTGGGAGTTCTCCAAGGTAGAGTCCACTCTGCCCGAGTGGAACGCCGCTTGGATCGTGTGGGCCACTGAATGACCCACTGTGCTCCAGTGGTGCTGGATGAAGTCTGCCATGATGCCATCATGGTCGGGGGCTTTGGAGGGTGCCATGGAGAGGATGACACGATGAATCTCATCCACTGATGAGATGGCCTCCAGCCTCTATAGTGTTGGGACCGTGACGTTTGGGAAGCTTCCTGCAAAACTGTTAGTGCAAAGCTGTGATACAATAGTGGATGTGGTAAGGAGATTATGAAAATAGGAATGGACATGCTCTTTAAGTTTTTCGGGGTCAGATATCCAGATCCCATCTACGTCCTTGAGCCTAGAAATCGTGTTGTGATGATGTCATGCTCGTACATAAGATTGGAAGAAATTCGTATTTTGGTCCCCTAGTTGCATCTAGTTGATGTGGGCTCTTTGTTTCCAGTCCACCTCCTCGGCAAGTAGGAGTCGGTGGTAATGTTCCTACAAGTTTGCCACCAAGCATGCTTTGTCGGCATGGTCAGTGTAATCTGCTTGTCTTTGAATGAGGTCGAGCTTGTGGAGTGTTGAAGCCTTGTCTCTGTGTTTGTTTTGTTTGGTCTCCTGGTGCCATTGGGAGGTAGCCACCTGAAAGGCAGGAAGGGCAGTGATAAAATTAGTTGTTGTGTCCCAGCTATTAGCTAGATAGGTCTTGAAATTGGAGTCTAGGTTCCAGCTTGCGTTCATTTTGAAGGTTGCCCGCCGTAGCGGAGAGTTGGTGCCCATGGTGATAAGGAGCGGGTTGTGGTCTGAAGTAACTCAAGGTAGGATTTGGATACATCTATTTGGGAAGCGAGTAACCCAGACCTCATTGGCAATGGCCTGGTCGAGCTTCCCCCAAATGCTTCCCCGTTGGAAGGTGAACGGTTGTTCGGCAGTGCCTAAGTCATCCAGCCCAGTATTGTGGAGGCAGTCATGGAAGAGGATCGATGAGGTCGAGTTGAAGTAGTTGCTGCCCCTTTTCTCGGTCCTGCTTAGGAGGGTGATGAAGTATCCCATTGCTAACCATGGGGTGTCACCAGGTGGTGTTAGGTTGGGGAGGCGTTACTAGAGCAACTTCCTCTTAGAAGGGTTAGGGATGTCGTAGATGGCCGAGAAGAAGGTATTACCATTGATATGGTAATGGATGAATTGTCGGTGGTTGAGAAAGATTTCCAGGTTACATCTAGCGGCATCCCTGAGGATCCAGATGCCTCCTGAGAAGCCAAGCACTTCAACGCGATGACAAGAGGGAAATCTGATCTTTCTGATTATGTCGTCAACTACCGTGCCGTTACAACGAGGTTCTATAATGACCATAATGTGCAGCATGTGATAACGTCGAAGTTCTTTCAAATAACTGAGTTTTTTATCGGAGCAAGATCCATGTATATTCCAACTGATAATATTCATTAAAATGGATGGGTGAAATGATCAGGAGATAGCCGCAAGGAGGCCTACTTCCTCCTCTGTCCCCTCACCATCTGGGGGATCGAGTTCCTCATTCAGGAGGTTAAAATCAATTGCTTTCCTGGCACTACTGGAGGTACTCACCAATTGTCGGGCGAGTCTGCCTTTTTTGTGGATCCTCTCAGGTGTTTGCTTCGTCACTTGCATTATTACCCTTATTTTATGTAGCACCACAGTGTTAGGTCCTAACGGCTTCAAACCAAGGTGAAGGGGTGGGAGGACACTGGGGTTGCTAGATCTGAACTGGAAAGGGGCTTCTGTGGTGACTTGCATCGTTCTTCCATAGGATACCTCATCATCGATCAGTGTGATTGCGGTGTTGGATCCTTCCGGTTTGTCTGGCATGGTTGTAGTGTCTTGTTTCTTCTTCTCGGCTCGTAATCTCTGACGTCTGGTACCTCCCCGTTGCCAGTCATCTTTGTCGGCACCTACTGGTTCCTTGGGGGGACCTCTTGATTAGTTGTGGCAGGGATATTCCTTAGAATGGCCGCACTAGTGGATTTGTTGCCTTTGTTTGTGGGTTTGCGGTCAGGCTTCTTGGTGTGGATTGAAGGAGAGTAGGTAGGAGCTTGATCATTTATCTGTGCTCCCACCATAATGAATCTGCAGTCTGCGTCCACATGGCCCATCCTGCCACAACGCATGCAGACCGATGGCAAGTTCACATATTCCATCCTTAGGTGTTCACCGTTGAGGATGAAGTCGGGCAACAGTGGTCATGATGTATCCACCTCCATGGCCATTCTAATGAATTTCCCCTGATGACCCTGGAGAGTGTTGTCATCAATCTGGATCATTTTCCCAATGGTGTTGCCAATGCTCACAAGTGGCACATTTTGATAGAGATGGATCGGAAGATCTGGTATCCTAGCCCAAACCACCAGCCTTCGAGGAATCTAGTTTGATGGCCGAAACTCAGGGTACTACGAATGCACTGAGAGATATTTCCCAAAGATCGTGTATGGACCCCCCGTCATAACTTTGACGAAATCAATCTCGATCGCTAGCTAAATGATGTAGTAGTCGTATTCTAAGTCGATCCCTTGGAATCATTCAGATAGGCCCCAGATGATTTGGATTCAGTTGACCAGCGCATGGTAGCTGAGGTTTAGGCCGAGGGCCTTGATGATGACACTATTCTTCTAGGGTTCCAGGAGTGGTGGAAGGACATTAGGGTTAACAGTAAAGGAAGGGAGGATGCCCATGCTTTCTATCGTGATATCCCCTTTTGTAAGGTGTCTGGCGATATTGGATTAGGCAGATTAGGGCCAAGGCTTCTTGCAGTTGCCTCCTTGAATGATGCTTTCGCGGCTTGGACTTTCTTCAGGGATAACATCTCAATTTTCGGGTCCTCTTATTGAACCTAGGTCTCGGCATCCTCCGACAGGGATGAGTCCCTAGTGATGGTGTCAAGTCTTCCATCCGGCAGGCGAACTAGCCTCCCTTGCCCTCGCTCTCCGCATCCCCCTCAGACTCCGCCTCTCCCAAACCCTAGAGGTTGTAACATACCACTCCCAAACCCCCCCTGTGTGTCTATTGACTTGCAATTCTCCATCCAAAAGTGTTTGATCAATTTTCTGATGTCTTGATTTGGTACATGAAGACTTGATCTTAGTTCCCTTGATTTGTAGTATCATAAAAAGGTAAGATGCCCCATCATTCTCATCTTGAGTTTATTGTACAAGAGGGAACTAAAATCTTAGAAATGATCACATTAATAGGAACATATATGATATCATAAACATGAATTTGTATAACAAGAAAATGGTTAGAAGTATGCATTTAACAATATAGTAGAACCAAGTTTTCACATGACATATCTATATTCAAGAAATGATGGTCTTAAATTTCTCATACCAAGCTATAAGGACTTGTTTGAGACCATATAGTGCCATATGGAATAGATAGACATGATCTAGGTGCTTATCATTTTCAAATATGGGAGGTTGTTCCAAAAAGACTATCTCCTATATCTTTCCATCCTAAACACACTTTTAACATCCATATAATCGATAATGAGTTCTTATACCATGAAAATAGATTGAAGTATTGATACTAGGGCATAAGTTCCATAAAAGGATATAGCTTCTTGTTGGTTATATGATTGTTCCACTAACCTTGCCTTTTTCCTCACAACTTGTCATCTATCATCATGTTTATTGTTGTAGACCTACTTGGTGCCAATGATATTCCTAACAATTTTACTTGGAATTAGATTCCACACTTTGTTCCCTTTCAAAAATCTCCAACCTTCTTGCATAGATAGATTCCAATCATCAAACCTAAGAGATTCATTGACATTCTTTGGCTCAAAATAAGAGATGAAGGCACTATTGTCTTTGTATTTTTTGTCTGTATCCCTTGTCTTCACTTTCTCAAACAAATCACCTATGATAATCTCTTTCCTATGGTCCTTTCCAAAGCATGGATTTGGACTTTTCTTGTTTTCATCTTTAAAGTTTGTGTCTTGCTCATCTTAATCACATAATTCTATTTATCTTGGTTGTTAATGCCTAGTAATTTAATTATAGGAATCACCTCACATGGAACATTGTCACAAAAAACATTCTTGGATACATAGGGGCTAGTCTCAATAAATGTTACATTGATAGACTCTTCTACTTTAGAGAGATCCTTTTCACAAAAATATAACACCCTACTTGAGAGACTATAGGAAAGAAAGATATCCCTACATGATTTTGCATCAAAGTTATCTATAGAATATTTAGCATCAAACACAAAAGAAGGATAAAAAAACATAAAAAAAGTTGATAGAATAATTCTACCGTGTCATTAATCATAGAGGGTTTTCTTTTAAAGAAGATGAGTAAAAATTCAAGCTTGCACGAAACAAGTAGTGTTTACAACTATGGACCAATGTATTTCCTTTGTCATACTCCAAAATCATGGTCCTAACTATCTCTTGCAAAGATCTACTCTTCCTCTCTACAAACCTTTTAGGTGTTCAAGGGGACGAAACATTATGTAATAATTTGAACTCATTAAAAAAAGATTTAAACAAATCATTTTCAAATTCCCCCCCGTGGTCATGTATGGATAGAAAAGATGAGCTTCATATTCAACAGTCTTAGAAAATGACATAAAAGTAATCATATTATTCTTTACAATGAGAATTAAGTTCCAAGTAAATCTCAAAAAATCACCAACAACCACTAATTAATATCTACTACCTCTATGTGATTGTGTGCACATTGATAATAAATCAATATGAAGATGTTAGAGAGCCATCTAAGTACATAGAACTCCCTTAGACTTGAAATAAGATAGATTTTGCATCCCTTGTGTATAAGGTTGGCATTTCCCATCTTTCTCAAAATCCAATTATAGAAGTCCCTTGACTAAATCCTTTTTACTCAAATTTTTTAATTAATGAATGTTTACATGATGAAGTATATGGTTCCTAAGAGATGTATCATTTTTATCAACTACCAAGAATTTCCAAGATTTGGTCTAATAAAATTTAGACCAATAGTAAGATTACATTGTAAGTTAGGGAATAAAAAAATATGCATTAATGTGAAGTAAATAAGTCAAGATATCCACTATAACACAATTGTCTTACACTAATTAATTTTTTATGCAAGAAATACACAAGAAGAATTCATAGTGCATTCATTCATCATCCTTACTTGTCACATTACATTTCTTGTTTTCCCAAAATGTCATCAATCCAACATTATTTTTCTTGTCTAAAATGAAGTAGTTCTTGTGTCTGGTCTTATGTCAAAAACATCTACAACCAAAAACCACTTGTTATATACCTCTAAAATAAGAAATCTTAATGCCCATTTAACGTTTGGGTCAAGGGTTATCTTGGGAACCCAAACTAAGAATTTAAAGTAAAGAACAAAGAACTAAAATGGTTTGAAATCATAATAATGAAATCTCTAGAACGCCAGTTTCACCATAATGTGATTTAATCATGGGTTCTCATAATTCAACACAGATTATATCAAATTATTTGGATTAGGCATATGTAGCTTGCATTACCCAATCTCATGTTGTAGTACACTATTTAACCCAACTACTAACCTTCTTTCACAATCACAATATATAAGATTATTTGATATTATCTCTATTTGGACAATCAACCTCACAATGTGGTTAACTAGCTTTTACAATGTGTTATTAATTTGTTGATAATTCCTTCCAATGATTAATCCCACTCTCATTGTAATTAGCAATCTAACCAACATTCTTGGTGATTAAGCACAATTGTGGAAAATTAAATGAACTTCCATTATCAAAATATGAAGAAAATAAATCTATACTGCAACAAAGATAATCATACACAAAGTCAAAATTGGGATAATTCGGGGCCCTAGAGAAAAGGGGGTTTAACCTCTCATGCTTGAGATAAGATCAAAAGAAGAGAGAAGAATGTCACAAAGACTAGAAAACTCCCTAAATACATGTGTGAGGATGATCCCCTATGAATATTTCTACAATCGGACAAGGCTTCATCCATCACACATCTCCTTGGATGTGTTGAAATTATCCTTCCTCCATGTCTCCACATCTCCAACTCCTCTATCTCTAGTTTCTCGTAAAATGGATGATACCCGTTTTTTTGTGGTCCTAATCAACTTTGACCAAAAAGGTAAAAAGATCACTTATCCAACAAATCATTGGGTGTTGCTTTCTTTAATTGTCGCTTTTAGGGAAATCATGTTGGTTCCTACTTGGAATTTGATTCCACCAAGTTGCCTTTTTGCTGAGTCAAACAGGCTATCTCAGTGTCAACAAGTTGAGTAATGATGTCTTTGAGATTCTGAGGTACTTTCATCCTTCTTATCAGACTGCTAAGTTGGCCATCAATGGTACAATTTTGGTGTCTTAGATGTATCAAGTCCTATCTCGATGTAATTGAGATGACTATGTTAAATTTACTATTTTTATTCATGTCTGTGGTACCAACATTGATGTATATGGTATCAAAATCCTACAATTTATGCTTGTCTTGCCTGCAATGACATAAGCAAAGCATCATGGTATAATAAATACCATAATTTCATACCATATGAATTAAAAAATACAAAAGATATGCACAAGATATTCACAAACTATATAGGCAAAAGATACCTAAGACATGTAAATATTAGATATTTTTTTATTAAACATGCCTAAAATATCCTACAAAATAGTAGTATAATTGTGTTCATCACTTACCCTTAATTAAATTTTACAAAGAGGTTATTACCTAATATTAGTACCTAAGTCATTCATATCATCTCTATTATGGAATAGATCTACCTCAAAATAGATGCATTAAGTCAAGTAGTAATCTATCTCAAGAGTAATAGTAGCAAGTTCAGTACTAGGAAAAATTGGTCTAGATTCTAAATCATTAACCTTATCAAGAAATCCATCATTTTAAATTCTAAGAGTATCAAGCACATGTTACATTTTATGATTATTAAGATTATCAAGATAAAATCTATTTTCATACCCTTAGTCATTTGTTTACCTAAGGTATATGATGGTATCTACGTCAACACTATTTTAGATCAACTCTTAATCTAATTTGGGTTCCCTAAGCTATTAAAAAATATTATGCAAGGAAACTTCACCAAGTTAATATCCTATATTTTTTTATACAGTTCATCAACAATTCTTGAAAGTTTATTTTTCTTAGACCTACATCTATCATAAGAGGCACAAGTATAATGGACAAGATCAATTCAAACATCTCTATTGAGATCTTGAACGTTTACATCACTTACCTCATTCAATGCATACCTAATGTTAGACATTAGGTCCATGTTTGATTAATCTTCATCACCTAATATTGAAGCACTATAAGAGCCAAAAGAATTCCAAGAGACATGTTAGGTTATTTATTTGTCTTTCATTTCTTCATATCATTCCTTTTGTATTATACTTCCTTGTATATTTCATTTCTCTTCTTGTAGTTGTTGTTGTATTGATTCTTCTTCAACTTTGAGAACTCATTTTTCAAATGAGCCTTGTTAGCACATTTATAACATCTATAAGAGGAGGAGAATGACTTTACCTTGTATGGTTGGCCTTTATTGTAGAAGAGTTCATACTCACTCAGGGAGTATTCACTTGATGAAGATATATGAGCTTGAGATTCATCTTGAGAATTTGAAGGTTTCATCCTTCTTTTTCTTAAAATACACCTCTTGTCTTCATCATATCTAGTTTTGGGACTCACTTCATAGGTTTGGATATTTCCTACAAAATCTTTAACTAGGATCTTGAAGAGGTTTGTGGACTCCTCTATGCCTTCTTGACCCAATGGTGAGGAAGAGAGCAAAGATGTTGGCACAGACATATTTGGACTCCACAAATCTACCAAGAGCCTTAAGGACGTTGATGATAGCATTGAGCCTTGAGTACGCATTGATGCAATATTCCATCTTGCTCATTCTGAGGAGCTAAGTGCACATGTTGATCTTTGACTCCTTGACTTTCTATGTTCCTTCACGTGTGATAGAGAGATACTCCCATATATCTTTTTCCTTACCACAAAAAGATAGTGGAACTCAATGGGAGAGAGAAACAGTAGATAATCAAGAGAGGTTAGCATTTAGTTACACATTCTCTATGGCTTCTTAATTCTAAGAAATCATATCTCTAGAAGACAAGGATGTAGGAAAGAACAAAAATGTTCCACATGTAAAAACTAAATACTTGGATGTAAAATTATATCCTCTCTTACAATACTAGAAGTTGGTTTCATCAAAGAAGGGAGGTCAAACGGAGAAGCTCCACACAAGGTTGAGCATCTTGTATACCATCTTCTCTTACTCATGGGAGTAATATATCAAATCAGACCTTGCTCTGGAACCACTTGATGAAATCATGAGGTTACAAGTTTTTATAACTTAAAATTATGTAAAGATAAACATGGAAATTATTACAAGAAAGAGATATAAAAATTGAAATAACCACTAGTGTAGGCAAAAATGCAAAGTGGTTTTATCTCTCAAGGGCATAGATCAACTACCTAGAGATAGGGTTGTACATAAACCAGTCTGAATTTGATCAGCTATTCAATCCACTATGGTCTTGATTCAACTTGACTTTTGATTCTGTCTTTGATCCTTAACTTTTCCATAATGCAACCATCGGTCCAGTATGATCCCAAACTAGTTAAAACCATTCTGGGAGGCTAATGTAAAAAATACTATTATTTATATTAATTAAATCTAGTACTTATAAAGGATAGTAGGGGAGTGGAATGCACCATTGATTATTTTAGAATTCTCTAATGTTCATATTAATTCTTATACTATACATTGGTGTCTCATTATACAATAAAATTTGGTGACTTTGGTCATTCAACAAGCAACTAAGCAGCCAAATCTAACACATTTATTAAGTTCATTGAATTGAATTGTTAGTATCTGAGGAACTAGATAAATCAAAATGGTTTCTGTTGTTTTCATGTACGTATTCAACAACTCAAATGTATAATTATTTTGACTGTTAACTTTTTATATGCTATCAATTGGTGGCCTTTAGTATTTAGGTGTTAGTATTGTATATAATAGTGGTTCTTATGAATGAGTTCACTTGAAATTGTGTGTTACAATAATGACACTTATTTTATCAAACTAAATACAGTTTGTCATATTTTATAACCAATACAAACTATATGAATATTTATTATGTGGTCTGCTCTTGATCTGGTCCTTGTCTTGTTCTTGATTTGTTTTTTTCTGCACTAGTCTAGATTGGACCACATCATATTTTATTTGATCCTTGGTCTAGAAACTTTTTGTGAACTAGATTTCAGTCCGGTCTAGTCCAAACCGGTCTGGTCTGGGTTTGGACCTATGTACAACCCTACCTAGAGAGGTCAACATGTAGCATTTAAAACCTCAAGAGTCATTCCATATTAAGAGATTACACCAAGAGAGCTACCTTTTTATATTAAGGGCTAATGATCTTCTCTTTTCTGGGAAAGGAAGCCAACAATTTTACCAGGAACTCACATCCTTACCTTAACCAGCCACCCTTAACCTTCAACTTCCTTAGCCAAGGAAGAGATTCAAATAATAACCTATGGAAGAGAGAGATCGGAAGAAGATGCATTGATTTACATGTAAAATGTATGACTAGATCTCTTACTAACATCATAAATCAATTGATTAATTGTATCAAACGATCAAGCTAAAAAAGTGATTCAGGGTTGTAGAGGCTCATTCTTTCAACTATAGCCAGGAATATAGGTCATAATCCTAGAATGTACTCTAATATGTCCTATTAATAGTTTATTGATCATATTAGATAGTAAACTCCATTATATGGAGTTATATACATTTTTGGGGACTTCAACAAATCTATTACTCCAATAAATGATTTACAAAAATATAAATAGAGATTCTTAGATACTCTTGAATCTTCAAATTTGTGCCCATACGACTTGCTATTCGCCAGTTTAGGGTTTGTGAGTATGGTCATGTGGAATGTGTCTATCAATATTAAATAATATTAATTGAAATGTTAAACGCATATTAACAGAATGGTTTAGCCATCATGAAAATACAAGCAACATAAACTATGGAGTTAACAATACCAAGATACGTTGTATACTTGAAACTAAATAATACATTAATAATAACATGTGATACAACAACAAGAAGATGAGATATTTAAAGAAGATAATACTAGAGATGTAATTTGATTATGAAAGTGTGATGAATTTATATGAATAGTAAAAATAAGTGAACCATGTTTATAGCCTCTCTTAGATATGGAACTCTAAAGCAATACATTAATAAATTGTGCTCAATAACACCTCTCAGGATATGGAAGTAATATGGATATGTCGAGTGAGAATAAAATAGTAACTCTCCATCCTTTTAGGAAGCTAGTTAGGCATTATTGTGTCACCTATCTCTAGTGGTATGTAAGACCTTAGTGATTTTCCCTTTGAGTAGTTAGGCCTTTGATGAATACTCATACTAGTTGTTGTCATATCATGGTTGTATCCTAATAAATACAATCAAGGTACCATAATGTCAAGTGATGAGTTGAAAAATAATGAGAGATGTGATGATATAAGATACTATGTGTTAAAACTATCTAAATGACATGAAAATGATAAGAAAAATTGGATGCGTAAAAGATATGGCTTGGATGTTTATTTATGTTCTATATTCAATTGTTATTTTTCTAGGTTATATCTATAAATTCCCACTTCATTCCACCTAATTAGTAATAAATATACATCTCCTTTCCATGACTATGATTAGTGGAAATACCCATTCAATTAGGTGGAAAGACCTCACAAATTATTTTGTAAATATTTATCAAGTATCAGAGAAGTGCAGTTGATGCACGATGTGAGGTTTTCACTAGTAGTAGATAGTTAGTTAGAGTCCATGTACACTCAATTTATGGTGTGAGAATGCTCTTCGGGTGATCCTTGTTCTAATATTTTCCTTGTATACCTTATCATGGTTTGTATATACTTGAATATCATGATGCAATAGTGAAGTATGGTTTAATGTAGTATATTTTACTCTATAATAGAAATATTCTAAGTAGTTTTGTATAATTGACGTGTTTCATCTGAAGTTATGAAAAATGAAACATGGTTGTGAGATATGCTTAGTGGTTGAAATCATAATTAAAGTGTTTAATATGATGAAACATATATGATTTACTGGAAGATTTGATAAATATATAAGGTTTATAATACCAGTTCCACATCAATTTATTTGTTTCTCATTCATGTTTTATTATGTTATATTACTGAGAGTGTTTTTGTTCCTTGTGACATCTCTATTTGGGTAAGATAGGTGAGCCTGAGTGGTGGGTTCTACAAGTCGTTGGTCCACACCCCCACCTTGGATGTAGTGTGCTCACCAAGATCTAGGACTCATCTAGTGTGAGTTGAAGAAATATGTTCTCCAACTATAAAAGATCCTAAACTAGTGATGGGTGTTAGAAACCTTGGAAAAGTAATATGAGTATTCAGTTCTTTCAGATAATATAGACTTGTTGAGACCCAATATATGACTTTCATGATATCTGTTTCAACTACATCCAATGTTTCTTGAGGGAGAGTACGTATTGTCATTTTAGCAAGTATGTACCTTACCTCTATACCCTCCTCCTAAGCATATGTTTTAATTAACCTTCTTCCATTACTTATCTACACTTTGGGACCCTATTTAATGCCTATATGTGTGGAAGTGTATGTAATGATTTTTTATATTGATACTTCTTACATAGTTCTATGTTATATTCATTACATCTTTTATTCTTTGTTTCTTTTTGTTTTAAATGAAATTATCAAGTCTTCCTATAAAGTTTTATACTTTTTTTGATATTTTTTTATTTGTTTCTTGTTGTCAAAATGAGTTTCACATTCTCTCTACTTTAAATATATATTTGTTTACATGCATGTATCATTTATATTCTTCAACATATATTGTTTAGTCCTCTTCAGTAGAAAATATACAAATTACTAAACATGAAAAAAAATTTCAATATATATATATACATATATATATATAATACAATGAAACTTTTATTTCTTATTTTCTTTTGTTCATTATAAACTTAGTTTTTGTTATTATTTTTCCTTTTCATGTTCTTTAGTTAAAGAACACTGATATCGATGTTTGCATGCTATAGTTATTTGAAAATATAGATTGTGCCTACGTTGCATGAGTTGTCTTCACTCCTTTCGATGGTACATGTCTCCTTTTCACATATATTATACACACCAATACAATGCATTAAGTTTAGTGTAGGCAACAACATTCTTACTCTTATTTCTAAAAAAATACCTTTCCTACTTAGTTATTAGTCAATTTTCTTATCTTGTTATTGTGTTAAACCTTTAAGTGTTATATTTATTTTGTACATTACCCAAAATAATTTTATGTCTTTATATATAAACACACTTGATTTTCTAAGATGAGAAGTCACTGCCATTCTTTGAATCTCCACATTCTTACATCATTTTTTTCTTATTTCAAGTTTTATTTGTTGAAATTTATACAACTGATTTGGGGATATACCTTATTGAGTAAATCACATGGAGATCCCATGTACATAGCTCACCTCAATCCAAAATCACTAATCTTGAATTCTTTAAAAGATAAGTATCCTATTATAATTCTTGAGCCCTATTAGAGAAAAATTAGTGATTTCACATCATTTTGATCCCCACTTAAGTATCCTAAACATTACAACTCAAAACCTTACATTAAAAAAAACCTAGAATATTAGATGATCCAGTGACTAAAAATAGTCATTTTCAAATTTATTAATATGGGTCCTATGTAGCTCAAATTATTGAAAATTGAACACCTTTGCTTGAAAAAATATGTACTAAGAACATGTGAGACACATGGTGTGATGAAACGATAAATATAAATGCAATAAGAGTAACCTATTAATATTTAAATATTTAAAATAAACTAAATACCTTAATATCATAAACAATGCATAGCATGAATTGTAACAAAAGTACCCTGGCATATGAACCCTAAATCACCCTTCACAAATATCCCATTATGCAGATAACACAAATGTAATACTATTTTTCATTGTAGGATGTTTGACGTATGAAAATTCCTATCATGGGTATCC
Source organism: Alisma plantago-aquatica (assembly GCA_963693085.1). Lineage (NCBI taxonomy): Eukaryota > Viridiplantae > Streptophyta > Magnoliopsida > Alismatales > Alismataceae > Alisma > Alisma plantago-aquatica. The sequence goes on from OY856415.1 coordinate 128,011,430, forward strand.
CTTCTAGACATACCCTTTCAGGCATATAGTGCATGAGATAACTTATATTGTCTTACCTCACACCAAACTCACACACCTTTTTACTAATATGATATTGCATGTGTGTATTTATGACATTGAAAAATTGCACGAACTATTATTGGAAGGAGCAATGATGTATAGAATAATTTCTATCAGGAGTTTCTAATGAAGTGAAGTATGTGCTCAAAAGAAGATCCTACAATAATTATTTCATATTTGTTTATCATTCTGTGTAATGGGGAAGTTAAATTTTAGGCAAGAATATTGAAACCTTGATGAATTGCAATGCCCTCTTTTAGCACACACACATGCAAATAAAGAATATATTATAATTTCTCCATAACAAGTGAATCTAAGGGGGCATTCTAAAACTATGCATTCATCAAAACAATATGTCATTCTACAAAGACTTAATTAGTAAAAAATATCAAACGATGTTCGTACTTAAGTAACGTAATAGTCTGAAATATTTCATGAAAGGAAATTCAATCTAAACACTGTGATACCCTATCTCTTATTCGAAAATTCTAAAAATAAAGAAGAGAATCTATAACAAAAATGATTTTCTATATTTGGCTACCCACCAGATTCAATCCTACTTGGTCCTTGCCTCAAGTTTCAAGGTTCTATTTTTGATCTTGCTCATTTTGCTAACCAAATGACATCTCATTTACAACCACGTGTTGGAAAAATAATTATTAGTAAGTGGAATGAGTATTCTAAGAATATACACTACCCAAAGAGTGAAAAACTATAAAAAAATTCTTAAACATTATGCATATAGAGATATAATGAAAAGATATAAAAAATCTTAAATTTAGAAAGATAATCTTTCATTAAGTTTAGTTCGTACAATTTTAAATATTCTTTATTGGAGACTTTGTACTTTGGTACTTTGAGTTCATGACCAACACTCTAATGCCTAGGTCATATGTCTTTATAGGGCACACATTTAGGTGCCTAGGCCTCATGATACAAAATCGGGTTTATATCTTTTGAATTGACCATAACTCCAGTGCCTTCATCTAACTTTATGATTTGATGTCATCTTAAATCTTGTCTTAGTTGGGAATCTTACTATTAGAAATAATAGTCATATCAATAAGAGTTTGTAGGCCCATATAGAGTCTAGTCATATATGAAAGTCTATAGAGTCTTTTTCGCCTTCTCCTACATAAAAGAGAGGGTATCTCTTGTATCTATCACATTCTCCATCACACTATCAATATATCATCCATATAATTTTCTTTCTACATTGTATTAGAGCATCAAATCTGCCTATATTTTGTACATTTTGAGCAAATATAGTCAGTCCCAAGCCTGAGTAAAGGAGGAGGATTGGTGGTAGGTTGACAGCCAACCATAAGAACTTTATCACTCTTTCTATGACATGGATCCTTATAAAACTTTCAATGGAGTGTCTCTACCTAGCGATGTGCTATTTCGACACCCAGGTGTAGTGATAAATAAACAAGGAGTTTCAACACAACAGTGTGTGGTTGTGTTGAAGGACAAAAAAGGGTTTCTACATCTTGGATGGGTGTGGGTAAAGAAGCTAGTCCCACTACATCATTGCCCAGATGTAGTGAAAAATGTGCAAGGGTTACAACCGTAACATCCCAAGATTTGAGGCCTCAGATAAAATAATCTTATAAGGAATGATTGGACTACCCATATCACCAAGGTGCACCTCCTTTTCTGGGATCCCACCACTAAAGAACTCCATAGTTTAGAGTGCTCAACTTGGAGTAGTACTAGGATGGGTGACCAGTCAGGAAGTTGACCCTAGCTTGCGCGTGAGTGAGGAAAAAGTGCACAGTTAAGGCTAGTGGTGGTCTATGGGGCCAGTCGTCATTCCTGAAACTCTACTAGATCCTTGGGCAGTGGGCCCGTGCATTACAAATGGTATCAGAGCCATAACCCTTCCAGTAGGTGGGACCCACATGGGCATGTGGCATGCCAGTCTTGAGCCGTGCGGTCCAGGCATGTTGGAAAGGGTTGTCCATGGTTGACGTAGCCACCCTTACATTGGTATTCCGTATTTGTGAGCTGGGTGTCCATGGGCCATTCTGGGTCTACACTGAAATGGGGTGATATTATGAGGCAATATAGTTGAGCCTTGATGAGGACGTTAAGAGTCTAAGTGGGGGAGATTGTAACATCCCATGATTTGTGGCCTCGAAAAAAATGATCTTATAGGGAATGATTGGACTACCCATATCACCAAGGTGTACTTCCTTTTCTGGGAGCCCATCACTAAAGAACTCCATAGTTAAGCGTGCTCAAATTAGAGTAGTACTAGGATGGGTGACCAGTTGGGAAGTTGACCCTAGCTTGCACGTGAGGAAAAAGTGCACGGTTAAGGCTAGTGGTAGTCTGTAGGGTCAGTCGTCATTCCTGAAACTCTACTAGAGACTTGGGCAGTGGGCCCGGACATTACAACAGCATCGTGGACAAGTGTGGGTAAATAAGCTAGTCCCGCCAAATCATTGCCCGGATGTAGTGAAAAATATACAAGGGCAACATTTTCGCACATTTACGACAAAGGCAGGTAAAGAAGAAAGTTCAATAAAAAGGACTAGAGTTGGACCTTAGAATATTGTCTCTTTGACAGAGAAATCTTTAGAGATATTAGATACCATGATGAGAAGAAAAGTCAATATAGCTTGCTTGCTGGAAACCAAGTGGACAAGGGAATGTTTTAGAGAGACACATGATATAAAATTTGGTATACAGGTTTGATAAACATAGAAATGATGTAGGTATTATTGTTGATAAGGTGTCAAAGGATGATGTTGTCAAGATCACAAGGATGGGTGATACAATCACAGCAATCAAGGTTGTTCTTGTGGGAAATGTTTTTAACATTATTAACGCTTATGCCCCCCAAGTTGGCCTTAGTGAGGAGTCTTAGAAGGATTTTTGGGATGACATGGATGAATTGATGTAGGGAATACTGACAGATGAGAAGATCATTATTGGGAGTGATTTAAATGGACATGTGGGGAGTAGCAATGCTGGATATGAGAGAGTTCATGGTGGTTTTAGATATGTTAGCAAAAATGGGAAAGTAGGGAGGATATTAGACTTTGCAGTTGCATATGATATGATTTTGGCAAACACCTATTTCAAGCAGAATAGAATCTCATAAGATTTCTTTCAAGAATGAGCACGATTGTAGCCAAATTTATTATCTTCTTACAAGGTGAGTGGATTGTAAACTATACAAGGATTGTAAAGTGACTCCTAGAGAAGTTCTCACGACCCAACATAGGTTGGTGGTTTTGGATATTGACATGAAGATCAATAAAGGCAAGCATAAGAGAAACCAAGATAGCAAGATCATGTTCTGGAATCTTAAAGGATAAAAGAAATTGACTTTTCATTATAAACTCATCAAGGAGGGAACTTGTAACTTGGAGTCTAATGCTATTACTATGTGGCATAATATGAGCTCCTGCATAACAAAAATTGCCAAAGAGGTTTTGGGGGAGTCCAAAGGTTTTGGGACTCCACAGAAAGAAACTTGGTGGTGGAATGATGAAGTACAGAAGCCTATTAAACTAAAAAGGCAGATCTATAGGAGCTTGCCAAAATCTTGAGATGATATAGCATTCCAGAGATACAAGCAAGCAAAGAAAGAAGCTAAAAAGGTTGTTCAAGAGGCAAGGTCTAGATACTTTGATAATATTTATAAGAAATTGGACACAAGAGAAGGGGAAAAAGATATATATAAATTGGCTCATATAAGAGAAAGGAAAGAAAGAGACTTGAGTCAAGTAAAATGTGTAAGGAGTGGGATTCCATTGGGATCCACTCCCTACTAAAAATAGAAAGGGCAACATCCTTCAACAAAAATGTTTCTCAAAAGGGGATGAAACCAAATTTATTTAACATGCTTGTATCATAACACAAAGTAGAAGCAAAATTGAAAGATATATCTAACCATTACAAGGCTTCTTATCATACTAAACTTTCACCACACAAGGTGACATAAAAAATAACTAACTACATATGCAGAACTAGTCGAGGATCACCTAACAACTTCAAACAAAGTCTCCCACAAAGACAACTACACTTGTTGAGGTCTAGGTCCACCTAGATCTCCTTCTCCTTGTCCAACACCTGGGGTTGGAAGCGTACCCCACAAAAGAAAAGAAAATAGGATATCAACAAAAAGCTGGTATGAGCATGCTAAAAAGGAATTGAGCAATTTAAAAGAATATAGGGCATCAAGTATACAAGGCTTCCCATGAAAAAGGTAAGAACTACCCAAATGGGCATAAAAGGAAAGAATCACAAACATATGATAAAAGGAATACTTGCAATTAAAACAATAATAAAATTGGTTCCACAAAAGCACTCATAAAGTTTTTAGGGCACAAAACCCATAACAACCTACATGTAGGTGAGATAAACATAGCACTATAAAAACATAAGTAACAAAGGTGGCCAAGTCTCATAAACTTGAAACCTAATCGAGATTAGCACATAACCAAATTCCCAATTTATAAAAAGTTGGGCCAAACCTCATAAATTTGAAACTCGGGTATGGGGCACATAACTGCCATTCCAAAATAATATTAATAAGGGAACATAACCCCAAAAAATGCAAATTATATTACTCTTTGGCTACTGAGTCACAAAAAATGCTTAATAGGGAGACAAGTAAAAGGTATAGTCAGATTTAACAAATTAATCACCACATAAGTGATCATCATTATCATCTACCTCAAAGTGGGCATATAGCAACAAATTGAGTTCCATAATGAACAAGGCATAATAAAGATTCTAAAAGAATGTCAAGAAGTTAATATGATCATAAGATCAGTAACAAGTAGGGTACTTCACATGAAGCATATTTTTCAAAAGAATAAGATATGGTGTATAGGCTAATGTCCATAGGACCAAGAGAAAGAAGAGAGTAGGATAATTGCTCAATAAGAATAATCAGGGATGAAAACATACCTCTCATAGATACTTAACAAAACTAGATTACTTCTACATCCCAATCTAGGTTCCCAAAGCACCTAATGTCATGTATGTGAAATTAGGGTTAGAACTACATTGATTATTCAAAACCCTAAAAATAGCCTTTTTATTATATGTGAATTAGGCTACCAAAACCACTTCATGTTTTAGGTTATATTTTTTTGAGTTCAAAACATATTTTAAATTATTTTTCTGACTTATAAATATTTAGTGATGAATTATACACGTTATTAACTTATTAATTAGATCCATTAAAATATACTCTTTAAAACATGAGAATTAGGTGAAAAACCAATACCATTAGAAAGCTTGCATTTTTCTAAATCCAATAAGTATTTATTTGTAATTTTTGGCTAAGTAGATAATTAGTTATGAATTTTTAAAGCTTGACCAATCAGAAAATCAAGAAAAACCATGTCATCGAAGAAATTCGCGAGAGGGAGAGAAATACTTGGGCCCACTCTACCTGGTCCAATCATTGATGGCCACATCTACAGTCAAACCCATGTGTCTCTAGTCCACAGAGGATACAACTTATGATCAAAAGTCGAAATTACCCTCGGCTGAGAAGACAAACAAAAAGCAGTGATGAGGGGCAAAATCGTAAAACCACAGAGGGATTTCTTCCTCCTCTACCCACACCATCGGTGTGCAATGTGTAGCTATAGTTTGGCTGATTTTGGGATGTTTTGCAATACACGACAAAATGTGAAACCAAAGGCACCGATGGAAAGCCAAGAACGAAATGAATGTATCCATACCTTCAATTCGATTGGAGAGTCTCTGTGGTGAGAGAGAGAGAGGTGCCACAAGGTCAAGACCAAATCTTGTTTACTGGAAGCAATGGACACGAGAACAAGAGTGGCCATTGAAGACTCAGGTAGGGTTATATATAGCTACGGGTGTGTGAAATTGAGAGAAGAGGTGTGGTCATGAAAATGTGTTGGCCAAGTTTTGGGTATTTCCTAAATCCTTGATGAAATTTCTTGATTTATGGCTTGAATGATGTGGAGTCCTCTCACGAACATGCTGGAAGAAAAATTGAGAAAAAAGATTAACTGTGGCCTGAGAAATCTACAAAGTAGTGAGGGTGGTTCATGGGTGCACTGTTCACGGCTGACCCTCTTCTACTCGATGAAGGAGACAAGGTTTGCACCATTGGATTGAGATCTCAACAGCTCAGATCACATGTGAAAGAAACGAGCCACACGGCAAAGAGGTAGGGAATAAATTGGAAAATTAAACTGCATCAAAATTGAACCAAAAATAAACCGTGTGACAGAGTTATATTTTTATTCCCAATCAATTTTGAATAAAGTGTAAACACATTTATTTCTTTTCTTCTCTGTCTTCTTTTGAGGGTTCAAACAAATCCTAAATTTAATAAAAATTTACACCCTGAATGATTTTTAGGTGTAGAATTCAAGTGGAATTTTTTCCTTTTGAGAACTTTTAATGGGTTATATAATTCAAAACTCATTTTCTCTTTCCTCCTTCATTAATGGTGATAGGATCACCCAAATTTAATGAAACTTCACCCACAAGTCATATTTAATGTGTTGATACGAATTTTCCATTAGTTTGCATGTTAGAGTTGTTTGTATATTAATTTAATATTTTGAAGGTTCTACACTCTCTCTCTCTCTCTCCTGATTTCATCTTTTAAACAAACTTTCTCCAAATTGAGTGAAAATTCACCCAAAGGCATATTTTATTATGTAGATTTTGAATCTAAGATTATTTTCCACTTTTTAACTCATTAAATATTTTATTTAATAATTTAAGGAAAAAACCCTTTTCTTTTCTAAATAAAATAGATATATTTATTATTATCCCAAATTGGTGAAACTTGGCCTTCAAGCCAAGCCATATCCCAAGAAAATGAATATGAGGTTATTCTTACCCAATAAGTTTTCCTTTTAACGCATTATCCATTACTTCTATTATTTCTCTCATTATAAATCCAATATCTCATTAATCATGTTTTAAGCATTATCTTTGATTCCCTTTTTCTCTTCCTTACACCATAAGGCAAAGGAAAAGATCTAGAATGAATCTACTCTATCATTATCCCACGTTAGTTTATTTATCTTGTAGTTTGTGGAATTGAACATTGTATGCACATTATTACATCATGTGACATATATTGATTTTATGTTTAACTTGAAGGTAATAGGTAATATTAATTTATATTCTACATTTAAATGTGATTTATTCACATATTATATATTTAAGGTCACTAAAGAGCATACTCTAAAACTTGTTTGGCTAAACCTCAAAGACTAAGGTTTCTAACCTCTAAAATAAGATTACGTTCTAGGTTTCGGTATGTTACAACATACCACCCCTTAAAGAGATTTTTTCCTCGAAATCTAAACCACTATCTACCACCCGTTAAAGGTTTCATCCTAATAAGCCAAGCAAAACTATAGGTATAAAGATAACTTCTTTTATATATATCATGCAAAAGGAAACATAGCTTGAAAGTCTAACTATGGGACTAAGGGTTACCTTCAACTTGATCATCATCATGGACTTCTTGACCATCCAAAGCAAAAACTGTTCCAGCTTGCCTTTCCACATGTCTTTTACCATTGTTGTTACCATTTCTCTGATGAGGTACTTGAGGTTGTTGTTGTTGAGTCGGTACATGTCCATTATGCAGCTGAGGGCACCTAGGGTGAATATGTCTAGGTTCATTGCAATGACGGCACACAACCCGCTAATCAGGCTGATACTTTGCTTGATTCCTATCTTGAGAGCACTTCCCTAGAGGATGGTAACCATTCCACTAAGCAAACTTGTCTCTTCTCTACTTTTCTCCTGAAGGTTTCCTCTTCTTATCAAACTCCCTAGGTTGAAACCCTGGGTATGACTCCATGGCCAAAGCTTTATCAACCATCTACTGAAAGGTCAAGGGTAGTTATGGGATAAGAGCATGATCCACATTTTAGTTGAGTCCTTGAAGGAATAGGTCAGCCCTACATTCCTCACTCCAACCTATTGCATTATGTTCCAATAGTAGAAACTTTTGCATAAAAGTAGAAATGGATAAGGAACCTTGTTTCAAACTGTAGAACTCTGCTTCTTTCTTCTTTAGGGAAGCAGTGCAGATGTACTTTCCATGGAATAGAGCCAAAAACTCCACCCAAGACATGGTTGAGATGTCTCTAGTCCTTGCGATCCCGTTCCACCAAACTCTTGTTGGTCCATCTAAAACATATGAAGCAAACCTAACCTTTTGATGGGGAGGACAGTCCATACCATAAAAAGTCCTCTCAATGGCTAACACCCAATCATTAGCTTTGTCAACCATCTCTATCTCACCTTCACCCTTGAAGGAAGGTGGTTGCATCTTCATGAACTCCATGATTGAGAACTCCTTAGGATTTTTAGGCATAGATGGGTCTTTCATATTTCCTACCATGGAAGCAACAAAAAGTTTTTGAAACATGGCCAACTCTTGTTTTGGAGTCATAACTACTCCTGAACTAGCAGAAGTTAAGGTCTGCTGACCAAACCTAAGGTTTTGGGGTGTCTCGTAATCATATTGGTTGTCAGCAGTCTAGTTATCTCCCGCTATTAGGGTTTTTCCTGCACAAGGCAATGTACTAGGTATAAGCAACCTAAGATAAAGGTAAACATCCTAATGGATACATGTTTGAAATAGTTAGATAACTGACAACTACTGGCTCTGATACCATATTGTAAGGAGTGGGATCCCATAGGGATCCACTCCCTACTAAAAATAAAAAGGGTAACATCCACCAACAAAAACTTTTCTCAAAAGGGGATGAAACCAAATTTATTTAACATGATTGTATCATAACACAAAATAGCAGCGGAATTGAAAGATATATCTAACCATTACAAGGCTTCTTATCATACTAAACTTTCACTACATAGGGTGACATAAAGGAAAACTAACTACATGTGTAGAACTAGATGAGGATCACCTAACAACTTCAAACAAAGTCTCCCACAAAGACAACTACACTTGTTGAGGTCCAGGTCCACCTAGATCTCCTTCTCCTTGTCCAACACCTGGGGTTGGAAGTGTACCCCATGAAAGAAAAGAAAAGTGGATATCAGCAAAAAGATGGTATGAGCATGCTAAAAAGGAATTGAGCAATTTAAAAGAATATAGGGCATCAAGTATACAAGGCTTCCAATGAAAAGGTAAGAACTACCCAAGAGGGCATAAAAGGAATGAACAACAAACATATGGTAAAAGGAATACTTGCCATTAAAACAATAATAAAAGTGGTGCCACAAAAGCACTCATAAAGTTATTCATACATGCTAATTTAGCACCTATTTTCACAACCTTTTTAGTCATGTCACATTGTAATTCTTATCTTTATCCACTAAAAAGAAACAGTTTGCTATTTGTTTCCTTTTATCACAATTTAACTTAATCTCACCAAAAATTATGAATTTATTGCAGACTCAAAGGACCAGACAAGCGGTTTAACTGATCAGACGATTGTCTCATCTAGTCCAAACGAGTGGCTCTGTCATTCCAATTGAGCATCTCACCTGATCCAGATGCTCAACCCACTTATTCTGATCGATCGGTTGGTATCGCCCCTCCGCCGACCCTTATCTAGATATTTCATTTTGACGGCATGCCTCTTGAATCTCAAATGATCATTTCAATGCTAAAGTGGGAGTTTTCCCTCCCAAACCGAGTGGGTCAAGAAGCACCGCCACCCGGGATCTAGGGTTACCTACTACTACCCCGAATCCCACCCTTGCTAGACCTCCAACCGATAGGTTCGCTTCCCAACTGATCGGTTGGCAATGCATGGTCAATTCAAATCAGCAGCTACCAACCCCTTTTTGCCCACGGCCCTAATTGTAAATCTCCCCTCCTTCTCCTATAAAAGGAGGGGCACTTCCTCCTCCCAAGGGCATCTTTTGTATGATCTTTGTACGGGATTTCTGATCAATCTTTCTTACATTCTCATGTTATTGTGTCCTATTCATCAATAAAAGTTTGCTTTTTGCGACTAAGTGTTCCTTTCAATTATTGTTCTTACTTTTCTTGTTTAGATCTAGTTTATTTCTTCTTTTTCTTCTCTTCTGTGGACTGGAGCAAGGGATTAAGTGTCGACCTTTTCATCTCTAGCCTAAGGAACTATCCTTTAGTAAGACTAGAATATGGCTAGAACTCTTCTTCCCTCCGTCTCCCTTAGCTCCACAAGCATGAGTGAGTAGTTCTCTATTTAGGAAAGGGGAATAACCCCTTAGGCATGGCTTTATTGACTTTTCTTCAAAAATGATCCTAGATGGCTTTTGGGTTTGATAACTAATTGATCTATCACAGTAATTAATTGGTTTGATCTAAAGTTAATCTGGATGGATATGACTGTGGAAGTTCGAATTTAGAACAATAAACCCAATCACATAGGAGTTTTTAAATGACCGTGGATCTTCTTCTTTTAGGATGATGAACTAAGAAACATGAGCACCAGGACGAATGGGCTCATGTGGAGTTCATCTTTAGTGGATTTTTATTAATTCACTTGCCTTCATCGAATCCATTGTTTTTACGGATTAGTTTTTTTTTTGCCTAGGCTAAGGTGGTGAAAACCCCTAAAGCCTCGATTCCCATCTCTTGATTCCAATCACCACTTATTTTTCTTCCTTTACTTCCCAATCTTTTCATTCATAATAGTTTTCTTGTTCTAACAACAATATTGATTTTCCTCGTGACAGGGCAAATTTATATTCTTATTAAGTGCATTTTCATTCCTACAATTCTTTCTTAAGTGTTAATCATCAACCCCGAACTCAACTTTTAATTTCTATTCCAAATATGAAAATACCAATAATCAATAGCAAAGTTCTTCAAAAACAATTAGCTTTAGATTTAACAATCTTAATTAAGTTGACATGTGGGATCGACCCTTTCTATGCTAGCCTTAATCGGAAAGTTGAAAAAGGATTAAACTCTAGGATAATTATCTTAGTGATTGTAAGTGTACTATGACACACTAACAATTTGGCACCGTTGGCGGGGACAACAGATTGTTTTTTTTAAACCCAAAAACTATTGAATTTTTTTTCATTTTTTTATGCCTTCCGAGTAACATTCCAAAAGTGCTACTCCTCTTTCTTCTGAGTTTCCATTCTGATAGTCCATTTTTTTCACACGATTAACTGCTTATTTTGTGCATGTGACGCCCAAACGCTGATTTTCAATCGTTTGATCCTAAGATAGATAGAACTTTCCACCGTCTAAACTTCCAAAATCAAAATCAAAATATGTTGGACGAGGAAGAAGTCGCCCGTAGGATCAACCAGACATTAGCGGCTCAAAGAGAGCACATCTTAGCCGACCAAGCAGCTAGAGAAGACACTTTATAGGCAGCCTACATGGCTGAATAAGAAACCCTAGAAGCCAATAGGAGGGAAGCCGAAAGGCAAAAACAATTGAATGATTTTTTTGTTCCCAAATCTACCTATGCCCAACACCCAATCATGCCTCCTGACATCATTGATCCCCAATTCGAGATCTGAACTCAATGGATCGCCATTATTCAAGCTAATCCTTTCTCTAGAAATAATGGGGAAAGCTGCCAAGATCACCTTCAATGGTTCATTGACCTTTTCTCTATGAACAAACTCCCATGCGCCTCTGAAGATGCCATCCACCTTATATTGTTCAAGTACTCCCTCTCCGGCCAAGTTAGTAGCTGGTACAACACCATGGAGAGTGAATAACATGCCACAACTTTGGAAGTTCTACAGAATAAGTTTCTTGAGAAATTTTACCCTACTTCTCTTACCTATGAACTCAGAGGACAAATCACTCACTTTTCTATGTCCCCAGGTGAATCCTTAGGAGAAGCTTGGAAAAGGTTCAAGGACTTACTTAGGAAGTACCCTCACCATGATATCTCTCAATCCTAGCTCATAGAGATCTTCTATTGTGGTGTTGATGATGATACCAAATTCTTTCTGGATTCCTCTTCTGGAGGAAATTGCATGCACCAAAGTCTGACTAGCGCATGGAAAGTTGTATAATGGGCTTCTGAAACAAGGGCTAGAAGGGGAATTGGAGGATTCCTTAAGGTAGCCAAGGCTGAAGTAAATCCTCATATCCAAAGCATAGTAGAAAGTATCAAATTAATTTCCCTAAAATAGGATCGTCTAGAGTCATCCCTAGGTACCCTTAGGGAGTTACCCCAATAAGTAAAAGTTGTGCACTCCCTATGTGGCATTTGCCAAGGATACGATCACACAACCCTGCACTTTCAATACCTCTACAACACCACTGTGCAACCAGAAATGGGATAGCAACTAGAAGACCTCAACTCAATCCATACAATACCAGGCCAAGGTTACTACAATCCTAACCACACTAGAAACCATTCTGGCTTCCAATATGGGAACCTTGCAGGTGCGGAAAACTCTAGCCAACTTCAATCACAACAAAAGCCCCCCTAACCTCAAGGCAAAAATTGACCACCACCTGGATTCCCATACAACAACCAAAGGAACTTTGTGACCCAAGGAAACTACTGAGGAAATCACCCAAATCGACCACCATATCAAGGGCAAAAATTCCAAAACATAAACCTTCCCCCTCAAAATCTCAATCAGCCACCTCCTCAACCACCACCAAGTGTTCCAACTCCCACCCCCTCAATTGATGAAAGGATAGTTGCTCTAGAACAAATCATCATTGCCCAACAAGCTCATCAAAAGGTGACAGATGCCTAGCTAGCTCGCTTGTTTGCCCAATAGAAACCCCCTGCTAGAACTTTTGTTGGGAAGCCTGAAAACAACCCCAAACATCCTGAACAACTCAAGGTTGTCCCACTCATTCGGGAAAGGTGCACTCCCCTCCCCCTCCAGAAAAACTTTCGGCTCCACCTCTAGAATTCGAGGATGAGGACATTGTAGTTGTTGAACTTGAAACTACACCCAAACCAACTTCCCCCGAAACCCCTCCGGCAGAAGCCAAAGAACCAATCTACAAGCCACTACCTCCCTACCAAGCCCACCTCAAACAAACAAGGCTTGATGTCCGCTTCATGAAATTTAGGGATGCTATGAAAAAAAATGCATGTCGACATTCCCTTCCTTGATGCTTTGGTAGACATGCCCACCTGGTCTAAGTACATGAAATCCCTCTTGACTAGGAAGTATGCTACTAGAGAATACGAGATTGTTAAACTTGCTAGGACCACTTCAGACATAATCCTAAGTAAGATGCCTAAAAAATAGAAGGACCCTGGTTGTTTTGGAATAAGATGCTACTTGGGTGACAATGCCTGTAGAAAGGGCCTAGAAGATTTAGGAGCTAGTATATCCATCATGACTTACAGCCTTTGCAAAAGCCTAGGATGCAATGACATGTTACCCACAGCCATGACTATCCAAATGGCATACTCATCCATAACCAAACCCATGGGAATCACAGAAGACATTCCGGTCAAAGTTGGAAAAGATGCCTATGCCCCCTGTGATTTTGTGATCATGGACATCAAGGAAGATTTATGCTACTCTATCATTTTTGGATGTCCCTTCTTAGCCATTGCTCGTGCCTTGATTGATGTTGAGGCCGGTACCATTTTATTAAGATTAGGGAAGCAAACCCTAGAGTTTAGGGTGTTTGAAAGAATGAAGGGACCTAGTCTTGAGGAAGAGGTCTACCTCCTTGATTGCATTGATAAATTATCCCAACTAAGATAGGAATGGGACTTAGTTGATGACCCCATATACACATCCCTCACTATCCCAATTGAACTATCATCATAAATTCTGACCTTACCCTCAAACAAGAAAACAAACTTATGGGTGAACTCAGAAAAAAACGAGGCTACCTTGGGGTACAAAATGACAGATCTAGTTGGAATAGATCAATCCATTTGCATCTACAAAATCCCAATGATAGAAGACCAAAAACCTTCTTGTGATCCTCAATGGAAACTCAACCCAAACATGAAGGAAGTTGTCCATTTGAAGGTGATTAAACTTTTGACATTAGGAATCATCTATCCCATCTCAGACTCCCCATAGGTCAGCCCAGTTCAAGTTGTTCCCAAAAAAGGAGGGACTATAGTCATTCGAAATGAGAAGAATAAACTCATTCCCACTCCCACCGTTACATGGTGGAGGATGTGCATTGACTATAGGAAGCTCAATAAAGCAACTAGGAAAGACCACTTCCCACTTCCCTTCCTAGACCAAGTTCTTGAACGCCTAACCCATCAACAATTCTTCTGTTATCTAGATGGCTACTCAGGATTTTATTAGATCCCTGACCATCCTGAAGATCAAGAGAAAACCACCTTCATGTGTCCCTTTGGTACCTATGCTTTTAGATGAATTCCCTTTGGCTTGTGTAATGCACCAGCCACCTTCCAATGATGTATGTCAGCCATCTTTACAGGATTGACCAAAACCGTCATGGAAGTGTTCATGGATGACTTCTCCGTATATGGAGATTGCTTTGATTCATGCCTTAGGTATCTTGCCCTTGTTCTTGACAGATGTACTGAGTAAAACTTGGTTCTTAATTGGGAAAAGTGTCACTTCATGGTCAAGGAGGGCATCGTTCTTGGCCACATGGTTAGCAACCAAGGCATAGAAGTCGACAAAGAAAAAATTGAAGTTATCACCAAGCTTCCACCCCCAACCTTAGTCAAAGACATCTGAGCCTTATTAGGACATGTTGGTTTCTATAAGCGATTCATCCGTGATTTATCTAAAATCACAAAACCTCTCACCAATTTTCTTCAAAAGGAGGTGCCTTTCGATTTTGATTAAGCATGTATGGATAGCTTTTTGTGTTTGAAAAATGCCCTCACAACCACTCCAATCATTCGTGCACTAGATTGGGCCCTACCCTTTGAAATCATGTGTGATGCTAGTGATTGTGTTGTAGGTGCCATCTTAGGACAACACATTGATAAGAAACATCATGTCATATACGATGTATCAAAGACCTTAGATGAAGCTCAACGAAACTTCATTATGACTGAAAAGGAGATCCTAGCAATTGTCTATGCATTTGACAAATTTTGCTCATACTTAGTTGGCTCTAAAGTTATTATCTACATTGAACATGCAGCCATCCTCTATCTCATGACCAAAAAGGATGCCAAACCCAGACTCATAAGATGGATTTTTCTATTGCAGGAGTTTGACCTAGAAATCTTAGACAAAAAGGGGTCTGAAAACGTCGTGGTTGATCACCTAAGTCAACTTAGCTATGGCCCAATCGATGAAATCTCCATAAATGACTCTTTGCCTGATGACCAATTGCTCAAGGTGGACTCCCAATTTCCTTGGTTTGCCGATTTCGTAAATTATTTAGCTGTCGGTGTATTGCACCTTGAGTACAAGGGTCATTCTAAATCAAGCTTTTTACATGATGTCAAAAACTATTATTGGGATGAACCTTATCTATTTAGACTTTATGCCAATGGTCTGTATTGTCATTGTGTCTCTCAAGAAGAAGGTACTGACATTTTGGAATAATGCCATTATGGCCCTTATGGTGGACACATGAGTTTCCAGAAAACAGCCAAAAAAGTCCTACAATGTGGTTTCTATTGGCTCACCATCTTCAAAGACTCATATGATTATGTGTTCTTATGTGACCAATGTCAAAGGACTGGTAACATTTCCAAGTGTGATCAAATGTCCCTAACCTCTTGGCAGGAATTAGAGATTTTTGACATTTGGGGGGTCGACTACATGAGCCCATTTCCATCTTCTTATGGGTTTGCTTACTTTTTAGTCACAGTCGATTACATGTCAAAATTGGTTGAAGCCATACCCACTAAAACCTGTGACTCCAAACTTGTTAAGAAACTCTTTAAAGAAATTATCTTCCCTAGATTTGGAGTCCCTCGCACCGTCATTTCCGACGGGAGATTCCATTTTTTGGAGAAAAGTTTTGAGGCTCTATTGAAAAGATATGGAGTTTACAACAAAGTTTCCACTCCTTACCATCCTCAAACCAGTGGGTAGGTTGAAGTATCCAATAAAAAATCAAATCCATTCTAGATAAAATTGTTGGATGCACTAGGAAGGATTGGGCGTTGAAAATCAATGACGCTCTATGGGCGCACTGTACTGCCTACAAGACACCCATAGGCACTACCCCTTTTAGGCTGATTTATGGAAAATCATGCCATCTCCCGATAGAGTTAGAATACAAAGTCATTTGGGTGATCAAAAGACTGAACTTTGACCTTTCTACTATAGGATAAAATTGTCTTCTCCAAATAAATCAACTAGACAAACTTAGAATGAGTGCTTATGAAAATGTGAGAATCTAGAAGGACCGAACTAAACTTTGACATGACAGTCACATCAAGTGGAAGGACATTAGAGAAGGTGACCAAGTTCTAGTTTTTAATTCTAGACTAAGGCTTTTTCCTGGAAAGATCAAATCCAGATGGTATGGTCCCTACCTCGTCAAGTGTGCCTATCCACATGGCACCTTCCTTCTTTGGGACAAATTTTTGGGTGAATTTAAGGTTAATGGGCAACGACTTAAAAGATACATCACCACTAAAGACCTTGTCATTTTAGAGACCAACACACACCCATCCTTGGAAGATCTTGATTTGACAAACCCTCAGCCTCCCATAGAATCACTATAAAGTGGTATCTCATTTTTCAAGCCACCGATGTTAAACAAGGCACTTGTTGGAAGGCAACCCAACCCTATCTTCCTTTTACTATTTTTTTCTTTATGTTGTTATTTCATTCTATTTTTTGCTTCTCTGACACTCCAGTCGATCGACTCAGATAGACAACCCGATCGGTTGGGAATTCCTGAATGATAGCCCTTCAGCAGCTCAAATGATCAGTTGGTCCACAACCCGATCGGTTGGATCCAATCAAACATACCTCGATCTGACTGTTGGTCGAACGCGAGGCATCTCGACACCTCAGATCCTCCCCTACGACCGCACAAATCAACACCATGAACCGACGGACTTGATCACCAGTCGACCAATTTGGAACCCTAGCTCGGCTATATAAACTCCTCGAGGCAAGCCTCAACCTCACTCACTCCTTCCTAACCTAGCCTCCGCTCTCAGCCATCTGAAGTTCTCTCATGTACCTGAAGCCGCCAACCGAACGAGCTGCTCCCAGCCAACCGGTGAAGCCTCCAACTGAGCGTGTAGCGCTCCTAGTTGATTGGCACTGCAACGAGCAGTAGCCCCTCCTACTTTCGCTCGTCCTTCGTGAGCCGACCCCTTCAGTAGGCCAACCACCCCGGGAAGGAAGCTGATCGATCAGTTTGTCAGTCAAACGACCGTCCTTTAAGCCGATCATCACTGCTCTAGCTGCTCATCTCAGCTACTCCGCGAGCTGCTCGCCTCTGCCCTTCCCACTCTAAGCTGCCCATCTCACAAGCCAACTGATCATCTCATTTTCCTCGTGAGCTACCCGCCACAGTCGCTTCAGACACCTCTGTGCCACTCGTCTTACAGCTCAGCTGATTGGGTCAAGCTGCACCGCTCGACATGCCTTCACCCTTGATCCATAATAGCAACCACCAGTACCACCCCTCATCTATCGAGATGCATGTCTTCACCAACAACTGCTTGTCTTAGCATCCCAAATGATCGGCATAGACCTCCAGCCGATCGGCTCGACACTCCCACAGCAGCCATGTTTAACAGATTTCGCAAGAATAAGGGGAAGTCTACAACTTCTTCTTCCCAAGATCCAACTTTCCGATCTAGATCTCACACTGGGATCCAATTCCGCATACAATCCCCCACTGGTAATTCCTCCCCCAAGCCCAATGAGGAAATGCTCCATGACAAAAATGAGGAAGAAAATCTTCTCTAAGAGATGGAGAGAAACCAAAAGGAAAGAAACAACTCAGACTCCATTGTCCCCCATTCACCCTGCATAGCCCCCATTCTTAGCAGTTATGTCCAGTTCACTAGCACCAACCACCTTCAACATTAGAGAACTTGTTTGCTATAGGTGTCTCCTTCCCCTGTTGGGTATGTGGTACTACCCTCAACTCCCTCAGAATTCATGAAGCCATCGACAACATCCTCAGCAAAAACCACATCCTCCTCTTTCCCTACCATGTCACCTTAGTGTATAGTGATCTCACTCTTGAGTTCCTATCTACCTTTCACCGCCGCCACTGTTGTCGAGGAAATTCTAGATGCAAGATCCAAATTTTTGGGGAAAATATAGAGATATCCACCCGTCAATTCACATCCCTTATCCACGAAGGCGGTGATGATTACTGGTTAGATCAATGTATGGAGAGATCCCATAACTCCTACCCTGACCAATATGATAAAGAGAAGTTCTGGGTTGAGATCACTGGCCTCCATCCGCACCTTCCTAGTGGGCCCAAGGATTCTAGTATTCACAACCCAATAGTCTGCTACCTCCATCGTATCCTTGCTTGCACCATTTTTAGCAGAGAAGGTACCCAGGGAGACATCACCCATATTGAGCTCTACGCCCTTCGGTGCCTCTTGAATGTAGAACCCTTCAACTGGGGGAATGCTATTTTGGATCACTTCAGTGCCCAGGCCAGCTGTACCACCTCATCATCATTTCTCATTGGCCATTTTCACCCAGCTCGTCACTTTTCTTAGCTACACCCACATCCCTTCCCCACCACTCCAACTTAGAAATCACCTAATTGACAACTACTACCTGAAAACTAGCAAGTTCATCCGCATGGGTTCTAATGGTGTCTACTACCTGCTCTTTAAGGATTCATAGGAGGTTCTACAACTTCCTCTTCGTGCAAGGTTTGCCGCAAAAAACCTTATCTATGAACTCACTGATCTAGCATGACACATCCAGCGGTACATCCTTCATCACCTAGACCCAGATGACATCCCCGTGCCTCAAGCCCATTGGAGGAGCATTTCTTTGGAGGCTCATGATGAAACCTTTGCTCCACATCCATCGCTCCGTCATTGCACCAACCGTCAACCAGATGATGATGCAGGCACCTACAGGTTCTATGAAGTCCAACAGCAGCTGGATGAGATCCATCATGAGCAGTAGTGCCAGGGCCACTAGCTCAACTATATGTATCTCATGCAGCATTCACAAGAGTCTTGGCATGTGGATTGCAACCACTATGCCCCTAGCCATCCATCCCACGAGGAGTATGGATCCCAGCAGGCCTACCCAGATCCCCACTTTCCTTACTGGGGCAACTATTATGCCTCCTACCAGCAACAACCACCACTATAGTGATTCTCTTCCCTCCATCTCGTTCTAAGGGTTTGCTCAGAATGAGAAAAACTCTAAGTCTGGGGTGGGGTGGGGTGGGTGGTATGTGTTCCACCCCTTATCTTAACTTTTCAACATTTTACTTTTGTATGTCGAAATTTAGTATTTTTCCCTTTTTAAAACCTTGGCCTTTACCTAGTCGGCCAAATGATGTATCTTCATTATCAAATTAGATAAATCTTTATTTCCCAAATTGCTCAAAATTTTCATTTCTTTTTTTGAAAACACCAAATTATCCATACCTCTATTATCAATATTCTTGGAAAAGGTGGCAAGCCTTAGAGTATCAAATAGAATCAAATGCAAACTTTCTTATCCTTAACATTAGATTAACTGATCAATCTTTCTCATATGATGTACTTACATGATTTCTCTTACTAATGCAACAACACTCGAAAAAAAAACTTTTTTAATTGCACGGGAAAATAATCTGCACGCCAAACCCTAAGTCTGGGGTGGCGTGATCCTCTTCTCTCCATCTTCCATACCCCTCATAAATCTAATAGGGGCATACCGCCAAAAGATGCCAAAAAGAGCACACACAAAAAAATTGTGGATAATATCCCGAGTCAAATAGAAGAGGGATTATTCGTCCACACCCCTCGTACATTTAATAGGGGCACAAATAAATGAAATTAAAATCCAGAGTTGAATAAAGGAGGGATCCCTTTTTCCACACCTCACCTTTTCTTATTCCTGTGTAAAAAAAATCGAGTGTTGAAACACAAGTAGGATTAAGATTGTTTTTGCAAAGTATAAGATTGAAAGAAAAGGTTATGAAAAATGTTGTTGTAATAAATATAGAACTTGTGTTTCGTGGTTCTAAGAGATGGGTTGCTTGGACATGAAGAGGATAGAAGATATTGCTAATTAAGGGAGGATGAAAATGCTATTTCAAGAAATTTTTTGAATTATTTTGAATACTTTTGACTGCTTGAGGACAAGCAAAAGCTTAAGTCTGTGGTATTTGATACATGCTAATTTAGAACATCATTTCACAACCTTTTTAGTCATGTCACATTGTAATTCTTATCTTTATCCATAAAAAGAAACAATTTGCTATTTTCTTCCTTTTATCACAATTTAACTTAATCTCACCCAAAATTATGAATTTCTTGCAGATTCAGAAGACTAGATGAGTGGTTCGCCTGATCATCCAATCGTCTCATCCAGTCTACATGAGTGGCTCTGTCATTCTAGTCGAGTGTCTCACCTGATCCAGATGCTTGACCCACTTGTTTTGATCGATCGGTTGGTACCGCCCCACGACCGACCCTTATCCAGATATTTCATTTGATAGTGCGCCTCTTGAATCTCAAACGACCATTTCAATGCTAAAGTGGGAGTTTTCCCTCCCAAACCGAGCGGGTCAAGAAGTGCTGCCACCCAAGATCTAGGGTTACCTACTACTGCCCCGACCCCCTCCCTTGCCAGATCTCCACTGACCGGTTCGCTTCCCAACCAATCGGTTGGCAATGCGCGGTCAGTTCAAATCAACAACTGCCATCCCCTTTTTACCCACAACCCTAATTGTAAATCTCCCCTCCTTCTCCTATAAAAAGAGGGGCACTTCCTCCTCCCAAGGGCATCTTTTGTATGGTCTTTATACGGGATTTTTGAGCAATCTTTCTTACATTCTCATGTTATTGTATCCTATTCATCAATAAAAGTTTGTTTTTTTTCTAAGTGTTCCTTTCAATTATTGTTCTTACTTTTCTTGTTTAGATCTAGTTTATTTCTTCTTCTTCTCTTCTGTGGACTGGAGTAAGAGATTAAGCGTCGTCCATTTCATTGTCTCTAGACTAAGGAACTATCCTTTAGTACGACTAGACTATGGCTAGAACTCTTCTTCCCTCCGTCTCCCTTTTCTCCACAAGCATGAGTGAGTAGTTCTCTATCTAGGCAAGGGGAATAACCCCTTAGCCATGGCTTTACCGACTTTTCCTTAAATATGATCCTAGATAGATTTTAGTTTTGATAACTAATTGATCTATCAAAGTAATGAATTGGTTTGATCAAAAGTTATTCCGGATGGATATGACTTTGGAAGTTTGGATTTAGAAAAACAAACCCAATAGCATAGTAGTTTTGAAACGACCGTGGTTCTTCTTCTTTTAGGATGATGAACTAAGAAACATGAGCACCAGGACCAATGGGCTCAGGTGGAGTTCATATTCAGTGGATTTTTATTAATTCACTTGCCTTTATCGAATCCATTATTTTTAAAGATTAGTTTTTTTCCTAGGCTAAGGTGGTGAAAACCCCTAAAACCTCGATTCCCATCTCTTGATTCCAATCACCGCTTGTTTTGCTTCCTTTACTTCCCAGTCTTTTCATTCATAATAGTTTTCTTATGCTAACAACAATCTTGATTTTCCTTGTGACAGGGCAAATTTATATTCTTGTTAAGTGCATTTTCATTCCTGCAATTCTTTCTTAAGTGTTAATCATCAACCCCCAAACTCGACTTTTAATTTTTGTTCCGAATATGAAAATACCAAAAATAAATAACAAAATTCTTCAAAAAAATTAGGTTTAGATTTTACAATCTTAATAAAGTTGTCCTGTGGGATCGACCCTTTCTATACTAGCCTTAATGAGAAAGTTTAAAAAGGATTAAACTCTAGGATAATTATCTTAGTGATTATAAGTGCACTACGACACACTAACAATTTTTAGGGCACAAAACCCATAACAACCTGCATGTAGGTGAGATAAACATAGCACTAGAACAACATAAGTAACAAAGGTGGCCTAGTCTCATAAACTTGAAACCTGGTAGAGATTGGCACATAACCAAACTCCCAATTTATGGGGCACATAACCACCATCCCAAAATAATATTAATAAGGGCACATAACCCAAAACCAATACAAATTATATAACTCTAGGGATATTGAGTCACACAACATGCTTAATAGGGAGGCAAGTAAAATGTATAGTCGGATTTCACAAATTAATCATCACATAAGTGTTTGTCATTATCATCTACCTCGAAGTGGGCATATAGCAACAAATTGAGTTCCATAATGAAAAACGCATAATAAAGATTCTAAAAGAATGTCAGGAAGTTATTATGATCACAAGACCAATAACAAGTAGGGTACTTCATATGAAGCATATTTTTCAAAAGAACAAGATATGGTGTATAGGCTAATATCCATAGGACCAAGAGAAAGAAGAAAGTAGGATAATTGCTCAATAAGAATAATAGGGGATGCAAACATACATCTCATAGAGACTTAACAAAACCAAATTACTTCTAGATCCAAATCTAGGTTCCCAAAGCACCTAACGTCATGTATGTGAAATTAGGATTAGAACTACATTGATTATTCAAAACCCTAAAAATTATCTTTTTATTATATGTGAATTAGGTTACCAAAACCATGACATGTTTTAGGTTATATTTTTAGAGTTCAAAATTTATTTTATTATATTTTTCTGAATTATAAATATTTAGTTATGAATTATACAATTTATTAACTTATTAATTAGATCCACTAAAATCAACTCTTTAAAACATGAGATTCAGGAAAAAAAGAATATTTATTTGTAGTTTTTGGATAAGTAGATAATTAGTTATGAATTTTTAAAGTTCGACCAATTAGAAAATCAAGAAAAACTACATCATCAAAGAATTCATGAGAGGGAGAGAAATACTTGGGCCCACTCTACCTGGTCCAATCACCGATGGCCACATCTGCGATCAAACCCCTGTGGCACCAGTCCACAAAGGATACAACTTACGATCAAAAGTTGGGATTTCCCTCGGCTGAGAAGGCAAAGAAAGAGCAATGAGGAGGGGCAAAATCATAAAACCACATAGGGGTTCCTCTTCCTTTGTCCGCGCCATCGCCGCGCAGTGTGAAGCTGCAGTTTGGCCAATTTTGAGATGTTTTGCAATACGCGACCAAATGTGAAACAAGCGACACCAATGGAAAGCCTAGAATGAAATGAATGTATCCATACCTTCAATTCGATTGGAGAGGCTCTATGGTGAGAGAGAGAGAGGCGTCGCCAGGTCAAGACCAAATCTTGTTTACTGACGACAATGCACACAAGAGCAAGAGCAATTAACTTGATATAAGAGTTGGGTAACGGCCAGCGAAGACCCATGTAGGGTTATATATAGATGTGGGCGAGTGAAACTGAGAGAAGGGGAGTGGCCGTAAAAATGTGTTGGCCAAATTTTAAGTATTTCCTAAATCCTCGATGAATTCACTTGATTTATGGATTGAATGATGCAGAGTCCTCTCACAAAAATGCTAAAAGAAAAATTGAGAAAAAATATTAATAGTGGCCCGAGAAATCCGCAAAGTAGTGAGGGTAGTTCGTGGGTACACTATTCACGGCAGACCCTATGCTACTCGAGGTAGGAGACGAGGTCTGAGCCGTTAAATTGAGATCTCAATGGCTCAAATCGCATGCAAAAGAAATGAGCCATGTGCTATAGAGGTAGGGAATAAATCAGAAAATTAAACCGCATTGAAATTTAACCAAAAATAAACCGCATGACAGAGTTATATTTCTATTCCTAATCAATTTCGAATAAAGTGTAAACACATTTATTTCTTTTCTTCTCTCTTCTTTTGAGGGTGCAAACAAATCCCAAATTTAATAAAAATTTATACCCTAACTGATTTTGAGGTGTAGAATCTGAATATAGAATTAGTATTACTTTTGAGAACTTTTAATAGGTTATATAATTCAAAACTCATTTTCTCTTTCCTCCTTCATTAATGGTGATAGGGTCATCCAACTTTTATGAAACTTCACTCACAAGTCATATTTAATGTATTGGATACGAATTTACCATTAATTTTACAAGTTAGAGTTGTTTGTAATTTAATATTTTAAAGGTTCACACTTTCTCTCTCCTGATTTCATCTTTTAAACAAACTTTCTCTAAATTGAGTGAAAATTCACCCAAAGGCATATTTTATTTTGTAAATTATGAATCTAAGATTATTTTCCACTTTTGAAGTCATTAAATGTTTTATTTAATAATTTTAAGAAAAAACACCATTTTCTTTTCTAGATAAAATAGATATAGTTATTATTATTCCAAATTGGTGAAACATGGCCTCCAAGCCAAGGAATATCCCAAGAAAATGAATATGAGGTTATTCTTATCCAATAAGTTTTCTTATTAACACATTATCCATTACTTCTATTATTTCTCTCATTAAAAATCCAATATCTCATTAATCCTGGTTTAAGCATTGTCTTTGATTCCATTTTTCTCTTCCTTGCACCATAAGGTAAAGGAAAAGATATAGAATGAATATACTCTATCATTATCCCACATAAGTTTATTTATTTCATATTTTGTGGAATTGAACATTATATGCACATTATTATATCACGTGACATATATTGATTTTATGTTTAACTTGAAGGTATTAGGTAATATTAATTTATATTCTACATTTTAATGTGATTTATGCATGCATTAATATATTTAAGGTCACTAAAGAGCATACTCTAAACCTTGTTTGGCTAAACCTCAAAGACTAAGGTTTCTAACCTCTGGAATAAGATTAAGTTCTAGGTTTCGGTATGTTACAAAATGCATTAAGAATGAAGATGGTAGAGTGTTGGTGAAGGACGATGAAAGTTTTTCAATGGAGATACTGTAAATAATGTTAACGAGTTGTGTGACACAAATACAAGAGATATACACACAACAAGTTTCATTATTTGAGGCCAAGAATGCTTTGAAAAAGATGAAAATGAAAAAGGCATGTGGACCAGACGGTATTCCCATTGAGCTATGGAAGAGTATTGGGGGTGAAGGAGTTATGTGGTTAACAAAAAATTTTAATGAGATCATGAAGACCAAGAAGATGTCAGATCAGTGGGGAAATAGTATTGTAGTCCCCATCTACAAGAACAAAGGTGAGTGTTCAGAGTTGCACATAATACAAAGGTATCAAGTTGATGAGTCATACAATGAAGCTTTGGGAGAGGATTTTTGAGAAGAGGCTAATATCTATAACACAAATATCAAAAAACCAATTTGGTTTCATGCTTGGAAGATAAACAACATATTCTATCTTTCTAATAAGGAGGCCTATGGAGAAGTATAGAGAACGAAAAAGAGATCTTCATATGATTTTTATTGATTTGGAAAAGGTTTATGATCAAGTACTCAGGAAGTGTTATGGATGGTTTTGAATAAAAAGGTTGCGCCAATCCAATACATTGACTTGATTAAAGACATGTATGATAGCTCTATAAGTGTAAAGACTCCTAGAGGAGATACATCAACTTTTCCTATCACTGTTGGGATACGCCAAGGATCCACACTCAATTCATATCTATTCATTCTTGTTATGGATAAGTTGATAAAGAATGTCCAAGATGATATTCTTTGGTGTACATTTTTGTCGATGATATTGTATTGATTGATGAAACTAAAGACGGATTGAATGATAAAGTTGATCTTTGGAGAAAGGCATTGGAATCAAATGGATTGACGATTAGTAGGAGCAAAACTGAGTACATGCATTGCAATTTCAGCCAATCTCACAATGTGAATGGTGGAGCCAAGTTGGACGGAGTAGACATACCAAAATGTGATAAATTTCGTTACTTGGATTCTATTATTCAAATAGATGGGGACTTCCAAAGTGACATTTGTCACAAGATCACTGCAGAATGGTTGAAATAAAGGAGTGCGCTGGAGTATTATGTGATTAGAACATCCCTCTTAGATTAAAAAGTAAGTTTTATAGAACTACTATACGACCATCCATGCTCTATGGGAGTGAATGTTGAGCTGTGAAGAAACAAGATCTCAACAAGTTGTATGTGGATGAAATGTGTATGGTTGAGATGGACGTGTGGGAAGACTAGAAAAGATCGCTTGAGAAATGACTGTATCAAGAATAAAGTGGGGGTGGTGAGCTTTGAGGACAAGTTGCGGGAGGTCGACTCAGATGATATGGACATGTGCAACGCAAACTGACTAACGTGCCCATACAAAGTGATGTTATTGAGTCAAACATAGTTAATAGACGAAGAGGAATGCATAAATTAACATGGGAAGAGCTTATAAAGAGATATTTTGAATCTCTACATCTCGGCCAAAATTTGATCCATGACAGAGGGGAATGGAAATGCAAGATCCATATAGCCGACCCCAAGATAGTTGGGACTGAGGCTTAGATGATGATGATGGTGGTGGTATTAGAGCATTGGTTCTAATCCTAGGGAGAAAAAGAGCACCATCTTCGTCTATAGGTTGGCTGCCCTCAATCTCCGTCTCTCTCTCTCTCTCTCTCTCTCTCTCTCTCTCTCTCTCTCTCTCTCTCTCTCTCTCTCTCTCTCTCTCTCTCTCTCTCTCTCTCTCTCTCTCTCTCTCTCTCTCTCTCTCTCTCTCTCTCTCTCTCTCTCTCTCTCTCTCTCTCTCTCTCTCTCTCTCTCTCTGAAGGACCGTTATCATCCCGATCATCATCATCGTCTATGACTTCAAATCTAACACACATCATCTTTATCATCGTCTGACATCTCCAATATATATGTCTTTTCCTGGTTCATCTTCCCCGAGTTCATTTCCCCGAGTTTGTCTGCCCTAAGTACATAGTCCATATGCAAACATCGATCCTTCACCCTTTTAGTATTGTTGTCACCAATCTAGATCCAGTAGAGCTGACAAGTGCAAGTTCTCTCCAACATTAACAAACAATGAGCTTTTCCATTGTGGAAGTCATCTTCACCATCCAACACTCGTCTCTACTCCACCAGGCATAAATTTCATCCAAGTTCGTCTTATCCTCCAAATTCATCCATAATGATAGGGCATCAGTCCTCCAATATTTCTACATCGTTTTGGCCAGATCAACAAATCAAAACTGCCCCAGCGACGCTGGTGTGTAACTGCGAATCGCCATCAACATGGCAGTTGTCACCACCAAGTTAGCATCTGAAGTTGCTCTCATAACGGTAATCAAATCTCGATGTTGCTTTTCCCTCTTGATCATTATATGTCCAAATTCCATGAGGCAAAATTAATCGCATTAAGACTCTGCAGGCTCGACCAATGTCCTCGGCCTCTAAACTGCTGTTTACGAGGAGTGGAGCCGCAAACATCCAAATAGCAAGCTTTGTAGACAATGTTTATGATAATATATTTTTCGCTATGTACGAAAATTGCATATAAACAAGGCAAATGAGTGGTGTGCAGGTTATCCAAGCAATAATGCCGAAAGATTCCTACGCATTTGAAGCCGGCTTCGAATCTGACAGCACATCCAGCTGCTGTGATTAAAAGTCAAATCTGTTGTTTCCCAAGGAAGGCAGCATATCCAACACTAAGATAACTACCAATACATCTTAACGTTTTGAACCCAATACTCTTCTCCTGGCGCCTCCGGTAGACGCAAGGAGCTTCCAGAGAAGAGCTTTTGTTCCAACTCCTGCACGCGTGGCTGGCTAACCAGACGTATGGGATGCTTAAAAGTTGCACTTTTCCTTTTGGTCACGACCTTCATCCTTGTTTATGTACCCCCTGGTAAGTAAACCTTCAGAAATCTGCAGTCCTTATTTCTGTATCGTTTTATTTTGCGGTTTCTGCTTGTGAGTTTCTGAGCTTTCCTGCTGACTGTTCTATATGGGTTGACAGTGCGAGGTGAGAAGAGTCTTGATCATTTGAACATGATTGAGGCCTTAGGGGATGGGGGTTATTCAAGAACAAAGGTCTCTTGTGGCGGTAGGAATGCGAGACTTTTAGGAACAAGGAAAGCTCCTTCACCCCCTCCTCCAACTGCAAACAAAGGGACTTCGTATTATATGGCGTCACCTCCACCAAACGTCTGAGGCTCTTAATTTGGCAGAAAGAGACTTGTATTCGCAATTGTAACCTGACTTTGCAAAACATTTGAGGTTTTCTTATTAGCATTACATTTACTATGCCCACCAATCCACCATCGCGCATGTTGATGATTCTGTATAGGGTGCTGCTTGTTCGGTCGTTTGTTCAGTTTGATCTCATGTAAATAATTTGCGTTAAAGTCAGCTGTTTCTAAAATGAGTAAATTCTGTAGCAGAGGGATACAATTTGATCTGATAAGAATTACAGGTATTAGATGAGACAATGCTAAAATCACTAGAGCGATTAAACATTTCCACTCCTACTTTTATGTTTCCGGTCCTACTTTGCACAACATCTTGGTTAGTTATAACATTTCAAGAGCACTGTGATCATAATGAAATCTCATATTTTGACAGATGCTGAGGCAATTCCTTAGCTACATACCCCAAATAGTAATGCAAACCAGCAGCATATTGCCTGTTATCTTTGTTGCTTTCACTAGCTTGTTGCCCCGTTAGCTTTGTCTACCCTTTTCTCCCCTTTCTGAGATCTATATAGGCAGGCCGCAGACAGCATTGCCCAAAAAGTCAGACGCGGTAGAATCACGGTAACAGGGGCTATGGTGCAATGGGACGACTTCTTAGATCCTGTTGCTAACGAGGGAATTGTTAGGTAATGTGTCTTTCAACTAACTTGTCCATTCTAATTATGATGGTCGATTGATGCTGTAGAACTACTACATGACAATTCTCAACTCATAAGTGACAGTTAAAATCATCCATGTTATAGAATTAATGTGGGTTTGCAGCACCCTCAAAGTATGTGATTATATCAGACAAATCTATCAGTATGATACCATATCAACTGAACATTGACTAAATTTCAGGTGATGAAAAATGATCAAACAAATAAGATTCAAATAGCATATCTCCCCGAATCAAACATCCACTGTAACATGGGACTAATGTATACTTAAATGATATAAATGTCATGTATCTTTATGTGTTCGCAAAAGAAAAGCTGTAACATATAAGTTGCACAAAATACCACAAGTGATCCTATCATTCTTGATTGAAAGAAAAAATCATAGCACCAAAACATCACCAGTAGGCATGTATCATTATTCTATTTGCAGGGAGCGCAATTTTAACATCCGTGTGAACAAAGATATGCAGATTGAAAACGTTTTCCAAATCCATTATGCCCAACAAAGTGTGTCACTATGAGAAGTCATCCCATTGATGCTCGTAAAGTGTTGATTGTACCTATTGCAGTATCGAGCACAAGACCTCACTCCATTCTTAGTATTTGATTGTTGAACTTAGAAAGAAATGGAATAGAAGGAAAGATTTCATAACGCTGAAAATGGATAATATGCAACATTTTTTTCCCATCAAATCTAGGTAAACCCTTGCCACAACTGAAAGCAACCATAAGCACAAAACAAAATTGTTGCAACTAAACATGCATTTTGAAGAAAAATAGATAGACATCGCCAATAGAGTTGCTTTTGAGCAGTAGTTTCCCTTGTAGAAGGCAACAAACCATGAAAATGACATGTTCCTTTTAAATGTGATAAATAAGCTCGTTTTAATATTTTTTTAAAGTGTAGGAGTATATTTAGCTTTATAGTTTACTAAGTCCATTAGTGACATTATACTTGGTATTTGTTGCTTGGCAATTTTGGTGCTCATGCAATTTTGGCAAATACTAAGTGTTTTCTCTTGTTATACCTAATTTGGTAGCCAGGCCTATGGCTACTAGTGCCCCATTCGCACACGAACAAAATGCCATGACCCATGTGATTATCACGACATCACCAATTAACACATTAATCTCATTATACCAATCGCTTAGATGTTAGAACAGAAAAAGTTAGAATAGATCAAACAATACACACTGCATATTTCGTTTTACAAAGTAGAACCATCCAAAAAATAATAATTGCAATAGAACACACTTCCCTTTGCGGGACCATTGCCCATGGTGAACCCATTGCGTTCAAGTTGTGAATGTGTTGCCTCGGATACCATACCATTGAGGAAGCATCAACCTCGGCACCAATGCAGTAGCATCCAATAGACTGTCACGTGGGGCTGACGTGCATATGCTAACCCGTAGAATTCAGGAAATCAATACAAGTAACACTGGAGTATTTGAAAACCCTAATCACATGCCAAAGAATAAAGCCACAAACACACTGATCCATTGAAGTGCGAGCAAAACATGGTCGAATTCACATAGATAGAGTGTAAGTTAGAAAATTTTGAATAATGAACATCTACTATTAATCTAAGATATGTTCTTAAAATCCTAATAGTTATTAGTTATTAGTGTGCAAAGTAGATAGAAGTTGTCATTTAAGTTAAACAACGCACATGCAATATGAAAGTCCAAGTAAAGAAGAAAAACTAAATGAATTCAACTAGGTGAAATAACAAGGGTAATAGATTGGCAAAAGTGTAGTAACGCTCAAAGTTTATATGGGGAACGTAATGTCTGCTAAGTATCATCCAAAATCCCTGTCTATCAGTATGTTAGACCACCGGGGTTAAACTTCCTATACTGCAAGCAACCCACTAGTTGATTCTAAGATAAGTATGAAGCAAACACCACGGTAATGATTCCATGTCTTGCATTATCTATCCTAATGGAATAACTAATCAAAACGTTAGTGTGCGATTTTAACCACAACAAGCATACATCATATGAAACTATCTTTTCGATTTGATGGAAAATTTTCACGTACCTTCCACATCATGATATTCAGTTACATGGAACCTAGTTACTCGCAAAAAGTAAAAAAAAAACCTTCTCCACCTATTTTTATATCATCATTGTGGTCTCAAAGGTAAAAAAGGACATGGATGCCACTAACCAATTTTTGCTATTCATGCATGGGAGCATGAAATATTCTAGATCTTACTATAGGAAAATAACAACCTTCCATCGATTTCATGCATTACAATTTGACTCACCTTTCTACAAACACTACAAAATGTATAACTCTTTCCCATGAATGGCATCCTAAAAGAACACATGATGCTTACTATTCTCATGCATCATCATCTATTATAGATGGTCTTTTTTAACTTAAATCTTTTCTTCCATCTTTCATGATGCCTCAATTCCTACTACATTGTGTGCATATAATCTATCTTGTTGCATGGACCCTAATGACAATGTAATGTCCCAAGAATTGAGGCCTCGGATAAAATGATTTTAAAAGGAATAATTTGGCTACTCATATTACCAAGGTCCAACTTCTTTTTAGGGAGCCCATCACTAAAGAACTTTATGGTTAAATGTGCTCAACCTAGAGTAGTAATGGGTGACCAGTTGGGAAGTTTATCCTGGCTTGCACGTGGGACCCACATGGGAATGTGATGTGCCAGTCTTGAGCTATGCGGTCCAGACATGTTGGAAAGGAATGTCCATGGTGATGTAGTCACCCTTGTGTTGATATTCGTTGATTGAGAGTCGGGTGTCCATGGGACATTCTGGGTCTACAATGAATTTGAAAAAAATATTATGAGGTCATATAGTTGAGCCTTAATGAGGAAGTCAAGAGTCTAAGCGAAGGAGATTGTAACGTCCCAAGATTTGAGGCCTCAGATAAATGATATTAAAAGTAATGATTTGTCTACCCATATCACCCATGTGCACCTCCTGTTTAGAGACCCATCACTAAAGAATTATGTGGTTAAGCATGCTCAGCCTATAGTATTACTAGGATGGGTGACTAGTCGGGAAGTTTATTCTAACTTGCGATGGGTGAGGACAAAGCACACAAATAAGGATAGTGGTGGTCTATGGGTCCAGTCTTCATTCCTAAAATCTACTAGAGCCGTAGGTTGTGGGTCCAGGTGTTACATACACATAATTATTCCATGATGCGATGATATGAACAACTACAACCAAAGATTCCACAACCAATACTTATTTTCAACACCCACTTGTTGGTCATCTAGCACAAGAGCATGAAATAGGATTTTAAAAATAGAGGCACAATATAGTAATAATAAATATTTCCTATCCCATTTTACCCTACCCATTGGATCCATTGTATATATAAAACTTCAGTGAATAAAAGACATAGAAAGGACAAATTTATTAGTCATACATATTTTTCTCGGTGAAGAAATCCAACATTGGTATCTAGATCCGAATCGACCACCAAAAAATCCAGATCGTCTATGAAGAAATCCAGTTTAATCCCTGAACTATTACACAACTATTTTCTTTAGCACCTTATTATCATCTTATGGAACAACTTATCCAAGGCTTCACATGTGTGCCTCAACCTCTACTTGATCCACAGAGACGATAAAGAATGTCATACATCACCTTGGACACCAAGTTGAAGTGTAATAGGAGTTTTTTGGGTGCTAGTGGTCCTAGTACTTCCTTTCTTCTCCTATCTCTGGAAACCACCCTTACAACAAGTTCCTATCTTTTTTGGAGAGACATGACTAGAGTTTTTAACAAGTTGTCTCAAGTTTTGTGTCTACCCTTTGGGACATGACCACTTTATATAAGAGAGTCACGGGATTGGAAAATCTGATTTCAATCCCTTTCTTAATCGCAATCTTAAAACAACCTTGATACTGCAAACTCAGATTGCATTTCCATTCTCCCGACTGGGATTATCAACCGACTGACTAAGTCAACCCAGATCTAGATATTGAATCTCAATAAGCTGAATGTGACTCCCAATTGGTCGACTAGGTAAGTCCAGATTCAAATATGAATTGGTTTATAAATTAAAACTTGGTTGGGTAGATTGGGATTCCCAATCGTTTGACTAGGTCAATCATCATCATCATCATCATCTAAGCCTCAATCCCAACTATGTTGGGGTCGGCTACATGGATCCTTCATTTCCATTTAGCTCTATCATGGGCCATATTCTGATTGAGATGTAGAGATTCAAAATCTCTCTTTATAAGCTCATCCCATGTTAATTTAGGCCTTCCTCTTCTTCTATTTATAGTGTTTGGCTCAATAGCATTGCTTCGTATAGGCGCACTAGTAGGTCTGCGTTGCACATGTCCGTACCATCTGAGTCGGCCCTCACACAACTTGTCCTCAATGCTCGCCACCCCCACTTTATTCCTTATATAGTCATTTCTCAAACGATCTTTTCTTGTCTTCCCACACATCCATCTCAGCATACGCATTTTAGCCACGTTCATCTTGTTGAGACCTTGTTTCTTCACCGCCCAACATTCACTCCCATAGAGCATGGCTGGTCGTATAGTTGTTCTATAAAACTTACTTTTTAACCTAAGAGGGACGTTTGACTAGTTCAATCTAGTGTAAAATTTAATCGACCATTTAACAACCAATTGATCCATTAACCATCCAATCAAATTATTTTAATAGATAGGAAAATAGTCTGTTTATGATTTAGAACCATTCTAATCATATATTCGATTCTGAACTTCAATTACCTTATGCATCCCTATGCAGTGTGACCCATAGGTTCATAATTACATTGATAGTGATGTTTAAGACCTCAAAAGTATCAATTGGTATCTAGCCACACATCATTGTCACCCAAGTAATAATAATGGATTGGAGAACAACTACAACATGTAAAGTAATTGACACTACTATTGATCATTTTTTCCCCTTGTCACATATATCCATATTGAAATGAAGGCATGGAATTGTCATCCTCTTATCACTCAATCTATGTGTTTTGAACTAGAGCATATTATTGAGATATTGTAAGCCCAATATCATGTATTCACTCGCATGAGTGTGGCTATGCATTTCATAGTCTCTCTTATCAAGTGGTCAAGATATTACTCCAAAGGAGGGACAAGTTCCATTTACATCACTCATAGTCATCCACATGTGTTGTGCACCCAATCACTACCTTTTTGGCAACTCTTATTCATTGGACATTGGGCTAGCAGTCAAAGTACATAAAATAAATGTGATTACAATAATGACTTCAAGTCTAAGCATCACAGTCACCACTGTCACATTGAGATGTGACTCCAACAAGTCACTAAAAGACTTCAATGTGTCATTTTCAAGGTGGATTTGTACAATACAATTTGATCTCTAACAAGTACCCATGCATCTGAGATGATATCCAATAATACGACTAAAGAGGCATCCTTATCACTCACCATACATGCTAGTCTTGTGTATTATTGTTGTCCTATATTATCCACAATAATTATAAAGTAGGGAGATAACAAGAATGAATAGTCTAAGAATACATACAATTTCATATGCAGGTCCTCAATTTAAACTATATGTTATCAAGTCAAAACATGTGATGGAGTGAACTTTTGAAGTATTTGGATACCTAATGGAATAAGTGAAACCATATGGTTGAGTTATATTGAGAATTCCAAGTTTTTGGCAAAGTTTGTGTGATGATTGATGTTTATATCATGACTAGGATCCCTATATTTAATGCCTTTTGAGGAATTTAGTTGATAAGTCAAATAGTTGAGTTTTGTCACAAAAATTGAATAGAATGTAGCTTGAGAGCTAGTAAAGATATGGTTAAAATTTGGTGGCAATTGGAGTATCCTAGAGGAATTTATTAAGGTTTGGAATTTGGGATATAATATTCTTGATTAAGGATTTATTGACCTAAGTCATGGAATTAATCAGTGTCATGCTTCCCTGGCTTTAGGAGCCGCAGATTGCTGACGTTGCCATGTTGTGACCCTTGGATGTTATCAGATGGATGAGGATGTAGTATTATTTCTTGTAGTAGTTATGGTGAACTGGTCAAACCTTGGTCGATCCTACGTTGAGGTCGTGGCCCTATAGAAGAAAGTACATGGGTAGTTTCCTTGACAATTCCGAGAACTACAGCTCCAACCCTCTTTGAGGCATGACGATGAAGGAAACAGGTGAAGAAGAGGACCTAAAGAGGGATACAATGGATCTTTGAAGTCCAGATATTTCTGAGCATCCGTGTTCCTTCCATGGAGGTTTCAATAGTCTACGAATCTCGGTTTGTCGAAGAAAAGGAAGAGATTGTAGGAAGAATACGGCTACTCTCCACCGTACTTTGGCATCAAAGTTAAATGTATAGATGTTGGGTGAAGCTTTTAGAAGAGATTGGGGTAGGGCCTCACTGTGGTAGTTGCGCACACATAGATAGGCTCAAGAAGATGCATCGAGTGGATCCTCTTGCGACCTGCGGTGATCAAGAGAAGCCACCCTGAATGGAGGCACTGGGCTGGCGATGCACAGCAAGGGTGCAGGTAATGATGTTCTAACCAGGGCACCGAGGGAAGGCTCTAGCATCGAGGAACTAGGTCGATGATGCAGAGGGATGGAGCTCAAAGCTCCTCAAAGTAGTGGGTTGTGACGAGGAGGAGGTGATGGAGGTAGATTTTGTCGCCGGAGCTCGTGACCCAGGCGACGGTGACCTCGCGGAGAATGAGATCTGAAGCCGAAACCTAGAGATCATGCAACCACAAAGATCAGGAAGGACCATGAGTAGCTAATGGAGTTGTCTAGGAGCACCCCAGTGAGGTTTCTTGCTCGGCGGAGGAGAACCCGTGAGGCGGCGGCCGTGAGAACTGGCTCTCATGGACTCACGCGCGGGCATAGGACGGACAACGAGTGAAGGGGTTCGATTTCACGTAGACCAGAAAACAAAGGAGGTAGACCCGATTCAAACCAAACCTTAACTGACTGGACCACAGTAGGCTAAGCAAAGGAGCCTCATAGCCACATGGCAGCGACTGATTGGCTAGAAAAGGTAAAACTTCAATAAATCTACAGATCTAAGATAAATCATAGTAAATAGTCTGTTTATTAGAAAATTACAAATAAGGTACCAAAATTCTCAGAAAAATGAGTAGAAAAAAAGGGAACCATGTTATTTGGCTTTTAATGCACTAATAATAGTGATATCATGTATGTTGTGAAATACTTATTTGATGGATAATAAATATCAAATGAAGACCTAAAATTATGAGAATGCTTCAGTAACTCTGAAATATGATATATAATCCATAAAATATCAAATATGATGATGCTTGGACATGAAATCATGTAATTTTCTTTATGTGTCTAATTAGGACTAATAACCCTAATTAATGTGCAATAATTACATATATACTCACGAAATTCTGAAAATTACAGTATGAGCTCATACCAGCAATTAGAAGGTAATATGTAACTCTGAAATGATTATTATGCATATAAATAAGGCCACATGTTTAATTATCCTAAAATGATGAGAAAAACCTAATTTGAGTAATGAGTGTAACCTAAGTTAATATGTTTACATACTAATGTGACACATGGATATATCCAGGTAATGAACCATATTTTGGAAGATAACATCAGTAAGATAGTTCCAATACAAGAATACAAGTAAAGATGAGAAGATAAGACAAGTAATGGTGTGCATATCCAAATGAGTAAGCAAACCCTAAAACAAATATAATTAGGGTTAACATGAGATGTAAGATGATGAGAACCTGATGGTTATGCATGATATTATCATAATCAGGTTTTGACCAAGGATATAGTTGACTATTGGATATATGGTGATTAGGTTTGTCTCTTGATCAAGGTATGCCATTACCACTTACTTGTCTTATTATACAATATGCTTGTGTTATATGTGTAGTAAAATACTTGGCATATGGTATTGGATGAAATGATTGTTCTTGCATGATATGTTGCTTGATTTTCCATACTTATGGCTATGAACACATGAAACATAATATATTTGTTCCATTATGTGAAAGAACTAATTCTCTTTGGTGGCATAGTGTTGGAAAGTGATCATTCTCTTTGGTATCGGATCACACTGTACAATGATCTAACTCTTTGGTAGTAGATCATAAGCCCTTACATCTCAAACTCTTTGATAGATGAGTTTATGCATTATTCCCTCATGTGGCAAATGCATGGATGATATAATGTAAAATATGCCTAAAAGGTATGTGTTCTCTTTTGCTAATAAACATCTTTGCTCAAGTATATGCTTTTTGTTATATTTCCTTATAACTTCCAAGAATTAGTTTTATCTTATTTCCAAGATATGATGAAAGGTATATAAAAACACATAGGCATACTCAGTACAATATTCTCGAATATTGTGCTGACGTGTACCACATGTAATCTTTTGTTTAGGTTGCGGAAATATGATCATGAAGATCCAAGATAGTTGTGAGTTGTGTGACGAGCTGATGTATAGGTGGACCTATTGTCTTAATATCATGTAGTTTAGTGGTAGTACATGTATATGTATAAGTTTTTTGTTCAATGTGTAATATCAAATGTTGTAACAATTTATTATGTAATTATATGTTGAATGGTGAGCATGTGTTGTATGGTTCTATTATTGTTCATGTACATGTGCTACTGTTGTTTCCTACTGACCTCCTCTGATTTTCTTCTTATTAGCCTAGTATGTGGTGTTTAAATTGGGAATCTCATTGAGGTGATGTTTCAATTTGGACGTCACACATCAGATTAAGTTTTAGAAAATCTGGGGATGTCACAAAACATTTTAAGGACATCATTAGGTTTATTTATTATGTCATTATTGAAATAAACATAAGAAGCAAAATTGCCTTTTTTAGTAGTCAGATCATATACAAAGTATCTTTACTACAATTATCACATGATGGCTCTCAGTGCATACAAACCAACAGTCTCCCACTTGTACTAGAGCTAGTCATATATGAATCTACTTCCAAGTGATCTAACATGACCATCATGCTTATGTTGTGAAAGTGCCTTTGTCAAGGGATCAAAAATATTTCTTTTAGTTGGTACTCTGCAAATCTTATCATATCATTGTATCATCCCTCATACGATATGGAAATTCTTGCGAATGTGCTTGGAATGTTGATGCGACTTGGGTTCCTAAGCTTGTGCAATGGCTCCATTTTTTTTGTAGTATAGTTCTCCTACATCTTCAATTATTAGAACCACACCAAGTTCACGAATAAACTTCTTGATCCATACTAGTTCCTTTTCTACATTCTATGTGATTATATACTCAACCTCTATTGTAGAATTAATCATTTTATCTTGCCATTAAGATCCAAATGGTACCTTACCATCATGCTCAAAGCACACAATACATCTCAGAGTGTACATATCATTGCATACATAATAGATCCAATTGTTGAGGCATACGAAAACTTAGTCATGCTTTCCTGCTCTTACAAAGAGATGGGACATTGGGATTTAGAGATACTCATTTCATGTGACATGGGTATGTTTCCTCTCTTAGAGTCATGCATGCTAATCCACTTTAGCACTTTGTCAATATATGTACTTTGGCTCATGATTGAATCCTTTTAGATCTATCTCTATAGATCTCCATTCCATATACATACAATATGAGAAATACAATTATGCTCCTGATAACATTTTTCTTAACACAAGGTTCATCTTGATTTTGAATTAAGTCAAACTATTTGATGATTTTATCAAGATAAAGAATCCAACTTTCCTGATGCTTTCTTCAATCATAGATTGACCTGTGTAGCTCATAGACTTTATTGTCTTCATTTGGAGTGATATATCATTCAAACTATGTTGATACATGTAAACCACACGTATAAAACGGAAGTGCACGTATCACATAATATATGCCTTTGAGGCCCTAGTGTCAAACTCAGTGACACATTATCCAAGGACTAATACCAACTGTGAATCGATCAGCTTGACCTAGTGAATGAGTGATTGGTTGATTAATTAACAGATTCCAAGAATTAGAACACAATTGGTTTGTGATAATAGTTGGACTGGATTCCTTAGGAGTACAATTTTACCATGATCCATGTTGCAATTAATATCATTCATTACTATGTATTTATCCTAACCCTAGACTAAGGGACATGTAGAGATAATTACTCACTCTCGTAGCATAATTCACTACCTATTCTAATATAAGTCCCAATGTTGTGAAAATTTAAATTTAGGTAGGCCCTTTAACAAATCCTCTGGGATATACCCTTCACAGGTGCAATCCCTGTCTCAAGGCACAATATAGGATATGTAATTCTATGACTTATCTAACCCTTCCCACTCTTGAAGCAATTACTATTATGAGAAATTAGCTAAGGCACGATATATACTATGTAATTCTATGACTTATCTAACCCTTAATCCCTCTCTTGAAGCAATTGATAGTATGACAAATTAGTTATGTTGATCAAGCATAGTCAATTCATGAGGAAATCATAGTATTATGTCCAAAAATTAGGATATATATATATATATATATATATATAAAGAGTCAGGCTAGAATACACTCAAGTGTGCAGATCACACAGATACACTCAAGTGTGTTTGCATATCAAGACTATTTTTTTTTTTTAAATATAAACCATTGATCTTTATTGTCATACTATAACTAGGATACATGCAAATTTTGAGTCCATTTGGATGAGTGTAAGTCACTCATCCGAGGGCAACATAATCGACGCACGAAACTAATTTGAAATGCATAATTTTTGCGGTCTTTATAACATGACCTACAAATGTCCAAATGGGCTCAAATTTTGTATATGAGCTATTCACAAGATGTTTAAGAAGATCAATGGATTAGATTTTTGAAAAAAACATTGGATCATGGAAAACTACTTGAGTGTATTCTACTCTGAATACACTCGAGTGTATTCTAGCCTAACTATATATATATATATATATATATATATATATATATATATATATATATATATATAGAGAGAGAGAGAGAGAGAGAGAGAGAGAGTCAGGCTAGTGTACACTCGAGTGTACCAGAGGCATCGTACACCTCAGTCATTTTTGAAGATGCAATAAATTTTTGAAAAATCTAAACCATTGATCTTCTTAATTATCATAAGAACATACTATATAATAAATTTTAGCTAATTTGGACACTTATAGGTCGTGCATCTAAAGGAGGCAAAAATCATGTATTTCAAATTAGTTTTGTGCGTCTATTTTTTTGTCCTTGGATGAGTGACTTACACTCATCCAAATGATTTCAAATTTTGTTTGTGACCTATTAGTATTGTAACCATGAAGATCAATGGATTAGATTTTGGAAAAACATTGTCTAGATAGGCAAACACCATTGGGGTGTACGGCATTATCTATACACTCGAGTGTATTCTAGCCTGACTATATATATATATATATATATATATATATATATATATATATATAATCATAATGTCAATTACAATACAAAATTGGGCTACTCTCGGGTCCTAAGGAACTAGGGTATTAATCATGCATGATTTCTATCATTGCATACATAGGTGAAAGAAGAGAAAACAAGGAAAAGATTAGAGAACTAGTGAAAACCCCTGAAGAAGATGATCCAAATGACTCCCTCTAAAGAACATTGTGATCTGATGTGTTTCGGGTGTAAATTCACTCTCTAAAGGTGCCTGAGTCTCTCGAGAAGTGACCATCTCCTTCTCTTTCTCCTCTCTCGTCTTCATGCTCTCGTGTAATGGAATAGAACATCGATAATAGGTCTTTTTAAACTCCTCTTAGGTCATAAGAGAGTCTCTTTCCATCATGAAATCATGATCTTCAAATTGATTAAGATCTTTAATCTTGTCGGGACGTGCAAAGTCTGCACCACTAACAACAAGTCAGTGGCACCAAGTCATCTCTTGGATTCATGACTCCTTATATGCGCCAGTACTACCGATGAAGATGTCGATAGCACCAAATTGATCGCTGACTTCTCTAATGAGTTATTCATATAAAGCTTGGTACCACCAATAGTAAGTCGGTGGCATTAAGGTTGTTTGGTGTGGGTTTGTCCCAATAGTCAGTAGTATTGACCAAGGGGTCAGTAACACCAAAAATACTCAATTTAACTTTATTCTTTTTCTCCAAAAATCAGTAGCACCAACATGACTGTTGGTAGCCCTAGTTGACTCGAACTATTCAAATTGCTTGAAATACAGAAATATAGAACATATGTCCAAATAAATATGACAGAACAATATAATTAAGTGAGTATAAATAATACTTCATTAAGTTGTATGTCACAAGATATTGATGATAATAAATGCATAAATTATATCAAAATTATTAATTATGCTTGAATACATGGAAAAAGAGCCTACAAAATGTGACCAAAATTCAATGCATCAAAATCCCCTAATCTTGAGCATGTGAAATGTGACTAAAATCCAGTGCATCAAAATATCCTAAACTTGAATGTTGATCGCCCTCGAGCGACACTACCCTTGAATTTGTTTGAGATAAGTCTGCAAAAGGAAAAACAATATGAACTACATTTCTCAACTACCCCCACCTGGTGGTCCCAAATTGGCCTTTACCAACCATTGAAAAAATATTTACTCTAGAGTGACCAAAAATCTTCATTAGAGACGTCCACCCTTAGATCAATGAAACACTATTAATAGATCAATTAATATCTGAGTTAATAGGGAATTTTCTTGGTTCATCATGTGATTACCTATCTAAATTGCTTTTTTCTACCATACAAACTAGTTGTAAGAAGTTCCTCTTATAAGAGTGAATGAGGGGATCAATCATATATATGGCCTAATATAAAAACCAATAATTTGAATGAACTAGGTGTTTTATGAAGAATCACAAGTAACATCCAAATTTTTATGCACAAATAAAACATGATTAACCTATAATGTGAAGGAAGTGAGAAATGCATGAATCCTAATGCCTACTATTTTGGTGGAATAATGCATGCATTGAAAGCCACATCTAAATAATGAGAATAGATTAAAAGAATGCATCATGTAGCTGTATTCACCTCTTCCTGAAGAAAAAATCAGACCTGAGTCAAAGGCATCCTTTTCTCCCTCTTTATTTAATATATCATTTTTCTTGCCCTCTTATTTTAGTGTGGTTGAAAAGTATGCTCAGGATTGACCACAAAAACTAATTACTTTTTCTCTCTTTTTTCATTTAGAGGGGTATGGATGTGTATCCTTTCACTTTATTTTTAGAGGAAACAACATATGTAAACGATGAAAGAATGATGCAACAAGAATATGCAACATACATGAAATTTATTATGTACTAACTGATATGAAAATATTTCTTTTTTCATTTATCAACTAGTGCAATAAAAGAAAGCTAGCTACCATGTCACCTATTATGCTATGCAATGCATTCAAGAGGAAACAGTTCATGTTACTTGATCATCTTAAGGTGGTGGATGAAATATAACGAAAAGTAGTTGGAATCACATGATTAAGAGACAATGCATTTCTTAAGCTATGATATGTCCCTCTCCTATCAACTTGTGTACAAAGTAACCTTAGAGTTTCTTTCCGAAAATTCCATTGAACGTCTTACCACTAGTTTGGTTGGTTTGGGATCAAACCTTAGAGTTTCTTTCTAAAAATTATAGAAGGCAGATCGATACACCTAGATAGCAACCCTTGGTTTTCTAGATTCCACATCAAAGGAATACTTTAGTAACCCCATCATCATACTCAATTCTTTGATAAATCAAGACTTTTCATTCATATTAAATGTCCTCAAGATGATTAACCCATACACTTCCTCTAGGTGGTGCTGCCTTTAGACTTTGCAAATAAGCTTTCAAATATATGATTGTTTTAGATTGTTTCAAATTTGTAGATTTTATTACAAAATCACACAATGTGATGATAACTAAAATCGCGATAATTATGCTCCACAATTACACTAGACAGTTGTGGATCCTACACATTTAATGGGAAAAACTAATGCAAAAACTGAAATAACTAAGGAAAAACATAAAGATAGAGATATTCCAACACCCCCTAATCTTGAATGTGACTATGTCCTTGTAGTTGGAATTCAACCAAAGAGGTGGAATAGAGGTACCCAATCAGAATGGTGGTGGTTGCAAATTCAGATCTGGTGGGTAGAATGTGTCATTGAAACTGAGTGGCTGGGGGTTAAGTGGCAAACTGGCCTTGGATCTAGTAGTGATCATAAAGTGGTTGTTGGTAATGCTCAATACATTGCAGGTGAGTACACATATTCTCATGGTTGACTAGGAGAAGGTACTCATTGTCATAAATTTCCTTCTACTATTGAAGAAGCCGCCCTTGAACATCATAGATCTCGAACAAGGTAGTTAATTGTGTTGTTGCCCTTTCTATCAATTACAACATCCCATACATACCTTCCATGGAAAAATAATCATCTAGTTGTGTATGTGATGGAGCGGTGGAGGTGGATGTTGCATATATAGTTGTGTATGTGATGGAGCGGTGGAGGTGGATGTTGCATATTTCCTTGAAGTCTAATAGATAACCTGCCGCTAAGTTAATGGCATTGTGTCCTCATCTTCTACGAATTCCCTAACTTCTCTAGATTGGGGTCCTCCTCCTCCTCTAGAATCAGTTCTATATCCATCACAGACATCTCAAGAATTTCACCCCTCGTAGACAGAGTATGGGATTAAGGAGAGACCTTTCTAATAGCCAATCGTCCATTATGCAACATGAAAACACCTTACCCTCATGCTTACTGACAAGGTGAGACCTCTTGAAATGGTTGAATTCTAGCTTGAAGGAGGGCGTTCTAAGTGAAGAGGTTGAGTTGAGGTGCATCACCAATAGTCTAATGAGCCCTACAAAGTGAATAGGGGGCTTCCCTTGATCCTACTTGTTTCCAGCATGTGTTGTAGAAAGAAGGAACCAAGATCTACCTTCTCTTATCCCTAGGACAAGAATGTCCATAGGTCAAAGAGATCATCTTGCTGCACCTTCCCCCTACCCTTGTGTATATTTGGCGATGATTGTGTTCATCAGATTCTAATGTAAGCTCTGGGAAAATGGATGCTCGATATCCATGACTTGAAAATGATTCCAGTTGATGATGAAACCTTGTGACATGTTCATCATAAGACAATGCCTAGATGAAGTCAAAGTTGTTGGGCATGTAACACACACCCCCTACTCGCTACCCATAGATTGCATTGAATTTCTCTACTGTGAGGTGGTGGATAATGATGTAGAGGTAGAAGTGCACACATCCTTACTCCCACACTTCCATGTAATTAGGGATGCAAAAAACTTCCAAGGATGCCAGGAACTCATAGATGACCTCCTGGTAGGTCGACCAATCACCAAAGAAAGGGTGATCATCCAGCATGCCTTGTCCAACACAGACTTTACAAAGACTCTCGGTGAATCCTATGTCACTGAGGAAGGTTCAATTCTCATTTTGCATGGTTATGATTTCTCTCTTAATCA
Organism: Alisma plantago-aquatica; assembly: GCA_963693085.1. Classification (NCBI taxonomy): domain Eukaryota; kingdom Viridiplantae; phylum Streptophyta; class Magnoliopsida; order Alismatales; family Alismataceae; genus Alisma; species Alisma plantago-aquatica. Next base: position 128,055,725 of record OY856415.1, read on the forward strand.
TAATGGAGAACAACTTCATTTGGTGATCATTGATGAAAGCCATGTGTACAGACTTTGCAACCATCTGGTTGGATCATCCCACTGATGAAGCTAGCCTCTGTGAATCAATAGACTCCAGTGAGAGAATGGAGATAAGAAAAGATATCGGGGAAGTCTTGGAGCATTGTAGAGCACTATCCACCTTATAGAATGCAGAGGAACGGATGGGTGTGTGTTTGAATAATTCCCCACACCTCCCCTTTTATAGCATGTGAACCGACTAGACGTCATGTGTCAGTACCACAAACAAAGTGGTTGGTGGTGCAAGTTATTCTTTAATTAGTGTGTGTTGATATCATATGTTGGTATATGCGACTTGTATACTATTAATGTATTTACACACGAATAGCTCCCTGTCGATGGTACCAATGACGTGTCAATGGTACAAACTTTTGTAATGAGTTGTCGGATCGGTACCACTGACAGTCAGATAAGGTTGATCATAGTCATTGATCTTGATGCCCACAAATTGTCTGATTTCTTATGTTAGTGCCACTGATGGTTTGTTGGTGGTACCGAGTTTCATTGTGATTGCTTCCGTGAAAAGTGTCGATTCCACTGACATAGTTTTTGGTGGTATCGAGTTGTTCCATTTCTCGATTCTCTCAAATGGCCCTCTTGATATCGAACTCAGATCTTCTCAAAATTTTGGTGCTAGTGACGAGTGTGTCAGTGATACTGACTTTCTACATGGTTTTTGGCTTTTGACTCTATAAGAAGTTGGTCCCACCGACTGATGTGTCGATGGTATCAAGTGTTTGTTACACAATACCTGTTATTTTTTATGCACAACTAAGTTCCACTGACTTTTGTGTGGATGGTGCCGAATGATGACAAATTCTACTATGAAATTGCATATCAACCTTGGTGCCACCGACAGGTGACTTAGTGGTACTGAATTTTCTATGGCCTACACATAAAACATAAATGATCATGATACCTTCTCCATATCAAGTGATTACTAATAAATTGACTGTGAACTTCAAACAATGAAAACTACTAAAAAGAATGTAAGAGACAAAAACAAAAATAAAAATAAAAATGGGTTGCCTCTCACAAAATGCCCTTATTTTACATCCTAGGCTCGACGATCATGTCATATAAAATATCAATGACCCTCAAGGATTTTCAACTCCTCTTCCTCATGGAATAACTCTCCTCCATAGTAATGTTTCAAATTCTATCTATTTACTAGAAATGACTCAGCCCCATCATTAATTTCTACTACCCCATGTAGGAAATCTTCACCACCACATTTGGGCTACTCCATCTAGATCTTAATTTTTGTGGATGCAATTTCATCCTAGAATTGAACAAAAACACCCTTTTTCATGGAGTAAGAACCCTTTTAAGTATATGACGTTCATGCACTTTCTTAGTCCTGTCGTTGTATATCCTAGAACTTTCATATGCATCTAGCCTAAGCTCATCCAATTCATTTAATTCCAACATGGTCTTATTCTCTACATTATCAATATTCCAATCCATCTTTCTCAAAGCCCACTTCACTTTGTTTTCCAAATCCACTGGTAAATGGAAAGAAGTCCCATAGATCACCCTAAAAGGACTTTTTTCTATAGGTATCTTATTGATTGTCTTGTATGCCCATAGAGCATCATTCAACTGCATGCTCCAATTGGTCTTGCTCGATGATACTATCTTTTGTAAGATTTTCTTGATCTCTCTATTAGAGACCTCAACTTGACCTTGGGTCTGGGATGGTGTGGGGTTGCTAACTTGTTCCTCATTCCATAATTACTCAACAAAGCTCCGAATTTCCTATTTGTGAAGTTAGACCCCCCATCACTAATCATAACTCTTGGCACCTCAAACCTTTAGAATATGTGGTTTTTCACAAATTTACAAACAACATGTGCACCATTAGTACGGGTCGGAATTGCTTCCACCCACCTAGACACTTAATCCACTGCAAGAAAAATATATAGGTTAGAATTTGAAGACCTAAAGGGTGCCATAAAATAAATTCCCCATAAGTAAAAAAACAATATCTCCTGAAAGGTTTTCAAGGGAATTTCATGTCTCCTATATATATTACCTACTCACCGGCATGTATCACACTTTCACACATAATTGTAAGCATCCTTAGATAATGACCACCAGTTAAAACCACATTCTAAGACTTTAGCCTCCGTCCTTGAGCTAGCATAGTGTCCCCATGTAGGTGGAGTGACAATGTGCTAATATGTCACATTCTGGAACACACTTCCTCATAATTCCATCCCTACATTTCTTAAGTAAAATAGGATCATCCCATACATAGAATCTCAAGGAGTGGAAATTTTTCTTTTTATACTGATACCCCCAATCCTCTAGTATCTCGCCACATTCCAAGTAGTTCACTGTATTTGCAAACCATGTGTCTTTGTTTTGTAAAACAAACAATTATTCATAAGGTAACTCTTCAATAATGGGTATCTCTAAATCTATCTCATCCACTCTTTCAACCTAGAAAAATGATCAGCTACCACATTTATCCAGTTCTTATCCTTGATCTAAAAATCAAATTCATGTAGAAGCAAAATCCCCCTTATCGATCTAGGTTTTCCATCTTTATTCTGTAAAAGATACGTTATGGCTGCACCGTCAGTCCAAACTATCACCTTGGCCCTTAATAAATATTGACAAATTTTTTCAAAAGAGAACACCACATCCAAAAGTTCATTTTTAGTTGTAGTGCAAATGAGTTGAGCTTCATCAAGGGTTTTCAACGACTAATATATGATAGAAGGGGTTTTGCCTTTGTGTTTCCCCAAAACAACCCCATATTGCATAGTCTGATGCATCACACATTAATT